>CM060961.1:10339772-10747662 GCA_030765045.1 Tenodera sinensis
AAACTTGTACACAAAAAGTGTCGCAGGATGGAGATGGTGTTTACATTTTGTAAGAAGAGTGTGTAGAGAAGGTCACGTGACTGATGAAGTTGTATTGAAACTTGTAGACAAAAAGTGTCGCAGGATGGAGATGGTGTTTACATTTTGTAAGAAGAGTGTGTAGAGAAGGCCACGTGACTGATGAAGTTGTATTGAAACTTGTAGACAAAAAGTGTCCCCAGGATGGAGATGGTGTATACATTTTGTAAGAAGAGTGTGTAGAGAAGGTCACGTGACTGATGAAGTTGTATTGAAACTTGTAGACAAAAAGTGTCCCCAGGATGGAGATGGTGTTTGCATGTTGTAAGAAGAGTGTGTAGAGAAGGTCACGTGACTGATGAAGTTGTATTGAAACTTGTAGACAAAAAGTGTCCCCAGGATGGAGATGGTGTTTACATTTTGTAAGAAGAGTGTGTAGAGAAGGTCACGTGACTGATGAAGTTGTATTGAAACTTGTAGACAAAAAGTGTGGCCAGGATGGAGATGGTGTTTGCATTTTGTAAGAAGAGTGTGTAGAGAAGGTCACGTGACTGATGAAGTTGTATTGAAACTTGTAGACAAAAAGTGTGGCCAGGATGGAGATGGTGTTTGCATTTTGTAAGAAGAGTGTGTAGAGAAGGTCACGTGACTGATGAAGTTGTATTGAAACTTGTAGACAAAAAGTGTCGCAGGATGGAGATGGTGTTTGCATGTTGTAAGAAGAGTGTGTAGAGAAGGTCACGTGACTGATGAAGTTGTATTGAAACTTGCAGACAAAAAGTGTCCCCAGGATGGAGAAGGTGTTTACATTTTGTAAGAAGAGTGTGTAGAGAAGGTCACGTGACTGATGAAGTTGTATTGAAACTTGTACACAAAAAGTGTCGCAGGATGGAGATGGTGTTTACATGTTGTAAGAAGAGTGTGTAGAGAAGGTCACGTGACTGATGAAGTTGTATTGAAACTTGCAGACAAAAAGTGTCCCCAGGATGGAGATGGTGTTTACATTTTGTAAGAAGAGTGTGTAGAGAAGGTCACGTGACTGATGAAGTTGTATTGAAACTTGTACACAAAAAGTGTCGCAGGATGGAGATGGTGTTTACATGTTGTAAGAAGAGTGTGTAGAGAAGGTCACGTGACTGATGAAGTTGTATTGAAACTTGTAGACAAAAAGTGTCGCAGGATGGAGGTGGTGTTTACATTTTGTAAGAAGAGTGTGTAGAGAAGGTCACGTGACTGATGAAGTTGTATTGAAACTTGTAGACAAAAAGTGTCCCCAGGATGGAGATGGTGTTTACATTTTGTAAGAAGAGTGTGTAGAGAAGGTCACGTGACTGATGAAGTTGTATTGAAACTTGTAGACAAAAAGTGTGGCCAGGATGGAGATGGTGTTTGCATTTTGTAAGAAGAGTGTGTAGAGAAGGTCACGTGACTGATGAAGTTGTATTGAACCTTGTACACAAAAAGTGTCGCAGGATGGAGATGGTGTTTGCATGTTGTAAGAAGAGTGTGTAGAGAAGGTCACGTGACTGATGAAGTTGTATTGAACCTTGTACACAAAAAGTGTCGCAGGATGGAGATGGTGTTTACAGTTTGTAAGAAGAGTGTGTAGAGAAGGTCACGTGACTGATGAAGTTGTATTGAACCTTGTACACAAAAAGTGTCGCAGGATGGAGATGGTGTTTACATTTTGTAAGAAGAGTGTGTAGAGAAGGTCACGTGACTGATGAAGTTGTATTGAAACTTGTATACAAAAAGTGTCGCAGGATGGAGATGGTGTTTGCATTTTGTAAGAAGAGTGTGTAGAGAAGGTCACGTGACTGATGAAGTTGTATTGAAACTTGCAGACAAAAAGTGTCGCAGGATGGAGATGGTGTTTACATTTTGTAAGAAGAGTGTGTAGAGAAGGTCACGTGACTGATGAAGTTGTATTGAAACTTGTAGACAAAAAGTGTCGCAGGATGGAGATGGTGTTTACATTTTGTAAGAAGAGTGTGTAGAGAAGGTCACGTGACTGATGAAGTTGTATTGAAACTTGTACACAAAAAGTGTCGCAGGATGGAGATGGTGGTTACATTTTGTAAGAAGAGTGTGTAGAGAAGGTCACGTGACTGATGAAGTTGTATTGAAACTTGTACACAAAAAGTGTCGCAGGATGGAGATGGTGTTTACATGTTGTAAGAAGAGTGTGTAGAGAAGGTCACGTGACTGATGAAGTTGTATTGAAACTTGGAGACAAAAAGTGTCCCCAGGATGGAGATGGTGTTTACATTTTGTAAGAAGAGTGTGTAGAGAAGGTCACGTGACTGATGAAGTTGTATTGAAACTTGTAGACAAAAAATGTGGCCAGGATGGAGATGGTGTTTACATTTTGTAAGAAGAGTGTGTAGAGAAGGTCACGTGACTGATGAAGTTGTATTGAAACTTGTACACAAAAAGTGTCCCCAGGATGGAGATGGTGTTTACATTTTGTAAGAAGAGTGTGTAGAGAAGGTCACGTGACTGATGAAGTTGTATTGAAACTTGTAGACAAAAAGTGTCGCAGGATGGAGATGGTGTTTACATGTTGTAAGAAGAGTGTGTAGAGAAGGTCACGTGACTGATGAAGTTGTATTGAAACTTGTAGACAAAAAGTGTCGCAGGATGGAGATGGTGTTTACATGTTGTAAGAAGAGTGTGTAGAGAAGGTCACGTGACTGATGAAGTTGTATTGAAACTTGTAGACAAAAAGTGTCGCAGGATGGAGATGGTGTTTGCATGTTGTAAGAAGAGTGTGTAGAGAAGGTCACGTGACTGATGAAGTTGTATTGAAACTTGCAGACAAAAAGTGTCGCAGGATGGAGATGGTGTTTACATGTTGTAAGAAGAGTGTGTAGAGAAGGTCACGTGACTGATGAAGTTGTATTGAAACTTGTACACAAAAAGTGTCGCAGGATGGAGATGGTGTTTACATGTTGTAAGAAGAGTGTGTAGAGAAGGTCACGTGACTGATGAAGTTGTATTGAAACTTGTACACAAAAAGTGTCGCAGGATGGAGATGGTGTTTACATTTTGTAAGAAGAGTGTGTAGAGAAGGTCACGTGACTGATGAAGTTGTATTGAAACTTGTAGACAAAAAGTGTCGCAGGATGGAGATGGTGTTTACATTTTGTAAGAAGAGTGTGTAGAGAAGGTCACGTGACTGATGAAGTTGTATTGAAACTTGTACACAAAAAGTGTCGCAGGATGGAGATGGTGTTTACATTTTGTAAGAAGAGTGTGTAGAGAAGGTCACGTGACTGATGAAGTTGTATTGAAACTTGTAGACAAAAAGTGTCGCAGGATGGAGATGGTGTTTACATTTTGTAAGAAGAGTGTGTAGAGAAGGTCACGTGACTGATGAAGTTGTATTGAAACTTGTAGACAAAAAGTGTCGCAGGATGGAGATGGTGTTTACATGTTGTAAGAAGAGTGTGTAGAGAAGGTCACGTGACTGATGAAGTTGTATTGAAACTTGGAGACAAAAAGTGTCCCCAGGATGGAGATGGTGTTTACATTTTGTAAGAAGAGTGTGTAGAGAAGGTCACGTGACTGATGAAGTTGTATTGAAACTTGTAGACAAAAAGTGTGGCCAGGATGGAGATGGTGTTTACATTTTGTAAGAAGAGTGTGTAGAGAAGGTCACGTGACTGATGAAGTTGTATTGAAACTTGTACACAAAAAGTGTCCCCAGGATGGAGATGGTGTTTACATTTTGTAAGAAGAGTGTGTAGAGAAGGTCACGTGACTGATGAAGTTGTATTGAAACTTGTAGACAAAAAGTGTCGCAGGATGGAGATGGTGTTTACATGTTGTAAGAAGAGTGTGTAGAGAAGGTCACGTGACTGATGAAGTTGTATTGAAACTTGTAGACAAAAAGTGTCGCAGGATGGAGATGGTGTTTACATGTTGTAAGAAGAGTGTGTAGAGAAGGTCACGTGACTGATGAAGTTGTATTGAAACTTGTAGACAAAAAGTGTCGCAGGATGGAGATGGTGTTTGCATGTTGTAAGAAGAGTGTGTAGAGAAGGTCACGTGACTGATGAAGTTGTATTGAAACTTGCAGACAAAAAGTGTCGCAGGATGGAGATGGTGTTTACATGTTGTAAGAAGAGTGTGTAGAGAAGGTCACGTGACTGATGAAGTTGTATTGAAACTTGTACACAAAAAGTGTCGCAGGATGGAGATGGTGTTTACATGTTGTAAGAAGAGTGTGTAGAGAAGGTCACGTGACTGATGAAGTTGTATTGAAACTTGTACACAAAAAGTGTCGCAGGATGGAGATGGTGTTTACATTTTGTAAGAAGAGTGTGTAGAGAAGGTCACGTGACTGATGAAGTTGTATTGAAACTTGTAGACAAAAAGTGTCGCAGGATGGAGATGGTGTTTACATTTTGTAAGAAGAGTGTGTAGAGAAGGTCACGTGACTGATGAAGTTGTATTGAAACTTGTACACAAAAAGTGTCGCAGGATGGAGATGGTGTTTACATTTTGTAAGAAGAGTGTGTAGAGAAGGTCACGTGACTGATGAAGTTGTATTGAAACTTGTAGACAAAAAGTGTCGCAGGATGGAGATGGTGTTTACATTTTGTAAGAAGAGTGTGTAGAGAAGGCCACGTGACTGATGAAGTTGTATTGAAACTTGTAGACAAAAAGTGTCCCCAGGATGGAGATGGTGTATACATTTTGTAAGAAGAGTGTGTAGAGAAGGTCACGTGACTGATGAAGTTGTATTGAAACTTGTAGACAAAAAGTGTCCCCAGGATGGAGATGGTGTTTGCATGTTGTAAGAAGAGTGTGTAGAGAAGGTCACGTGACTGATGAAGTTGTATTGAAACTTGTAGACAAAAAGTGTCCCCAGGATGGAGATGGTGTTTACATTTTGTAAGAAGAGTGTGTAGAGAAGGTCACGTGACTGATGAAGTTGTATTGAAACTTGTAGACAAAAAGTGTGGCCAGGATGGAGATGGTGTTTGCATTTTGTAAGAAGAGTGTGTAGAGAAGGTCACGTGACTGATGAAGTTGTATTGAAACTTGTAGACAAAAAGTGTGGCCAGGATGGAGATGGTGTTTGCATTTTGTAAGAAGAGTGTGTAGAGAAGGTCACGTGACTGATGAAGTTGTATTGAAACTTGTAGACAAAAAGTGTCGCAGGATGGAGATGGTGTTTGCATGTTGTAAGAAGAGTGTGTAGAGAAGGTCACGTGACTGAGGAAGTTGTATTGAAACTTGCAGACAAAAAGTGTCCCCAGGATGGAGAAGGTGTTTACATTTTGTAAGAAGAGTGTGTAGAGAAGGTCACGTGACTGATGAAGTTGTATTGAAACTTGTACACAAAAAGTGTCGCAGGATGGAGATGGTGTTTACATGTTGTAAGAAGAGTGTGTAGAGAAGGTCACGTGACTGATGAAGTTGTATTGAAACTTGCAGACAAAAAGTGTCCCCAGGATGGAGATGGTGTTTACATTTTGTAAGAAGAGTGTGTAGAGAAGGTCACGTGACTGATGAAGTTGTATTGAAACTTGTACACAAAAAGTGTCGCAGGATGGAGATGGTGTTTACATGTTGTAAGAAGAGTGTGTAGAGAAGGTCACGTGACTGATGAAGTTGTATTGAAACTTGTAGACAAAAAGTGTCGCAGGATGGAGATGGTGTTTACATTTTGTAAGAAGAGTGTGTAGAGAAGGTCACGTGACTGATGAAGTTGTATTGAAACTTGTAGACAAAAAGTGTCCCCAGGATGGAGATGGTGTTTACATTTTGTAAGAAGAGTGTGTAGAGAAGGTCACGTGACTGATGAAGTTGTATTGAAACTTGTAGACAAAAAGTGTGGCCAGGATGGAGATGGTGTTTGCATTTTGTAAGAAGAGTGTGTAGAGAAGGTCACGTGACTGATGAAGTTGTATTGAACCTTGTACACAAAAAGTGTCGCAGGATGGAGATGGTGTTTGCATGTTGTAAGAAGAGTGTGTAGAGAAGGTCACGTGACTGATGAAGTTGTATTGAACCTTGTACACAAAAAGTGTCGCAGGATGGAGATGGTGTTTACAGTTTGTAAGAAGAGTGTGTAGAGAAGGTCACGTGACTGATGAAGTTGTATTGAACCTTGTACACAAAAAGTGTCGCAGGATGGAGATGGTGTTTACATTTTGTAAGAAGAGTGTGTAGAGAAGGTCACGTGACTGATGAAGTTGTATTGAAACTTGTATACAAAAAGTGTCGCAGGATGGAGATGGTGTTTGCATTTTGTAAGAAGAGTGTGTAGAGAAGGTCACGTGACTGATGAAGTTGTATTGAAACTTGCAGACAAAAAGTGTCGCAGGATGGAGATGGTGTTTACATTTTGTAAGAAGAGTGTGTAGAGAAGGTCACGTGACTGATGAAGTTGTATTGAAACTTGTAGACAAAAAGTGTCGCAGGATGGAGATGGTGTTTACATTTTGTAAGAAGAGTGTGTAGAGAAGGTCACGTGACTGATGAAGTTGTATTGAAACTTGTACACAAAAAGTGTCGCAGGATGGAGATGGTGGTTACATTTTGTAAGAAGAGTGTGTAGAGAAGGTCACGTGACTGATGAAGTTGTATTGAAACTTGTACACAAAAAGTGTCGCAGGATGGAGATGGTGTTTACATGTTGTAAGAAGAGTGTGTAGAGAAGGTCACGTGACTGATGAAGTTGTATTGAAACTTGTAGACAAAAAGTGTGGCCAGGATGGAGATGGTGTTTACATTTTGTAAGAAGAGTGTGTAGAGAAGGTCACGTGACTGATGAAGTTGTATTGAAACTTGTAGACAAAAAATGTGGCCAGGATGGAGATGGTGTTTACATTTTGTAAGAAGAGTGTGTAGAGAAGGTCACGTGACTGATGAAGTTGTATTGAAACTTGTACACAAAAAGTGTCCCCAGGATGGAGATGGTGTTTACATTTTGTAAGAAGAGTGTGTAGAGAAGGTCACGTGACTGATGAAGTTGTATTGAAACTTGTAGACAAAAAGTGTCGCAGGATGGAGATGGTGTTTACATGTTGTAAGAAGAGTGTGTAGAGAAGGTCACGTGACTGATGAAGTTGTATTGAAACTTGTAGACAAAAAGTGTCGCAGGATGGAGATGGTGTTTACATGTTGTAAGAAGAGTGTGTAGAGAAGGTCACGTGACTGATGAAGTTGTATTGAAACTTGTAGACAAAAAGTGTCGCAGGATGGAGATGGTGTTTGCATGTTGTAAGAAGAGTGTGTAGAGAAGGTCACGTGACTGATGAAGTTGTATTGAAACTTGCAGACAAAAAGTGTCGCAGGATGGAGATGGTGTTTACATGTTGTAAGAAGAGTGTGTAGAGAAGGTCACGTGACTGATGAAGTTGTATTGAAACTTGTACACAAAAAGTGTCGCAGGATGGAGATGGTGTTTACATGTTGTAAGAAGAGTGTGTAGAGAAGGTCACGTGACTGATGAAGTTGTATTGAAACTTGTACACAAAAAGTGTCGCAGGATGGAGATGGTGTTTACATTTTGTAAGAAGAGTGTGTAGAGAAGGTCACGTGACTGATGAAGTTGTATTGAAACTTGTAGACAAAAAGTGTCGCAGGATGGAGATGGTGTTTACATTTTGTAAGAAGAGTGTGTAGAGAAGGTCACGTGACTGATGAAGTTGTATTGAAACTTGTACACAAAAAGTGTCGCAGGATGGAGATGGTGTTTACATTTTGTAAGAAGAGTGTGTAGAGAAGGTCACGTGACTGATGAAGTTGTATTGAAACTTGTAGACAAAAAGTGTCGCAGGATGGAGATGGTGTTTACATTTTGTAAGAAGAGTGTGTAGAGAAGGTCACGTGACTGATGAAGTTGTATTGAAACTTGTAGACAAAAAGTGTCCCCAGGATGGAGATGGTGTTTGCATGTTGTAAGAAGAGTGTGTAGAGAAGGTCACGTGACTGATGAAGTTGTATTGAAACTTGTAGACAAAAAGTGTCCCCAGGATGGAGATGGTGTTTACATTTTGTAAGAAGAGTGTGTAGAGAAGGTCACGTGACTGATGAAGTTGTATTGAAACTTGTAGACAAAAAGTGTGGCCAGGATGGAGATGGTGTTTGCATTTTGTAAGAAGAGTGTGTAGAGAAGGTCACGTGACTGATGAAGTTGTATTGAAACTTGTAGACAAAAAGTGTGGCCAGGATGGAGATGGTGTTTGCATTTTGTAAGAAGAGTGTGTAGAGAAGGTCACGTGACTGATGAAGTGGTATTGAAACTTGTAGACAAAAAGTGTCGCAGGATGGAGATGGTGTTTGCATGTGGTAAGAAGAGTGTGTAGAGAAGGTCACGTGACTGATGAAGTTGTATTGAAACTTGCAGACAAAAAGTGTCCCCAGGATGGAGAAGGTGTTTACATTTTGTAAGAAGAGTGTGTAGAGAAGGTCACGTGACTGATGAAGTTGTATTGAAACTTGTACACAAAAAGTGTCGCAGGATGGAGATGGTGTTTACATGTTGTAAGAAGAGTGTGTAGAGAAGGTCACGTGACTGATGAAGTTGTATTGAAACTTGCAGACAAAAAGTGTCCCCAGGATGGAGATGGTGTTTACATTTTGTAAGAAGAGTGTGTAGAGAAGGTCACGTGACTGATGAAGTTGTATTGAAACTTGTACACAAAAAGTGTCGCAGGATGGAGATGGTGTTTACATGTTGTAAGAAGAGTGTGTAGAGAAGGTCACGTGACTGATGAAGTTGTATTGAAACTTGTAGACAAAAAGTGTCGCAGGATGGAGATGGTGTTTACATTTTGTAAGAAGAGTGTGTAGAGAAGGTCACGTGACTGATGAAGTTGTATTGAAACTTGTAGACAAAAAGTGTCCCCAGGATGGAGATGGTGTTTACATTTTGTAAGAAGAGTGTGTAGAGAAGGTCACGTGACTGATGAAGTTGTATTGAAACTTGTAGACAAAAAGTGTGGCCAGGATGGAGATGGTGTTTGCATTTTGTAAGAAGAGTGTGTAGAGAAGGTCACGTGACTGATGAAGTTGTATTGAACCTTGTACACAAAAAGTGTCGCAGGATGGAGATGGTGTTTGCATGTTGTAAGAAGAGTGTGTAGAGAAGGTCACGTGACTGATGAAGTTGTATTGAACCTTGTACACAAAAAGTGTCGCAGGATGGAGATGGTGTTTACAGTTTGTAAGAAGAGTGTGTAGAGAAGGTCACGTGACTGATGAAGTTGTATTGAACCTTGTACACAAAAAGTGTCGCAGGATGGAGATGGTGTTTACATTTTGTAAGAAGAGTGTGTAGAGAAGGTCACGTGACTGATGAAGTTGTATTGAAACTTGTATACAAAAAGTGTCGCAGGATGGAGATGGTGTTTGCATTTTGTAAGAAGAGTGTGTAGAGAAGGTCACGTGACTGATGAAGTTGTATTGAAACTTGCAGACAAAAAGTGTCGCAGGATGGAGATGGTGTTTACATTTTGTAAGAAGAGTGTGTAGAGAAGGTCACGTGACTGATGAAGTTGTATTGAAACTTGTAGACAAAAAGTGTCGCAGGATGGAGATGGTGTTTACATTTTGTAAGAAGAGTGTGTAGAGAAGGTCACGTGACTGATGAAGTTGTATTGAAACTTGTAGACAAAAAGTGTCGCAGGATGGAGATGGTGGTTACATTTTGTAAGAAGAGTGTGTAGAGAAGGTCACGTGACTGATGAAGTTGTATTGAAACTTGTACACAAAAAGTGTCGCAGGATGGAGATGGTGTTTACATGTTGTAAGAAGAGTGTGTAGAGAAGGTCACGTGACTGATGAAGTTGTATTGAAACTTGGAGACAAAAAGTGTCCCCAGGATGGAGATGGTGTTTACATTTTGTAAGAAGAGTGTGTAGAGAAGGTCACGTGACTGATGAAGTTGTATTGAAACTTGTAGACAAAAAGTGTGGCCAGGATGGAGATGGTGTTTACATTTTGTAAGAAGAGTGTGTAGAGAAGGTCACGTGACTGATGAAGTTGTATTGAAACTTGTACACAAAAAGTGTCCCCAGGATGGAGATGGTGTTTACATTTTGTAAGAAGAGTGTGTAGAGAAGGTCACGTGACTGATGAAGTTGTATTGAAACTTGTAGACAAAAAGTGTCGCAGGATGGAGATGGTGTTTACATGTTGTAAGAAGAGTGTGTAGAGAAGGTCACGTGACTGATGAAGTTGTATTGAAACTTGTAGACAAAAAGTGTCGCAGGATGGAGATGGTGTTTACATGTTGTAAGAAGAGTGTGTAGAGAAGGTCACGTGACTGATGAAGTTGTATTGAAACTTGTAGACAAAAAGTGTCGCAGGATGGAGATGGTGTTTGCATGTTGTAAGAAGAGTGTGTAGAGAAGGTCACGTGACTGATGAAGTTGTATTGAAACTTGCAGGCAAAAAGTGTCGCAGGATGGAGATGGTGTTTACATGTTGTAAGAAGAGTGTGTAGAGAAGGTCACGTGACTGATGAAGTTGTATTGAAACTTGTACACAAAAAGTGTCGCAGGATGGAGATGGTGTTTACATTTTGTAAGAAGAGTGTGTAGAGAAGGTCACGTGACTGATGAAGTTGTATTGAAACTTGCAGACAAAAAGTGTCGCAGGATGGAGATGGTGTTTGCATGTTGTAAGAAGAGTGTGTAGAGAAGGTCACGTGACTGATGAAGTTGTATTGAAACTTGTAGACAAAAAGTGTCGCCAGGATGGAGATGGTGTTTGCATTTTGTAAGAAGAGTGTGTAGAGAAGGTCACGTGACTGATGAAGTTGTATTGAAACTTGGCCGACTTGTAGACAAAAAGTGTCGCCAGGATCGAGATGGTGTTTGCATTTTGTAAGAAGAGTGTGTAGAGAAGGTCACGTGACTGATGAAGTTGTATTGAAACTTGTAGACAAAAAGTGTCCCCAGGATGGAGATGGTGTTTACATTTTGTAAGAAGAGTGTGTAGAGAAGGTCACGTGACTGATGAAGTTGTATTGAAACTTGTAGACAAAAAGTGTCCCCAGGATGGAGATGGTGTTTACATTTTGTAAGAAGAGTGCGTAGAGAAGGTCACGTGACTGATGAAGTTGTATTGAAACTTGTATACAAAAAGTGTCCCCAGGATGGAGATGGTGTTTACATTTTGTAAGAAGAGTGTGTAGAGAAGGTCACGTGACTGATGAAGTTGTATTGAAACTTGTATACAAAAAGTGTCCCCAGGATGGAGATGGTGTTTACATTTTGTAAGAAGAGTGCGTAGAGAAGGTCACGTGACTGATGAAGTTGTATTGAAACTTGTACACAAAAAGTGTCGCAGGATGGAGATGGTGTTTACATTTTGTAAGAAGAGTGTGTAGAGAAGGTCACGTGACTGATGAAGTTGTATTGAAACTTGTATACAAAAAGTGTCCCCAGGATGGAGATGGTGTTTGCATGTTGTAAGAAGAGTGTGTAGAGAAGGTCACGTGACTGATGAAGTTGTATTGAAACTTGTATACAAAAAGTGTCCCCAGGATGGAGATGGTGTTTGCATGTTGTAAGAAGAGTGTGTAGAGAAGGTCACGTGACTGATGAAGTTGTATTGAAACTTGTATACAAAAAGTGTCGCAGGATGGAGATGGTGTTTACATTTTGTAAGAAGAGTGTGTAGAGAAGGTCACGTGACTGATGAAGTTGTATTGAAACTTGCAGACAAAAAGTGTCGCCAGGATGGAGATGGTGTTTGCATGTTGTAAGAAGAGTGTGTAGAGAAGGTCACGTGACTGATGAAGTTGTATTGAAACTTGCAGACAAAAAGTGTCCCCAGGATGGAGATGGTGTTTACATTTTGTAAGAAGAGTGTGTAGAGAAGGTCACGTGACTGATGAAGTTGTATTGAAACTTGTACACAAAAAGTGTCGCAGGATGGAGATGGTGTTTACATGTTGTAAGAAGAGTGTGTAGAGAAGGTCACGTGACTGATGAAGTTGTATTGAAACTTGTAGACAAAAAGTGTCGCAGGATGGAGATGGTGTTTACATTTTGTAAGAAGAGTGTGTAGAGAAGGTCACGTGACTGATGAAGTTGTATTGAAACTTGTAGACAAAAAGTGTCCCCAGGATGGAGATGGTGTTTACATTTTGTAAGAAGAGTGTGTAGAGAAGGTCACGTGACTGATGAAGTTGTATTGAAACTTGTAGACAAAAAGTGTGGCCAGGATGGAGATGGTGTTTGCATTTTGTAAGAAGAGTGTGTAGAGAAGGTCACGTGACTGATGAAGTTGTATTGAACCTTGTACACAAAAAGTGTCGCAGGATGGAGATGGTGTTTGCATGTTGTAAGAAGAGTGTGTAGAGAAGGTCACGTGACTGATGAAGTTGTATTGAACCTTGTACACAAAAAGTGTCGCAGGATGGAGATGGTGTTTACAGTTTGTAAGAAGAGTGTGTAGAGAAGGTCACGTGACTGATGAAGTTGTATTGAACCTTGTACACAAAAAGTGTCGCAGGATGGAGATGGTGTTTACTGGAGATGGTGTTTACATGTTGTAAGAAGAGTGTGTAGAGAAGGTCACGTGACTGATGAAGTTGTATTGAAACTTGGAGACAAAAAGTGTCCCCAGGATGGAGATGGTGTTTACATTTTGTAAGAAGAGTGTGTAGAGAAGGTCACGTGACTGATGAAGTTGTATTGAAACTTGTAGACAAAAAGTGTGGCCAGGATGGAGATGGTGTTTACATTTTGTAAGAAGAGTGTGTAGAGAAGGTCACGTGACTGATGAAGTTGTATTGAAACTTGTACACAAAAAGTGTCGCAGGATGGAGATGGTGTTTACATTTTGTAAGAAGAGTGTGTAGAGAAGGTCACGTGACTGATGAAGTTGTATTGAAACTTGTAGACAAAAAGTGTCGCAGGATGGAGATGGTGTTTACATTTTGTAAGAAGAGTGTGTAGAGAAGGTCACGTGACTGATGAAGTTGTATTGAAACTTGTAGACAAAAAGTGTCGCAGGATGGAGATGGTGTTTACATGTTGTAAGAAGAGTGTGTAGAGAAGGTCACGTGACTGATGAAGTTGTATTGAAACTTGTAGACAAAAAGTGTCGCAGGATGGAGATGATGTTTGCATGTTGTAAGAAGAGTGTGTAGAGAAGGTCACGTGACTGATGAAGTTGTATTGAAACTTGTAGACAAAAAGTGTCCCCAGGATGGAGATGGTGTTTACATTTTGTAAGAAGAGTGTGTAGAGAAGGTCACGTGACTGATGAAGTTGTATTGAAACTTGTAGACAAAAAGTGTCCCCAGGATGGAGATGGTGTTTACATTTTGTAAGAAGAGTGTGTAGAGAAGGTCACGTGACTGATGAAGTTGTATTGAAACTTGTAGACAAAAAGTGTCGCCAGGATGGAGATGGTGTTTGCATTTTGTAAGAAGAGTGTGTAGAGAAGGTCACGTGACTGATGAAGTTGTATTGAAACTTGTAGACAAAAAGTGTCCCCAGGATGGAGATGGTGTTTACATTTTGTAAGAAGAGTGTGTAGAGAAGGTCACGTGACTGATGAAGTTGTATTGAAACTTGTAGACAAAAAGTGTCCCCAGGATGGAGATGGTGTTTACATGTTGTAAGAAGAGTGTGTAGAGAAGGTCACGTGACTGATGAAGTTGTATTGAAACTTGTAGACAAAAAGTGTCCCCAGGATGGAGATGGTGTTTACATTTTGTAAGAAGAGTGTGTAGAGAAGGTCACGTGACTGATGAAGTTGTATTGAAACTTGTAGACAAAAAGTGTCGCCAGGATGGAGATGGTGTTTGCATTTTGTAAGAAGAGTGTGTAGAGAAGGTCACGTGACTGATGAAGTTGTATTGAAACTTGGCCGACTTGTAGACAAAAAGTGTCGCCAGGATCGAGATGGTGTTTGCATTTTGTAAGAAGAGTGTGTAGAGAAGGTCACGTGACTGATGAAGTTGTATTGAAACTTGTAGACAAAAAGTGTCGCAGGATGGAGATGGTGTTTACATTTTGTAAGAAGAGTGTGTAGAGAAGGTCACGTGACTGATGAAGTTGTATTGAAACTTGTAGACAAAAAGTGTCCCCAGGATGGAGATGGTGTTTACATTTTGTAAGAAGAGTGCGTAGAGAAGGTCACGTGACTGATGAAGTTGTATTGAAACTTGTATACAAAAAGTGTCCCCAGGATGGAGATGGTGTTTACATTTTGTAAGAAGAGTGTGTAGAGAAGGTCACGTGACTGATGAAGTTGTATTGAAACTTGTATACAAAAAGTGTCCCCAGGATGGAGATGGTGTTTACATTTTGTAAGAAGAGTGCGTAGAGAAGGTCACGTGACTGATGAAGTTGTATTGAAACTTGTACACAAAAAGTGTCGCAGGATGGAGATGGTGTTTACATTTTGTAAGAAGAGTGGGTAGAGAAGGTCACGTGACTGATGAAGTTGTATTGAAACTTGCAGACAAAAAGTGTCGCAGGATGGAGATGGTGTTTGCATTTTGTAAGAAGAGTGTGTAGAGAAGGTCACGTGACTGATGAAGTTGTATTGAAACTTGTATACAAAAAGTGTCCCCAGGATGGAGATGGTGTTTGCATGTTGTAAGAAGAGTGTGTAGAGAAGGTCACGTGACTGATGAAGTTGTATTGAAACTTGTATACAAAAAGTGTCGCAGGATGGAGATGGTGTTTACATTTTGTAAGAAGAGTGTGTAGAGAAGGTCACGTGACTGATGAAGTTGTATTGAAACTTGCAGACAAAAAGTATCGCCAGGATGGAGATGGTGTTTACATGTTGTAAGAAGAGTGTGTAGAGAAGGTCACGTGACTGATGAAGTTGTATTGAAACTTGCAGACAAAAAGTGTCGCCAGGATGGAGATGGTGTTTGCATGTTGTAAGAAGAGTGTGTAGAGAAGGTCACGTGACTGATGAAGTTGTATTGAAACTTGTATACAAAAAGTGTCGCAGGATGGAGATGGTGTTTACATTTTGTAAGAAGAGTGTGTAGAGAAGGTCACGTGACTGATGAAGTTGTATTGAGACTTGCAGACAAAAAGTGTCGCAGGATGGAGATGGTGTTTGCATGTTGTAAGAAGAGTGTGTAGAGAAGGTCACGTGACTGATGAAGTTGTATTGAAACTTGTAGACAAAAAGTGTCCCCAGGATGGAGATGGTGTTTACATTTTGTAAGAAGAGTGTGTAGAGAAGGTCACGTGACTGATGAAGTTGTATTGAAACTTGTAGACAAAAAGTGTCGCAGGATGGAGATGGTGTTTACATTTTGTAAGAAGAGTGTGTAGAGGTCACGTGACTGATGAAGTTGTATTGAAACTTGCAGACAAAAAGTGTCCCCAGGATGGAGATGGTGTTTACATGTTGTAAGAAGAGTGTGTAGAGAAGGTCACGTGACTGATGAAGTTGTATTGAAACTTGTAGACAAAAAGTGTCGCCAGGATGGAGATGGTGTTTGCATGTTGTAAGAAGAGTGTGTAGAGAAGGTCACGTGACTGATGAAGTTGTATTGAAACTTGTAGACAAAAAGTGTGGCCAGGATGGAGATGGTGTTTACATGTTGTAAGAAGAGTGTGTAGAGAAGGTCACGTGACTGATGAAGTTGTATTGAAACTTGCAGACAAAAAGTGTCGCCAGGATGGAGATGGTGTTTGCATGTTGTAAGAAGAGTGTGTAGAGAAGGTCACGTGACTGATGAAGTTGTATTGAAACTTGCAGACAAAAAGTGTCGCCAGGATGGAGATGGTGTTTACATGTTGTAAGAAGAGTGTGTAGAGAAGGTCACGTGACTGATGAAGTTGTATTGAAACTTGCAGACAAAAAGTGTCGCCAGGATGGAGATGGTATTTGCATGTTGTAAGAAGAGTGTGTAGAGAAGGTCACGTGACTGATGAAGTTGTATTGAAACTTGCAGACAAAAAGTGTCGCCAGGATGGAGATGGTGTTTACATTTTGTAAGAAGAGTGTGTAGAGAAGGTCACGTGACTGATGAAGTTGTATTGAAACTTGTATACAAAAAGTGTCGCCAGGATGGAGATGGTGTTTACATTTTGTAAGAAGAGTGTGTAGAGAAGGTCACGTGACTGATGAAGTTGTATTGAAACTTGCAGACAAAAAGTGTCGCCAGGATGGAGATGGTGTTTACATGTTGTAAGAAGAGTGTGTAGAGAAGGTCACGTGACTGATGAAGTTGTATTGAGACTTGCAGACAAAAAGTGTGGCCAGGATGGAGATGGTGTTTACATTTTGTAAGAAGAGTGTGTAGAGAAGGTCACGTGACTGATGAAGTTGTATTGAAACTTGCAGACAAAAAGTGTCGCCAGGATGGAGATGGTGTTTACATGTTGTAAGAAGAGTGTGTAGAGAAGGTCACGTGACTGATGAAGTTGTATTGAGACTTGCAGACAAAAAGTGTCGCAGGATGGAGATGGTGTTTACATGTTGTAAGAAGAGTGTGTAGAGAAGGTCACGTGACTGATGAAGTTGTATTGAGACTTGCAGACAAAAAGTGTCGCAGGATGGAGATGGTGTTTGCATGTTGATGTGGGAATCACTGCCTAACGACTTGCCGATGAGACAAAACACGTTTGGTATGGAAATAAGAAGTTTAATTAGAAGCAACCCAATTACCGACAGCTAAGCTAATGGGGGAGGGTGTCGCTGAAAAAAGTGAGATAATGAAACCGGGCTTAAGATTGTCAGTCCTGAATTTGTATTCAGTGCCGGTGTTGGCAATCACGTTAACTGTTGCATTGTTCGCGCCGCCCGCCTGCAGACATAATGGCTCCTTGCCACCGAGTAATTACATACTCGTACATGTGGAAACTTTGGTACAAATTATATTGTCTTCTTACCTCGGCCAGGCCAACTCCTGGATAGATCTGATACAAGCAACTCTACGTGCCACACTCAGCTGACACCAAATGGCCAGTTAAATCCGTCAAAAAGGCAGTTTAATTACAGTAAAACATCGTTTATCCGGACTAACTGCGACCCAAGGCAATCCGGAAAATTGAAAATTACACACCAGATTGGTTTGCATGCACTTGATATACGTTTAAAGTGATAAATGGGATTATTTTTACTTTCTCTACTGGTATGTAGGGGAAGTATTGTATTCCACCCAAAAATTCTATGTCGAGATTTCACCGGAAATATATGTTTTGAGGCCCCCTGAATCCAAAAAAAAAAAAAAAACATTTTTAGAAAAAGGTCCGTGTATGTGTCTGTGTGTCTGTCAGTCTGTGGACAGTATAACTCAAAAACGAAAAGTAGTTTAAAAACCAAAGTTGGTATTTAAGTTTAATGTCTTTCAAGGATGCAACACGAAGATTTTGAAGAAAATAGCCGCACCCTAAACTACCCTTTACATGGAAAATTTTGATTTTCTTGAAAATGGCTCTAACGATTTTGATTAAAATGTCATATGTTTGAGATATTTTTATGACAAATGAAATGTATATCTTGAATTTTCTGGCTATATCCCCTGAAGTCGTATTTACTCTGGACGACTTTTGCATATCTGGTAAACCGTTAGAGATAGACAAAATTATATACAAAAAATGTAGATCTTGCTAAAATACACAATTTATGTCTCAATAAATTTTGTTGTAGGGTGAACCACTTCGGAGATATTCCTTGTCATGTGTGTGAGTTTCGGAAAACTTAGAACTTTCGTGAAATGGATCATCGTTGTTCATTTTTTTATATATTAAGTGCGCAAAGACAACAGAATCTCAAACATTTGACTATCGCACAAAGTCTACTGTATTCTAATATTCCCTTGTACCTACAAGGAAATAAGCAATAAGATAATTTGTACAAATGTTTATTTTAACTAACACGAAGAAGACATAGGAATAAGAGTTTGTAAGAATGGTTAGTACAAGAGTAGAGAAAGTCATGTGAGTGCAACACATCAGGTGTTTTTCAAGAATGTTTGAGAATTTTTCATATTTTCGAGAGTAGTTGTTTAGCGAAAATTGAGAAATTGTTAAGAATTTAATAAGCCGGCTTCTTTTGAGATCAATTCGTAACAATAGTTTAAAATAAATATTATTGGTAGAGACAAAGAAAACTGCCCGACAATGCAATCAATAAGGCTTCTAAGAAAGGTTATCTCACAATTCCGTGTTATCAAAGCCGCTGCAATAAACTTAAAGCACAAAGAACTTTGTGGAATTGTTGAAGAGTTAGTTCATAGTAACACTATTTGATATAATAACAACAAATGTTTTAATTTGGAGAAGTTTTGAACAATAATGTTACAGTAACATTATTTATCTGTTAATTTTAATTTCAATAAAATACATTTTTTTGGGAAATTAATGTGAATTTTTGGTATAATATTTAACACAAAACACCACTAACTCAAATCATTAATGCGATATTTTAAAGTAATAAGTAATTACTAACAAAAAATCTTGCCTTTTGGTGATAACCAGACGGATTTTGGGTAAAAACCTATTTTGTTTCTTATGATATATAGAAAATAAAATTTGAGTATATACTAATTATGAAAATAAAGGTTATCAACAAGTCCCTCCGCAGCGTGCCAGTGCGTATCGCACAAGATAACTTCTTTATCTACTTTACCCTTCATGAATTTATAATAGGTACATTTCATTTTGTGGAACGTTATAAATAACCATAGACTCGCAGCAGCCAGTGCTGCCACTGCAATTCCTGTCTCTAGCTGAGTTTTGCTTACACGAGACTGCGGAGTGACTTCTCGATAACCCTAAATATGTTCCAAAATGGTGCTCCTAAACAACCTAAAAACATCTAATTTCATGTTAGAACCTATTTTTTCCTAATTTACATTTTTCAATTTCTTCATTTGGTAAAATGGAAACGCTGTGTAAGTGTGTATTCCAGTCGTGGCTTGACAACAATCACAGTGAACAATGGAGAACTCTAAGAACATTGTTTTGAAGCTGAGGGAGGATGCAGTGAGCATTATTTCAGCTAAAGGGCTTCTGCAGGACCCAACAATTGTCCATGATCATTATGAAAACAAATTATTCATCTGTTTAGCCCTACTCTGTTGCCAAACTATGCAGATATGGTAATAAAATTATCTGCTTTACCTTTCACAGGAGATAAATTTATTATTGAAATTTTTATTTATCATATTTGAATCTATTACCAGGCAAAATTTCCACACTTATATATTTAACATCCTGTATATAAACGCAGAGTTGTAACGAACTATTTTCACTCACACCAAGGGTTGTGCTGCGGCGTAATGTTCACATCCGGGCCCATTCTAAGGCTGGGTTATGTGGCGTATTAGATTATGCACTTAGCTCGGTTTAGAACGTACATTATAGAAGGCTCAGAAGCAATTCATTTTCAACGATCATGAAACAATTATGGAAACGTAATGCTATTTGGCATATAACAGGTTTGGCCACCATTAATATTTGTATTGCAGTGACCGAAGAATCGCGATCAACAGAGGCGCTGAAGAGGCGGCGGAAATGAATCTGATTGGCTTACACAGCACTTGTTGGCCGGCCGGCCGCTCTCTCCGAGTACGTACATTTAACAGTAATGAGTTGAGGATCGATTGTGTAGCGATGTATGATATCGATTGTGCAGGGATTTGAACGTACAACTGAATTAAGTGGTCCGGTCGTTATTTATGCATGGGAGTTAATTTCTTCCGCAGCAGGAGCGTTTTATCTCAGAGCTGGAATAGTAAGGCGTTAAAAGAAAATAAAAGCGGGAATATTGCCAGTGAAAATGAGACATGGTCGTAAACGTCACTCCGCTGCCATTACAAACAGATGAAGCTCGGTTGGTGCGGCTTTGGCGGCTTTAGGTGCGTTCGGTGCTGCTCACTTGTTCCAATGTGGTGCACTCACATGACCTTCTCTACCCTTGTACTAACTATTCTTACACAGTCTTATTCGTGTATCTTCTTCATGTTAGTTATTTATCTTCCTGTAGGTACAAGGATAAAATGATAATACATAGACTTTGGGCGATAGTCACATGTTTTAAAGCTTTCAATTCCCGTTCTCTTTGCACGGTTAACATATAAAATATGAATAACGATGTTCCATTTGACAGAAGTGGAAGTTCTCCAAAACTCACACAAATAACAAGGCATATCTCACAAATGGTTCAGTATACAACAAATTTATTTAGACATAAATTGTGTATTTTAGCAAGATCTACACACACGCACGCACGCGCACACACACAGACACACACACAAAAAAAAAAAAAAAAAATGATTTTGTTGTTTAACGACGCTGTCAATTGCCAGGATCACATCAGCGTCGCCGGTGTGCCGGAATTTTGTCCCGCAGGAGTTCTTTTACATGCTAGTAAATCTACTGACATGGAACTGTCGTTTTTAAGCACACTTAAAAACCATCGGCCTGGGCCGGGTTTGAACCCGCGACCTTGGAATCAGTAGGTCAGCGTCTAACCAACTGAGCCACCCAGACCGACACACACACACACAGACACACGCACACACACAGACACACACAGACACACACACTTCATTTGTTATAAAATATCTTAAAATTAGAGTATTTTAATGAAAATGGTCAGAACATTTTTGATAAAATAAAAATTCTCGAAAAATATAGGGGCGCTAATGACCTAGTTGTCGACGGGCCCTTAAACACCATTACTCACTCGAAAACTTTTTCATATAAATACTAATCTCAAGGAAGGGCTTTCTTGAAAATCTTCATGTCTGACCCTTGGAAAATACTGAGCTTAAATACCAACTTTGGTATTTAACCGATCTAGATTGAGATGGCCCCAAAACGTGTTTCTGTCGAAATCTCGATATCGAATTTTTCGGTGATATGCAATACTTCCGCTTTATGCAAATGGTTTTATTATACATTTATTTCCTTGGGGTGGAATAGGAATAGGGGGATATAGTAGTCTTTAAGTGATAGTCAAATGTTTGAAAGCTGGTCGTTATGAGATGACTTTGAAATTGCGCTCTCTTTGGATGACCAAAACAGAAAAAAAAAAAAAAAAGGAATAACAATTTAGTCCCTCTCTCACGTATACACACACTTAAAGGACTTCAAAACATGTATTTTTGCTAAAATCTGGATGAGAAGTTATTTTGGGATTGGATACAGTACATACCTGTGACGATGAGCTGGACGTCCAAGTCAGCCCTCCACTCCTCTAGTTCAGGGGGGCTGTGCCCCACGACACACCTGTAGGAACCTGCCTCCTGATATAGCACTCTGTCTAGCGACAACTCTGGGCCAGGGGCGATGGGCTGCAGACGGCGATCAACGCTCATCCTGTTCCAACAGCCGCCCCCGGGGGTGGTCGCCGGACACTGCAACTGAACGGCACCGCCCAGAGCGACTTCCAGTTGCCTCTCTCCACCGCTCGAGGTCGCATCTAGCCCGGGGTCCTGGGTCATTTCTCGCTCCTCCTCATCTGGAAACAAAGATTTGAAATATAAAAATCTGATGTGTTGCACTCACATGACTTTCTCTACTCTTGTACTAACCATTCTTACAAACTCTTATTCCTATATCTTCTTCGTGTTAGTTGAGATAAACATTTGTACAAATTATCTTATTGCTTATTTCCTTATAGGTACAAGGGGAATATTAGAATACAGTAGGCTTTGTGCGATAGTCAAATCTTTTAAAGCTTTGAGATTCCGTTCTCTTTGCACGCTTAACATATAAAAAAATGAACAAGGATGTTCCATTTCACGAAATTTTTACGTTTTCCGAAACTCACACACATAACAAGGAATATCTCCGAAATAGTTCACTCTATAAAAAATTATTTGGACATAGATTGTGTGTTTTAGCAAGATCTACGTTTTTTGTATAGCAAGGTTTGGTCTAGGTATCTCTTACGGCTTACTAGGTATACAAAAGTCATCCAGAGTAAGTGCGACTACATAGGCTATAGCTAGAAAATTTAAAATATACATTTCATTTGTCATAAAAATATCTTAAACAGTGTCATTTTAATCAAAATCGTTAGAGCCATTGTCAAGAAAATCAAAATTTTCGAAAAATTCTCCATGTAAAGGGTAGTTTAGGGTGGGGCTGTTTTCTTCAAAATCTTCGTGTCGCATCCTTGATATACATTAAACTTAAATACCAACTTTGGTTTATAATCGAATTTTCGCTTTTGAGTTATGCTGTCCACAGACTGACATGCACACACAGACACACACGGACATTTTCTAAAAATGCTTTTTTTTTGGGATTCAGGGGGCCTTAAAACAGATATTTTCGGTAAACTCTCCACATCGAATTTTTGGCTGGAATACAATACTTCCTCTGCTTTACTATACGCAGTAGAGAAAGTAAAAATGTGAAGACGGAATAGATGGAAACGCGTGCCGAAGAAGAAGAAGAAGAAGAAGAAGAAGAAGAAGAAGATGATGATGATGATGATGATGATGATGATGATGATGATGATATTGGTCTCCATATGTTAAACAAGAGTATAAACTTCATCGCCAGTGACATGTTTACAATCAAGCCTGAAAGGGGTTAATAACTTCTGAGATTAATAATTTTATAAAGAATGAAAGGGGAATACAAAGAAAATCTGTGATGTGATGCACTCACATGACTTTCTCTGCTCTTGTGCAAAGAGCGCCGAAGGTTTTGTATCGTTTTCTCAGTTCTTTTGAGGCCGCTAAACTGGCCGTTCATCAACTTTTCCTCTTAGGTTTTAACCCCTTCAAAGGCGTGTAATGCACTAGCTGATATGGTATGGCTACCAATTATTATAAGAGGTTTGCATGAGAAACTGAGTGCACTCACTATACCTCTTTCTCTTTTTAGCAATAAGGTCGAGAGCGTAAACATATATTTCGTTTCTACGCCATTTTGATTAGATTGGATAGCGTTCAGCGAGTTCACAAGTCGCCATAGAGACCCGAGAACATTGAACATGGCAATGAAAATGCACAGTATAGCATAAAAACATATCACTTGAGTGAATCGATATGTATACATCACAAACAAACAAAAATTGTGACATCTGCCTGACATTTCAGGTGACCATTAAGATCCAGAATACAAAGATATATGACAAAGTCAAATTTTTAAAAAAAATGATTCAAATTAAGATACAAAATATCTAAAGAAACATTAAAGGATTATAACAAGAAGATAATAGTTAACACATGCAATATAAGTGATTATTTAAAATATTTAAAGAGTCTTTTAGGACATGTAAACATGTATTTACAATTTCGGACCATTGCACACCCAGTGCTTTGAGGCAGGTTCTTGTGAAGTTAAAGCAATAATTACTTAGAGGCGTTGTGATGTTGTGCATTGTAGGTACGACCTGGAACCCACCCACCCACTCACCCAATTTAGTGCATTTTCTTATACAGTAATATAATCAAGTAGTTACAACAAACATTGCGATCTTCCCGCTACAGAGAATGCGCAATTGCGACTTCTAACCCACAACAGAAGCGAATTCGCTCTATTAGCGAAAAAATGCCTAACAGTATCGATAGAACCATTAAGATGGAAATTAGAAGTTGAAAGAAACATTTTTGAAAAGGTTTCAGAATTTAATTATTTATGTATTAAAATAACAAGCAGCAAAACTTTAAATCGAGAAGTAAAAACACAGGCAGCGTAAATACCACATTGCATAAAAAGCAGACCTTTAGATGGGAAAAGGAGAAGAGGAAGACCCGCTAGGAGATGGATTGACAGCATCTATAACTCATCCGAGGGATAAAAGGTGAAATGGACAGATATTGCTCTACAGAAAAAGAAGAAAATGGCTTTTTTATTTTCAGGGGATCCCAAATTATGTATTTCCGGTGAAATTTCGATGTCGGATTTTTGGGAGGAATGCGTACTTACTTCCACTACTTCCTGTAAGTACCGGAATCGAACCAGGGACGTGTGGGTTTGAAGGCCAGCACGCTAGTCAGATCGTAGAGGAAGTCTGGAAGGTTTCCTATGGGAAAAACGTGTTCTTTTACAGACACAGTTATTGGTGACGTTACTATGGAAACGGCGATTGCCTTCCTCTCTTGTTTGACGGGTCAGAATTATCAGGAGCTGTCCTGTTTTGTGACACGGAAAACACTCTATTGCTCTTGATGCGAGAGGTTTTAGGTTCGAATCCCACTGTGGCCTTTGACTAGAGCACCACAAAGGGAATCTCTGGGGCACCAACAGCTGCCGTCCGACTGACAAGTGAGTAACAGGCTGCGCGCCACTCTGGCAGATTGCCACCAGGTCGCGTGACGTCACGGCTAATCACTACCATTAGCTCGGCTAATTGTGACGGATTTTGTTTCAGCTCGTTAACCTGTGTGTGTGTTTGCAGGTGCCGCCATAAACAGCTTCCTGTTTCAACAACGTGGTGACAAAACACAGGGCAAACTACACGTAAAAATCTCACGTGTCGCATTCACATCACTTTCTCCACTCACTCTTCAACTAAATATTCTTATTCCTGATTCTCGCTAATCAAGATAAACTTTCACTATACGCTTAGAATTTAAACATTCAAATGAACAACAAAGAATATCTAGGAAATCGTTAAACAGCCGACCCGACAAACGTTGTCCTGTTCGAACATATATCCAAGAAGTACACAATTGTGTGAATAAACTAACATGTCACTTTGAAAGAAACAAACATCAAAACATCGCTAATACCTCGAATGTCACTTCTGTTGTGGGTTAGAAGTCGCCATTGCGCATTCTCTGTAGCGGGAAGATGTCCATGTTTGCTGTAATTACTTGATTATATTACTGTATAAGAAACAGAGTGGGTGGGTGGGTTCCAGGCCGTACCTACAATGCACAACATCACAACACCCCTAAGTAACATCATTCTCTTTAACCTCGTTAATTTAGGATGGGGATTTTCTATAAAATCTCAGTATCTTCGAAGTTCCAGAATTTAGATGCTAACACAAATTTGGTATTTAATACTTTCCGTTTTTTAATTAGGCTGTTCACAGACAAACGCACATATAGACGGAAATCAGCACAACACAAACACACGTATGTATCTTTTTCTATAAATCTGATGTGTTGCACTCACATGACTTTCTCTACTCTTGTACTAATCATTCTTACAAACTCTTATTCCTATATCTTCTTCGTGTTAGTTGAGATAGGTGTTTGTAGAAATTGTCTTATTGCTGATTATTTTGTAGCTACAAGGGGATATAGGAATACAGTAGGCCTTGATCGATAGTCAAATCTTTTAAACCTGGTCGCTATATGAAGGCTTTGAAACTCAGTTTTCTTTGCGAGACCAAGGGATAAGATTTGACAACACTTTGAGTATTACAAAACTCACACAGTTAACAAGAATATATCCGAAATGTTTCACTCTACAAAGATAAAACAATACCGTGACAACTTGTATGATTTAGCAAGATCAACTTTTTTTGTGGAGTGAGATTTGGTCTATCACTTACGGTTTGCCCGTTAAGTAAAGGTTTATCAAGAGTAAACAGGACTACGTACGTTACAGCCAGAAAATTCAAAATATACATTTCATTTGCCATTAAAATATCTTAAACATATGGTATTTTGATCAAAATTGTTACACCCAGTTTTGCGAAAATCAAAATTTTCGAATAATTTTCCATGTAAAGGGTAGTTTAGGGTGGAGGAATTTTCTTCAAAATCGTCGTGTCGCATCGTTAAAGTATGTTAAAGTTAAATACCAACTTTGGTTTTTAATCGACATTTCGTTTTTGAGTTATGTTGCTCACACACACACACACACACAAACATACACACACACAAACATACACACACAAACACGTAAAGTTTTTTAAAATGTCTTTTTTATTCAGGGGTTCTCAAAACATATTACTGGTGAAATCTCATCGAATTTTAGGGTGGCACACAATACTTGCTCTACTTACTATACGTAGTAAAGAAAATAACGTGTGTAACTTCGTAGATACTGTTTTTACACCACATGGCTCCAACTTCAACTGTCTTACTTCGCATCTACCGAGTTTAGTGGCGTTACAAAGCTCCATAATGAAATTGCGCTGCTTTATATTCCTCCTCAAAAAGCGAGATTTTGTTTCTCTCTGAATTATGCATAAGTTTATTGGAAACTAAGGAAGCATTTGAATCGCTTGTAACTTTGTTAAAAACTTACATTTATATAAAAACAGGAGACTCTACTTCACGGAAGAATGGACGTTATTGACACAAACTCTTGTTTCAGTCGTTTCTCCTTGGTTGCTATGGCAACCTCAAATACCGTCACATGTTCTAACTTCTTCTGTTTGCAGACTCTTTCTTTATTTCTATTTTCATTTGTTTATTTAATATCTTCAGTATGTAGGTTATAATGCGAAATTTACCTGTAGCTTCAGAATCACTGTGTGGAAGACGAATGGCCTCAGTTGCGTACTCGACTGTTTGTACTAAATACAGAGCCTTCGTTTGGACGCATGGCCGGCCTAATGGGTATTTTCTTAGCACTGTAAGCGCGCTGTTTGCCAGCGGAGTCGGATGTTCACAGCCCCTTATGATCAAGAACATAGATTTCTCAATATAACTATAATAACCGCATATCTATATCATAGGAGATGTTGGAAATTGTGTTCACACATATCTCACACCTTTTTACTTTATCTACTGGTAAGTAAAATGAAGTATTGTATTCCACCCAAAAATTCGATGTCGAGATTTCACCGGAAATATATGTTTTGACACCCCTGAATCCAAAAAAAGAAAGAAAGCATTTTTAGAAAAAGGTCCGTGTGTGTGTCAGTCTGTCAGTCTGTGAACAGCATAACTCAAAAACGAAAAGTCGGTTAAAAACCAAAGTTGGTATTTAAGTTTAATGTCTTTCAAGGATGCGACACGAAGATTTTGAAGAAAATAGTCCCACCCTAAACTACCCTTTACATGGAAAATTTTTCGAAAAATTTTATTTTCTTGAAAATGGCTCTAAGGATTTTGATTAGAATGTCATATGTTTGAGATATTTTTATGACAAATGAAATGTATATCTTGAATTTTCTGGCTATAGCCCCTGTAGTTGTATTTACTCTGGACGAGTTTTGTATAACTGGTAAACCGTTAGAGATGGACCAAATCATAGTATACAAAAAATGTAGATATTGCTAAAATACACAATTTATGTCTGAATAAATTTTCTTGTAGGATGAACCATTTCGGATATAGGTATTCCTTGCTATTTGTGTCAGTTTCGGAAAACTTAAAACTTTCGTGAAATGGAACATCGTTGTTCATTTTTTTGTATGTTAAGGGTGCAAAGAGAACGGGATCTCAAAGTTTTAAAAGATTTAACTATCGCACAAAGCCTACTGTATTCTAATATTCCCCTTGTACCTACAAGGGAATAAGCAATAAGATAATTTGTACAAATGTTTATTTGTATTAATATGAAGTAGATATGAGGGCAAGTGTTTGTAAGAATTGTTGATACAAGAGTAAAGGAAAAAGGAGGAACGAAAGTGAGTGAAAATGATTATGGAAGTGTGTAAAACAGTACATTAACGCTGCTGAAAATCTTCTCTTTGCTTTGTTTGGGAAGAAATGGGAGATGTTTCAGTAAGCGTGGATTTATTTTACGAGTAATATATGTAGGAAAGCACTTCTGCAGAGTTTTAAACATTTTGAAAAGCCCCTCGATACTGCCGTTACAGATTTACGGGGGCTTAAACGGAAATTGGTGCTGAAATTCACAGTTTTTCCTTAATGCACCCTGAAGTATTGGCACAATTCGTGTCAAAACTAGAATAATTCGGCTATAAGGCATGCTAAGAGTCTAAAAGCTTTCTCGGTGTTATGCGTGAACACAAAGACGTCCATGACAAGTTAAAGTGGTCGTAAAATGGATTATGAAGTTGAGCTCTCGGTGTTTCTATATTATGAAGTTGTTTCTTTATTATCATAGCCCTTTGTTCGCATAGAACTGAGGAAGAAGAGCAGGTGAATATTCCTTAAGCGGCCTCCCAGTACAGTCGCTTCAGGTGCGCACAACTGTCAACATTGGCTCTAATGATTTTAATCAAAATCCGATATGTTAACATATTTTTATCACAATTACAATGTATATTTTGAATTTTCTGGTTATACATTATGTAGTCCTGTTTACTCTGGATGGCTTCTGCATAACTGGTAAACAGTAAGAGATAGACCGAATCTTACTATACAAAAATGTAGATCTTGCTAAAATACAATTTACGTCCAAATGCAGTTTTTTGTTGAGTTGTTTTTTTTTTTTTTTTTTTTTTTTTTTAAAAAAAGATTAACGTCCTCCAACATTGCGTCATATCGGACGAATGAATGAAATGAAATATGTGAAATGATGCTCAAATGAGCCCGAGGTCCATGGAGCTTTAAGTTACCCGACATTCGTCTTCTCATGGTAGGGAAGACCTCGGAAAAAAACCTTACCCGTTCGAACTCGCGACCTCTTGAACGTGAGGCAGACACGCTAACCATCACGCTACCGAGGCGGGCAGTTTTTTGTTGAGTGAACCATTTCGGAGGTATTCCTTGTTATGTGAGTGAGTTTCGGAAAACAAAACTTTCGTGAAATGGAACATCATTGTTCATTTTTTTATATGTTAAGTGTGCAAAGAGAAAGGAATCTCAAAGCTTTAAAAGATTTGACTATCGCACAAAGCCTACTGTATTCCAATATTCCCCTTGTACCTACAAGGAAATAAGCAATAAGATAATTTGTACAAATGTTTATCTCAACTAACAAGTAGTAGATACAGGAATAAGTTTTCGTAAGAATATTTTGTAGAGTGGGTAGAGAAGGTCATGTGATTGATGAACCGCTCCTAATATTCACTCTCAAACTCGTACTTGGAGATTCTATGGAAGGTAAGAGAATTATTGGAGTTAGTCGGGAATCGATTTCTGACCACTAGACTACTGGGACAGTCTGGCTTGTATTTTCGAATATTCTTATCAAATTAGCCTTCTTTTGTTTCTCCTAATGTATGGAATTTCAAAGTCTGCATATAACGAGGTTGCTAATGCTTCGGTTTCCTATATTTGCGTTTCTGTAAGAGTTTATATGCATAATCATGAAGAGATAGAAAACAACAACAATAACTAGGTATTACATTCATAAGTTATTCTCTACTCACTCTTCTACAAATTATCCTTTACGAAAACTTTTTCATTTATTTTAATAGCTAAATTTTCATTAAACATTTACACATAAGTACAAGAAGAACAAGGTAGAATAAACGATAGTCAGATTTTTAAAAAGCAGGCCGTTATGTTACTTTTTTGTGTGGTCATTATATATAAAATTGACTTATTGCTCAAAAAAGTGTTAACTGTTCGTAAACTCAAAACTTTAACAAAAATAACTCGAAACAACTTAACACAAAGGAAAAAGTATTCGTTATAAATTGCGTGTTTCGAACTGATCTACAAGATAGTTTGTTTACTATGGTTTATCAATTATACACGACGTTCGTAGATCGGACGGGCCGCCCTGTGGCAGAATCGGGCCGGGCGGGGACTGGCGTACCCTCCGCCAGAGTTACACGTAAAACACGGCAACTCATATTTATGCACTTCGAAGGTTTCGAGAAAAGTAAATTTCAAGAAATATCCGTGCTACGTCATTCTCGACTATAAAAGGGAGAAGCAAGTAGTTCTTGTTTTGAGAGGAGTGAGTCGCTGAGTTTTAAACGGGACAGCTGTTAAAAGCTCGTGGGATACGTCGCGTCGGAGTCAGTCTTGAAGCGAAGCAGTTTTAGTTAGTGTTGAGTGATTTTTATCGTTAAAAACAGCTGTTTGTGAGACAGAGAGAGAGTAAGGAAACGTAGAAAAGTGTGCGTTAAGGTTAGAGTAGACAGAAAAAGTAACTTGGACTTAGTTGTCATCTGTCACCTTGGTGTCAGCAGTGCGATTTATCAAATTGTCTATTGTTACAACACAATTTTTGTATCGATTGGAATATTTCTTCTTTTTGCTCTAAGCACATAATAGAAAAATAAGCTTTTTAAGCAGTGATTTAGCTTGCTTACCGCACGCATAACAAAAGCGGAATGAAACGTAATTAATTATTAAATTAATTAATGAGTAAAATAAGCCTAGGGATAGGGAGGGCTGGTCGCTGATGTACTAGTGTGTGTGAAATCCGCCTGTAACCATATCCTCGGGGGTTCACCATTACCAATGGCAGTTTCATCATGACACTTGCACACTATTTCCCTACGGCCACTTCCTGCATATCAGCAGCACCACGACTTTATATAAATTATTAATTAAATGATGCTTCAAATATCCTCCTAAACGTTCATTATACCACATTTTTACTTTCTCTACTGCGTATAGTAAGTAGAGGAAGTATTGTCTTCGATGTCGAGATTTCAAGGGAAATTATGTTTTGAGGCCCCCTGAATCAAAAGGAGAAGCAATTTTAGAAAAAGGTCCGTGTATGTCTGTCAGTCTGTGGGCAGCATGGCTCAGAAACGAAAAGTCGGTTAAAAAACCAAAGTTGGTATTTAAATTTAATGTCTCATTAGGAAGCACCACGAAGATTTTGAAGAAAATAACCCCACTCTAAACTACCCTTTACATGGACAGTTTTTCGAAAATTTTGATTTTCTTGAAAATGGTTCTAACGATTTTGATTAAAATGTCATATGTTTGAGATATTTTTTATGACAAATGAAATGTATATCTTGAATTTTCTGGCTATAGCCCCTGTAGTCGTATTTACTCTGGACGACTTTTGCATAACTGGTAAACCGTAAGAGATAGACCAAATCATACTATACAAAAAATGTAGATTTTGCTAAAATACACAATTTGTGTCTGAATAAATTTTTTATGCAGCGAACCTTTTCGAAGATATTCCTTGTTATTTGTGTCTGTTTCGGAAAACAAACTTTCGTCAAACGCAACATCGTTGTTTATTTTTTATGTTAACCGTGCAAAGAGTGCTTTTACGTGTCATTAAATAATTGTAGTGAAGGGGAATACTTACATCTGACATTAAGAAAATATCCAATGGAACTATATTCCCCAAGAAGATGTCTACTCGTACATTTGTACCAGCCGCTGTGTTCTCTGCGGATGGCACTGAAGTTGAGGAAACCATCACCAGACTGAGCCACTGGCGGTGCACCATCATCTGCAACAAGGGCATTGTATATACAGCTTCATTAACGAGTCTTTAAGGGAATACATCTTGTGAATTAACCCAAAAATGTACTCTAACTCAAAAAACAATGTTGAATTATTTTAAGGTTATGTATGACTGAGGAAATTCTGAACTAATAATGAAATTTATAATAATCAAAGTGTTATGACAATAAAAAGGTTTTAATCTTTGGTCAAATATTTTAACGATAGGTTTAAAATACATCTAATTTTTAAAATTTTCCTAGGTTTTTCTGTCTCTCCTTCAGCTTAAGCTCCGAAAAACTTTTAAACTTACAATTAGATTTTTTATCCTAACGAATTGTAATTTTTTGTTTGAAAATTCAAAATATATGCTTAGAGACATCTGACAATAAAACCTAGGGCAATTTTTATGTTTTGTCTCTGTGAAAACGCAAAGCAAATTCCATTAGTACAATATAAAACCTGCTCCACAAGCAACATAAAGGTTTGGAACGCATAGCTCAGATTAAAATCCGCTCGAAATTTAAACATTCATTTGAATTAAGATACAAATAGTTGTATTTTTCTTGATGCTGTGTTACATTTCAATCATACATATCCTTAAGGACATGACATAACCATGTTCAAGAAAATTCCCACACTCCATACAGTGCTGAGGATGCCATTTAGGTATATTCTCTAAATGGCTGTAATGATTTGATCAAGTTTTCACGTGTTCTGGATATTTTCATAGCAAATTAAATGTATATCTTAAATATTCTGGGAATGGCCTCTAAGGTTCTCTTCATTCTGAATGACTTTGGCACATTTCTATAACTAGTAACCGTAAGAGATAGTCAAAAACGAATTACAAAAAAATGTTAATAAGGTTCACTCCTTTACGGTTTGTGTAACTTTGCACTTGTTTACGTTGGGTTTTCTTTATAAATATTAAATTCACACACACTTACCCTTTCACTCACACTTCCAGACTCTAGGGAGGATGGGGAATAACCCTAGATAAAGAAAAAAAATCCCATTCTCCGGCCAGGAATCAAAGCTGGGACCTCGAGATTTGAAAGGTAGCATATTAACCACAGAGACAGTCAAGACAACCTTGTATTTCTTCAAAATCATAGTTTCTTTCAAATAACATTTCTATGACACCAGCCTCTTCCAAGATTGTGTTATTATTGGTTGAGGATGTGACACGAAGATTTTGAAGAAAATAGTCCCACCACAAACTACCTTTCACATGGAAAATTTTTCGAAAATTTTTATTTTCTTGAAAATGGCTCTAACGATTTTGATTAAAATCCCGTATGTGTAAGATATTTATATGACAAATGAGATGTATATTTTGAATTTTCTGGCTATAGCCTATGTAGTCGTATTTACTCTGGACGATTTTTGCATAACTCGTAAACCGTGATAGACCAAATCTTATTCTACAAAAAATGTAGATCTCGCTAAAACACATAATTTATGTCCAAATAAATTTTTTGTAGAGTCAACCATTTCGGAGATATTCCTTGTTATTTATGTGAGTTTTTCTCTGCTTAACAAAATTAGCAATAAGATAATTCGTTCAAATGTTTATCTCGACTAACATGAAGAAGACAGAAGAATAGGGGTTTGTACAACACAGCAGACTTATTCTTGTGGAGTTAACAATTTACATAATATTCCTTTTTCGCCATTTGAAACACTACTGTGGTTAGGCGTAGGCTTTCATGAGTAGGCGTAGGCTACTGTGGTTATTCTTTTTTGTATTTTATCTCTTGGCCGTGCAAATAGAATGGAAAGTTTCAATAGCAACCCGCAATGACAAATACTTGAAGTACTTGACTATCGCTCAAAGCCTACTGCATTCCCATATTCCCCTTGTATCTACAAGGAAATTAAGAGTAAGGTAATTTCTACATATGTTTACTTCGACTAACATGAAGTATACAGAGAAATAAGAGTTTGTAGAAAGAGTTGTATAAGAGAAGAGAAAGTCGTGTGAGTGCAGCACGTCAGATTATCGATTGTAGAATTCACAGAACGCTGAGGAAACCACCACTTAAAGGAAGGCATAATAAACCTAAGACTTGACTTTTTGTGTGTAGGGGAGGAGTCCAAAGTTACAGCCTGTAGGATTACGTAAAAATTTAATTACTGGCATCTGTGAATTCTGGAGAAAGCGACCGAATTCACTAAGCCACCACCACCGCCACTACCACGATAAGTAAAATTTATAAAGATGGCTGGTGGGTCAAACCTAACTGCTTGATGCAGAGGTAAAAACCTTCCTGCCTGCCTTCCTTCCTTCCACTAAATCATTTTTATATATTGCTTTAATGGAATTAATTTTAAAGGCAGCTGTTGTAAAATGGCAGAGAAAGGAAAGTGAATTAAGGGTCTGGGGGGGGGGGGGCGGATAAAACAGAGCCTTGCTCCAGATTTTACAAGTTTACTAGAGCACACGAATATGGAGCAATTGCGGTTTAAGGTTTAAAAAAGCCCTTGGTAGATTCTAATGAAATGTGACGCACCTGCAAGATTTACATTTAAAGTACTTACAAGTACGATAATATATCAACGGAATTTGCGGGTGGTGGAGGGTGGAAGGGGGGGGGTGTGGTTTCGCTAAACTTTACAGCCTCTATTATTCATACATCGCGATTTCGTTTCTTTGTTACGTATGCCACCTTCAGTCTTTTTGTTTCGTGAGAAAAGGAAGTATAAAAGCTTTGGATACAGTCGTTACTGCACCCAGAGGAAATGTTAGGGCCCATAAAGAGGGAGGTTTTACTTTTACGGAACACTTTTACCCTAAAAAAAGTGGTGCAGAGCTTCGCTTTTGTAGTCTCCATTGTTTCTGCGGATGACCCGAATTTTACGGATAAAGTCTTCTTTCAAATTCATGCATGTTTCACCTTGGAGATTTTTTTCTTACTTCAGGGGTGTTTGGAATGGAATAAAACTTAAATCCCGGAAGAATCACCTAAAAGTAACACCACATACGTATTATATCTGAGTGCTTGAGATGTAAATCGGTATACGTCGTAATTTTAAGTTAGACAATTGGAATCTTTAATATAAGACTCATGGTTTAAAAATTGCTTTTAACGCTCGAGTACAAGAACGCGCAGCTATCGATTATTCCCGTACGCTCAATCGAAGAACAACTAGCGTGAGTGAGAGATGCAGCTTACACCACCTGACATTTCTACAAAGGCTGTAGCGGGATAAATCAAATCAATTGCTAAAGCAAATTCTTAAACAAAATATTCGCCAACCGATCATTCCGTGTGGCAGGTAGAGGCGTGTATCAGCTAGAATTTGCTCCAACTCAGGGTAAAACCATCATTAAGGTGACGACGCAGACAATGCTGAACAAAAGGCGAAAAATCCTTTTGTGCCTTTTGTTAGGCTAATAGGGACGCCATGTGCAGTGAGGCGGAATCCCCTTCTGGAACTCCCGCCACAACCAGGCATGCCTATAGGTGGAAATTCGGGAGCCGCGCGTACAATCTGAATTTCCACCAATCACTGCAAACTGCGTGGACAGAAGGTAAGGGTATAGTCAGGGGAAATGGGAAAGTTATAAAACCGGCGAACACGCATTTTAAAACCCCAGTCCTGTGATACACCCCGATCCTAGTCCCTAGATACACCCCAGTCATACAATACACCCCGAGCCCAGTCCTGTGATACAGCCCAGTCCTGTGATACACCCAGTCATACAATACACCCCGAGCCCAGTCCTGTGATACAGCCCAGTCCTGTGATACACCCAGTCAGTCATACAATACACCCCGAGCCCAGTCCTGTGATACAGCCCAGTCCTGTGATACAGCCCAGTCCTGTGATACAGCCCAGTCCTGTGATACACCCAGTCAGTCATGTAATACACCCAGAGGAGTCCTGTAATACACCCCGCGTGTCCTACAACACACACCGAGAGCTCTACAACACACTCCGACATTATTACAACACCCCTGTAACATTAGTATCAGCGCCGTCCAGTACCGCGAGGAAAAGTCAGTGACGAAGTGGATAACAAAGGGTATATGGTAGGAAGAGTAGCATTTACTGTGGACTGGAATAAAAAAAGGTTTCACAATAATAACTGTGGTTATTATTTCTTCAACACCCACGAGATAAGATCTCAGCCGAGGCAATCTGTGTGAGACCTTTAGGACGACCAGCCGCAAGGCACACGATGCGATTAATAACTTATTGCCACAAAACTGAAAAAACATGTACGAAAAATTCAATGCACAATTCATGTACTGAAGAAAATCAAAATGCATAACCTGAGCCGTATGGCACCTTCGGTCGGCATACCCCACCGTTCAAGTGCCGCGCGCCAAGACTCGACGTAAGGTCGGGGGTGACGGTCATGAGTGAGAGATGTCACATGTGTGTATTGCAGAGAGTTTTCCTACCGGGAACGTTGAGGACGTGAGAGAGGTGCTATTAGTTAGTCTGTAGCAACAGGTGGAGTTAAGGAAGAAGATATACAAATTTTCTTCAACATAGGTGAATTTTTACCTTCAAGTTCCACTTTCTCCAGAGAGACACGAGGGCGTGTATTGCTTGTCAGTACTCTGTCTGTGGAGCGAGGTTTTCACTGTGTGAATCACCTCTTAGTCGTCTTCGAAATGTCTTCCACGAATGGTATTCTTCTGGAAATCTGAAGGAGCCAAAAGGGGACTATAGGTTCGACGGGGTAACACTGTCCAACCCTGTTTGGCTCAAAGCGTGTGCAAGATGAAGTTCCTTGGTGCCTTACTGTCGATTACAAACCCCATAGAAAAGACATTGCTTCCGATTTGTTGCAACGCTTCTAAACGGACAGGGAGGTCTTCTTGTCCCAGACTGTGACAAGCGATGAAACGTCTTGCACAACGATTACAATTTTGTGAGGGAGAAGAAGCTCTTACCTACTGCCAAGTTCTATTGTCAGATTTGTGTAACTATAAACAGAAATTAGAATTTTAGGCAAAAAAACATATTTATAAGTTTAAAAACTGTTGGAGGCTAAACTGAAGAAAAATTAGGTAACATATTTTGAATCTAGGTTAAAATTAGGCCAATATTTAAATGGTTTTCTTCCAAGGGAGCTTTTTGGTGACGTAATAAAAATAAATAAATTTAAACATAAATTTCTAAAGTATGAAAGCAATATGGACGAAATTTAGAATGTTAAGTATTTGTGTTATATTACATTATGGTATAAGTTTAGAATTTCAAATTTTCAGCCATACATATTGTTAAACCTGACCTTATTGGTACTTCAGAAGTTATCATCAATAATAGTGATGAAATAGGTTAATTCTACATCCTCACTTCAAATAGATCATTTATTAGGCTCTATTATATCAGGGATGGCCCGTAGCTCATTCGATGGAGCACCTGCCTGCTGTGCAAGGGGTCCCGGGTTCGATTCCTGGTTCGAAGGGTGGGAAGTTTTCTTTGAGATCATATCTTCCGGAAGCCAAACTCCATGCCTCTCTGTTTCTCCAACTTTCTGGGTCCAAATTTCTTGATGCTAAGGCTGCTTGTATGTCATCTATCCAAGTTGTCATCGGACGTCCCCATTTTCTTCTTCTTTCTGGTATTCATTCCAATATTTTCTTGGGCAGTCGTTCCTCTGGCATTCTTTTAACGTGGCTATACCACTGTAGGGTTTCCTTTCCTATTCTTTGTGATATTTTCCCCACCAAATAGAATTTAATGCGTTTATTGCCTTCCTTGTTTCAGAAGTTCTATTTCTGTTGAAATTTTCCCTGACTGATCTATTTGTCGCTAAATAGACATGCTCATTGCTTAGTTTTATTCCTTCTCTACTGTCGAATTTTTGTTTAACTATGATTATTCTTCATCCTGCCTAGAGTCTGGAAGTATGAGTAGGAGTGTAAACGTGTGTGTGAATTTAATATAATAATTTAATCCAGAGCAGTGCAAACCTAAAGCTAAAAAACACCGGTAAGCGAGTGATCACCATTGCTATTGAGCATCTGTTCCAAGAAGTTTAAAGCCATCGACATGACCTTCGATATTTAAGGCAACATATAAATGGAAAATTAAAGAATTTATCGGTCAACTTAAATGGTATTGTCTATTGTCACACACATCTATGCATAGTTTGCCATTGTGGAGATATGAAGAATATCTGTGACAGGTAAAGATGTATCGTTTATTTCCCTTGTACATACAACGAACCATGTAATAACATCATTTCTACCAACTTTATCTCAATTAAGAAGAAAGGTTAGATAAAAAAAATGAATACATTTAAGAGGAGATAGAGGTAGAAACGTTATGAGTACGGGGACTTATATGAACGTAATATCAGTATTTTAATATTTGCATCACTCAGGGCTGCCACTTTTACTTTATCCATAATTTAATGGCAGAGAGAGCTTTGACGTTCCACACTTCAAGTTCAGAGCAAACAAATCCAAATTATAAACATGGCATAAAAAAGCCGGGCGGGCAGTCAACGATATGCAGCATGGGAATATTTTAAGCAGAAACTAAACAAAGAACTCAAGTTCATATATAATTTGGTGCAGTAAGCAGCAAGAGGAAAATGTTTGTTCAGAGCACAACGTTACGTTAAACGACAAAAACTCTCATCAGCAAACTGGTCGGTCGGTGGCCCCACTTGAATGAAATTACGCGTACCCCCCCCCCCCCCCTCCGCCCTCTCGACGGAAATTTACGACATTGGCCGGCCACCGCACCACGTGTCCGGATGCTTGTTTGTTCTAATAATAATGATACAACACAGTTCATATATCTTCCAGTAGCTCTGCAGTGTTTACCAAGCTTTTCTTCACGTGTTTATACGCTTTTATCTTGTGAAGTGAGTTTTCAAACACAGCTGCAGCTTTTCTCTTCTCTTTCATTCACTTCCCAATCAATACACACCGATTTACTTCTGCTCTGCAATTAACTTCTACAATATCTTTATTCTTCTCTTGTAATTATATACATGGAAATGACACTAAAATTCATTCATTTTTCCTTCTCTTACATATTCATTTTTCTCAAAAACTATAAAAGCTGCAACTATCTAATTTTGCAAACTTGCGTGAGATAATCTACTATGTACACTCAATTAGATTTATATTTTTAAGTATAATACATTTTAAAAATTAAGAATAGTGCTTTAAAAATTTAGATGTAAATTTTATTTCATCTTGTTTACAGACAGATAAATTATTTTAGAACAGGAGGAATTAATGGCAGCGTAATTCCCCAAGTTCAGTGTTATTAGGCCGAATGTCTTGATATTGTTACCTTGGCATGAAGTGCCTATGTAATGCTAAACGTCGAGCTTCCGTGCGGGAAGCATCCCGTATATTTGATGTAACCTTTAGGAGTTTGAAAGGCTATGGTGGCTACAAAACAAGAATGAGCAGGGGGCCTAGTATGAATGAATAATTTATTTGTGCTCATAAAAATACAATTTAACCTTCTTCTTTTTCTTCTTCTTCCAATGGCGCTACAGCCCAAAACAGGCCTGGGCCTTCTTCATCCGAGAGCTCCAATCATCTCTATCCAGAGCTATCTGTTTGCCAATTTAACTTACTGAATACAAAAATATATCCCTACCTTTTGGAGTTGCATATATCTAAAACTTCCCGTTATATTTACAATTTTGTTTCATAAATAAAGGGAAAGTTTATTACGACCATTAATTACTTTAACCTCTCATTATCCTTTTCCATTTTCCCTGTTGCCTCATACCATTAAGCATTTCAACCTCATTTTTCATAAAGACTTTCCTGCTTTCTATATGTATTCGTCTGATTTTGAATTAAACATTTTCCTAACTTTTAAGTCTAATGGGAAATTATTTCAGTTTTTGGGTGCTAGATTTCCTTTCTTTATCCCTACCATTACAATCCAAAATATAGTGCCAATTATGATACAATCTAGCGCATTTTCTGCATCTCCCCCCCCCCCTTTTAATCCCTACCATGCCACTTAGGTACGTTACCCCCGTCCTAGCCCATGCATACCCCATTCTGGCCTCTTTATTGCATACTTCGGTATATTTATCTCTCCCCCATTCCATTTATTAATGACTTTTTGTCGTTAAAGCTACTTAGAATGTCTTGCTTTTCGATATCCTCCACCCTTGTTCCAATTTCTCTCCAGAAACCCTTTATTTTATTGTTTCTTTCTGTCCATATTTTCCCTACACCTATTTCTTCCAATATTATCTATATTTTGCAATTTGAAGTAAGTAATTTCTTTACTGCCAAAGTTCCGCATAAACTGATTAGTCGGAGCGATTCATTTCATGGCCTACTCGATCTCCTGATTTGAATCCAGATTTCTTCGACTGGAAGTATTTAAAGTCCCTGGTTTATGTGACTTCTGCACGAGATATTGACCAAGTACCAAACACCACAGGAAGAGGAAGACACTTAGAGGTATTTGTGTTCAATCTCCGCAGTACATTATTTCCAGACTCATATTCATATGAACTCTCTCACTATTTTGATGCTGGGAAGGCGTCCGCTGTAATAAACACCTGTATTACCCCCAGCAGGTTTACGCTACACGAAGTGACGTCACTGTTATTTCCACCCAAGTAAAGAAAACCCATATCTAGAGGGTATTGGTATAATCTTAGCATCTTTTCTTAGAAAGGTTGAATAACTTAGAAGTTTGAGAATAAGAAACTGTTTATGCTAGCTTTGGAAGCCCCTATTTCTCAGTAATATATTTCACATAATTAAAATCAGTCGCCAGAAGCAATATCTGTAGACGATTTAATGAGACACGATCGCTGTAAGCATTTCGTGTTATTTGGATTATATTTATATTTTAACAAGATTCGGAAAGGTTTCCAATTACCATTAATGTTGGTTTTAATCTAAAGTAACCTCTAGCAAACAATAATATTAATTAGTGCAATGGTATTGAAGCTTCTCAATACATTTAGTGTATGACTTTACAAGTATACAGGGTGGAAGGTTCTGCTTCTGTCAGAATAACCCCGCTAATAGATGCAGATTTAAGAAATATAAAATACGAAGTTTCGTTTCACTAAGTTTAATTGTTTTGTAAAATCTAGCACTGCCCTGATGTGTAAACAAAACACTGCCCCAGTGCGTTTATCGTACCACTGAATGGGCCACTATCTTGGGTAAATATGCACGAATGAAATGTTATGCCTTGACATGTGAGAATGTTACTGAAATTATGTATTTATTCAAGTATTAATGTAGCTGCTGACATAAAGGAATACAGATTTTCCCAATAGTTCACGTTATTATTATCTATTAAGAGCTAAAACAATACAGATTGCTTTTAATACACAAATAACAATTTTGCTAAAACAATTGCGCTTTTTTTGTAGATTACTGGGCTGACATATAACACGAACGGCAGCTAAAGCTGCCACACCACCTAACAATACTTATACCTGTCGCATAAATTTGTCCCTTGCCCTTCTCTCCCCCCTGGCTTTTAGTAAAGTCACGGTTACCTCCACTAATCTTCTCTTCAGCTGAATGCGTCGACCCTTCAGTCATGAAGGCATTGCCACATCTCTCTTAGAAATTCAACTTTGCATGGCAGTTTAACATTAAATTGTGACTACTTTTATTCGAAATAAGGTAGAAATACATTACATAATTATTTACACAATACTTTCGCGACAGTTAGAGAGATAATAAACTCTTTATATACATTCATCAAGAAGTCAGATGGCTCCGAGTATTTGATGTTTTTTTTTTTTTTTTTTTTTTTTTTTTGGGGGGGGGGCAAAATGTTTCTTTATAGACAGTGTGTACTGTACATATTTGTTATACTGATCATGTAAAATCCCTGGTTAACTCAAATCAGGCTCCCAGAATGTATTTTGTATTGTTTATGACTATGGCCAAGGGATTCCTCGCCCCCAAATCGAACGCGGATCTTTTGTGCTTAACAGGTCCAGAAGGAATGGACGGGATGGATAAAGATTATTTTACTTGTTAATAATACTGTAAATTAATTGGTCACATCACCATCGCCGGCGTGCCATAATTTTGTTCGTTCAGACACCATTAAATATACTGACATGGGACTGTGGTTTTTAAGCGCATTTATAAATCACCTGCGATCAATAGGCCAGCATCTAGGGACCAACTGAGTCACCTAGACCGACGGATGAGATCAAGGAACAACAGAAGGCGCGCACTCTGACACTATTGACCGGTCTCATCGGCGGGTTGCTCAAAGAACCATTACCTCTGGCGGAACTGGGGAGAACTCGAACCAACAAAGGCGGTTCAGAGAAAGGTGCCATCTGATATGAACAAAACTCGCCTTACCAAGCAGATGATAATATCTCCCACAAGCATGATCTTTTGATGCCGTCTCCAAGATCTAGTTCATCAGTTAATGTGCTGCCAGTGAACTATGCGATACTTCTCTCAGGGTACACATGGATGAGTGTGAGAATAGACAACATCGATAAGGTTCATTCATAAATGTAATGTACCGTACACTAATAAATGGTCTATTTGAGCCAAGGATATACAAATAAACTGGAAATGTAACCGTTATATACGATAACTTCTGTCATAATTAACTGTTTAAAATAACTCTTTCTGTAATAAACAAATCTAATGTGTTGCACTCACATGACTTTCTCTACTCTTGTACTAACATTCTTACAAACTCTTATTCCTATATCTTCTTCGTGTTAGTTGAGATAAACATTTGTACAAATTATCTTATTGGTTATTTCCTTGTAGGTACAAGGGGAATATTAGCATACAGTAGGCTTTTTTTTTAATTAACGTCCTCCAACGTAATGTCATATCGGAGGGTAAATGAATGAAACTGGTGAAATAATGCTCAAATGAGTCCAAGGTCCATAGAGCAAGTTACCCAATATTCGTCTTCTCAGAATAAGGGAAAACCTAGGGAAAAAAAACCTTACCCGGATAGCTAAACCCTAAGCGACCACCTGGAGCGATAGTCAAATATTTTAAAGCTTTGAGATTCCGTTCTCTTTGCACACTTAACATATAAAAAACTGAACAACGATGTTCCATTTCACGAAAGTTTTAAGTTTTCCGAAAGTCACACACATAAAAAGGAATATCTCCAAAATGGTTCACCCTACAAGAAAATTTATTGAGACATAAATTGTGTATTTTAACAAGACCTACATCTTTTGTATAGTATGATTTGGTCTATCTCTAACGGTTTACCAGTTATGCAAAAGTCGTCCAGAGTAAATACGACTACAGGGGCTATAGCCAGAAAATTCAAAATATACATTTCATTTGCCATCAAAATATCTCAAACATATGACATTTTAATCAAAATCGTTAGAGTCATTTTCAAGAAAATCAAAATTTTCGAAAAATTTTCCATGTAAAGGGTAGTTTAGGGTGGGACTATTTTCTTCAAAATCTTGGTGTCGCATCCTTGAAAGACATTAAACTTAAATACCAACTTTGGTTTTTAACCGACGTTTCGTTTTTGAGCTATGCTGCACACAGACAGACACACAGACACACACACGGACCTTCTTCTAAAAATGCTTTTTTTGGATTCAGGGGGCCTCAATACATATACTTCCGGTGAAATCTCGACATCGAATTTTTGGGTGGAATACAATAGTTCCTCTACTTACCTGTAGAGATGGTAAAAAGATAGACAATTGAATCCTAGTGTCCTTTAACTGTAGTCGACGACTCAGATACTTCGAGGAAGGATTGTACGTGGGAAACCACTTTGCCACGTGTGTAAGAGTTGAGAAAATCACGTGATTCTGGTGACCAAAAGAATCTGAGCTCGATCTGTAACACTAGTGTGAAAAATGTCTGTCCCCTGTTAGATATAGTTTGTATCTTTGTAGAAGAGGCATAAAGTACAAGATAACGGGTAGAAAAAGGCATGTGATTGTTACAGATCCCCTTTGTGTTGTACAGCCAGAGGGAACTGAAGTATGTGAACACTTGTCGAGCCCAAATTAAGGGAAAAGCTCAGCCCAGGAGAATCTAGTTAACATCTACGTGACGTTTAATTAAGCTCGCATTGTTCCAACAAAAAATGTTCGCTTTAAAACATCTCATAACTTCTGCTTTTGTTTCAACAGGATCAACTGAGATAGGAGAAGAGACAGAGAGAGAGAGAGAGAGAGAGGCTGTTTATTTCCCTCATGCCTATCCCACAAACTTCCGAAATATACCTGCACTTTCACTTCCACTGATCTGTACATTTAACTACAACAATTAACGGTCACTCTATAATGATACTAAGGAAAGAAATATCGTTTCTTTATGTAGTTTTATTTCAAAACCACCTAACGATTTTGATAAATTATTTTACCACTGAAAACACAAATGCGTTCCGACTTTTTTTACTTTTTCTACTCCGTATAGTAAGAAGAGGAAGTATTGTATTGCACTAAAAAATTCGATGTCGAGATTTCAACGGAAACATACATTTTCAGATTCCCTGAATCCAAGAAAACAATTTGTAGAAAAAAGTATATGCAGCATAACTCAAACGAAAATTCTGTAACAAACCAAATTTAGTATTTAACTTTAATGCCTTTCAAGGATGTGACACAAAGATTTTGAAGAAAATTCCTCCGTCTTAAACTACACTTTTTGATTTTCTTGAAAATGGCCCTAACTATTTTTGTTAAAATGCCGTATGTTTGAGCCTTTTTTATAGCAAATAAAATGTATATTTTCAATTTTCTGGCTATAGCCTATGTAGTCTGTTTATACTTGATAACTTTTGTATAACTGCTAAACTGTAAGAGCTAGACAAAATCTTGCTGTATAAAAAATGCAGGTCTTGCTAAAACATACAATTTATGTCTGAATAAATTTTTTTATAGAGTGGACCATTTCGGAGATATTCCTTGTTATTTGTGTGAGTTTTGGAGAACTTATACTTCTGTGAAATGAAACTTTGGTATTAATTTTCTATATGCTAACCGTGCAAAGAGAACGGAATTTTAAAGCTTTAAAAGAGTTGACTATCGCTCAAAGCCTACTGTATTCCCACATTCCCCTTGTACCTACAAGGAAATAAGCAATAAGATAATTTGTACAAATGTTTATCTCAACTAATACGAAGAAGATATAGGAATAAGAGGTTGTAAGAATGGTTAGTACAAGCGTAGAGAAAGTCATGTGAGTGCAACGCATCAGATTTTTTATTACTTTCTCTACTACGTATAGTAAATAGGGGAAGTATTGTATTTGACCCAAAGTTTCGATCCGAGATTTAACCGGAAACATGTTTTGTGGCCCCCTGAATCCATAAACACTTGTGCTGGTGTGTGTGTGTGTGTGTGTGTGTGTGTGTGTGTGTGTGTGTGTGTGTGTGTGTGTGTGTGTGTGTGTGTGTGTGCGCGCGTGCGCGCGCAGAGAGAGAAAGTCCGTGCGCTTTTGTTTGCTCACCGGCCCGCTATGTGGTGTGAGGTACCTTAGCCCACACAGTCCTTTGTTTTGGGCCACTATGTTCATAGACACACACAGACCTTTAAAATATCGATCTTTTTTGTATTCAGGGGGTCTAAAAGCATCTCCGGTGAAACCTTGGTACTGAATTTCATACGTTGAAGGAAAGTTAGAGAAATTCATGTGGACGTAAGACATCAAGTATGTTTTTTATAAAAGTTATTCATACGTAATAGTGTGTCTGTCTGTGTGTGTGAGAGGTTTAAGGAGCGTTTTATGTTATTAACTGGTGAACTGTGGACGTGGAAATCATTATGAGAACGCTTGCTGTCAGAGTCTGTGATATCTCACACTGAATTGAGATAAGTCGCCGGCTTATCTCCAGTAATCCTCTCCAATTCTCGCCCGCCGCGAGTACTTGGTGTGACGTCACGGTCAAAGGGCGTATCGGAAATGTCGCCCCCCCCCCCGCCCCCCCGCGCGACTGTTGAAAAATTGGCTGTCCGGGACCCGAGTTCTGTCGATTTTCTGTCCCCGCCGCTCTAACCCTTCTCAAACCATTGTCACGGGGGCACAAATGATGAAAAATGTGCAAATGTGATTTTTTCCCCTTCCGCGTATGAGTCCAGAGAATGTAGGCTCTGCTTCTGTGATCGATATCAAAGTTCGGACATTTTCATCTGCGAGAAAAAATTGTGTTTCGTAATGAAAATGTGTGAGCACATCGAAACATTTGCTCAGCTTCATTGAGATATCTAATAAAAACAAATGAATACGGCCATGCATAAAAGAGTTTTACTGTATTATATTTGCACTCTTATTTAGCACTTTTTAAGATTTTTTTTTTAAAAATTGAACCAATGTTTATAGAACTATTATTCAAGAATTTAATAGTGCTAAGCAAAATGTTTTCGTAATATGTGAATTTGAGCTCAAAACGGGTTTTTATTTATTTATTTGTTCATCTGACGGAGGAGAAAAATATCAGACAGGATTTATCAAATTTTTACTTTCTCTACTTATTTTGAAGTTCTCTGAATCCAAATAAAGCATCGTTAAAAATATTCTCGCATGCTTATGTATGAACAGCATAACTCAAAAATGAAAACACAAACAATTATATAACTTAATATTTAAGTTTAACGTCATCCAAGGATGTGGTACGGAAATTTTCAACAGAATCTCACCAACCCAGTTTACCGTTTACATGGAACATTTTTCGTAAAGTTTGATTTTCTCAAAAATGGCTCTACCGACTTTGATGAAGTTACTGTAGATTTTAGATGTATACGTAACACATGAAATGTATATCTTAAAATGACACTGAAGTCTTCTTCATTCTGGATGACTTTTGTGTAACTGATAAACCGTAAGAGATATGTAAAACCTTAAAAAAAGTAGATCTCTTTCAAACACTATTCGCGTATATATAACTTTATTTTGTGGAGTTATCGATCTCTAAGATATTCTTTGTTATTGGTTTGAATTTTGAAATTCGTACACTTTTCATAAACGGAAAGTCGACATTTGTGTTCTTACTCCGAGATATACAAAGAAAACGGAATTTTAAAGCCATCACATAGCGAGCAACTTCAAAACTTTTCAGTATCACTTAAAGCCTGCCATATGTCTCTTGTATCTACAAGAAAAGTAGCTAAAACATAATTTGTACAAGTATTTATTTCGATTAATATGAACTAGATAGAGAAATAACTGTTGGTAAGAATTTTACAGAAAATCATTTGATAGCAACATTGTGTTTTCTAATTTTTAAGGAAAATATGTTCCAAATCTGAGGAAATGTGATTAATAAAGTATATTACACAGTTGAATAAAATTATGAGTAAAATATACTCCAAATTCGAGTGCAGATGACGAGAAAAATATATTGCAAATTTGAGTAAATATTATCGGGATAAGGCGTTCTAGGTGTCAGTAAATATTATCGCGGTAATGCATTCCAAATTTGAGTAACTATTATCGGGATAAGGCATTCTAGGTGTCAGTAAACATTATCGCGGTAATGCATTCCAAATTTGAGTAAATATTATCGGGATAAGGCATTCTAGGTGTCAGTAAACATTATCGCGATAATGCATTCCAAATTTGAGTAAATATTATCGGGATAAGGCATTCTAGGTGTCAGTAAACATTATCGCAATAATGCATTCCAAATTTGAATAAATATTATCGGGATAAGGCATTCTAGGTGTCAGTAAACATTATCGCGATAATGCATTCCAAATTTGAGTAAATATTATCGGGATAAGGCATTCTAGGTGTCAGTAAACATTATCGCGATAATGCATTCCAAATTTGAGTAAATATTATCGGGATAAGGCATGCTAGGTGTCAGTAAACATTATCGTGATAATGCATTCCAAATTTGAGTAAATATTATCGGGATAAGGCATTCTAGGTATCAGTAAACATTATCGCGATAATGCATTCCAAATTTGAGTAAATATTATCGGGATAAGGCATTCTAGGTGTCACCAAACATTATCGCGATAATGCATTCCAAATTTGAGTAAATATTATCGGGATAAGGCATGCTAGGTGTCAGTAAACATTATCGTGATAATGCATTCCAAATTTGAGTAAATATTATCGGGATAAGGCATTCTAGTAATCAGTAAACATTATCGCGATAATGCATTCCAAATTTGAGTAAATATTATCGGGATAAGGCATCCTAGGTGTCAGTAAATATTATTGCTATAATGCATTCCAAGTTTGAGTAAATATTATCGGGATAAGGCATTCTAGGTGACAGTAAATATCGCGATAATGCATTCCAAATTTGAGTAAATATTATCAGGATAAGGCATTCTAGGTGTCAGTAAATATTATCGCGATAATGCATTCCAAATTTGAGTAAATATTATCGGGATAAGGCATTCTAGGTGCCAGTAAACATTATCGCGATAATGCGTTCCAAATTTGAGTAAATATCGGGATAAGGCATTCTAGGTGTCAGTAAATATTATCGCGATAATACATTCCAAATTTGAGTGAATACGGTGAGCCAAGTGCAATCCAAATTTGTGTATTTATAATGAGGGAAATACATTCCAAGTTTCAGGAATTACGACGTGGTTTCCACAATTTGTTTTTTATGGGAGATTGTATAAAATTGCCTTGAATTGGTACGTTACATATCAGTGATATGTTGATACTGTTTATATGTGCTACATATTATGGAACAAGTGCGTGTGTGTTGTAACAACTGCATCATCCGTTGTGCGCGTGCGCACGCCGTGCCTTATTTTCTACGGGATGTGATGAAGCCGTGGGAAGACCGCTTTAAGGACACAGGCTGAATACACACGACTTGCTTTGCACGTAACACGGGGTGATGTATGGTTGGGGTGCCAGGGTGAGCTCTAATTCATCCCCCAACAAACATTCTCCCCGTTTATTTATCGTCCGCGCTATTTCATATGCAACCAGCGTTTTTTTGTCGGCCTAAGAAATGGGGCAGAGTTGAGAAAGAAATACGAACACGCGGGTTAGGGTTGAATATGTAAAGATCATCGTCAAATGTCCGCATTTTGATTAGCACGTTCCTCTTCTGTTTATGATAGCTGTAAAAATTACACCATCGCACTGAATCTTCTTCTTCATACAGTTGACTTCCTTCTGCCGCGAGTTGTACTTCCCTTTAAATTTAGGTTATGTGTCTCCTTGTAGCAGTTAAGGAAACTTCAAAAATAAAACACTTGTTTAAGACATCAACGTGCTTACTTCCATCACATGAACCACGTGACATTTACTTACAGCTGGTCACTACGCGATGGCTTTCAAATTCTGTTATCTTGCATGGCCAAGAGATAGACAAATCTGACGTGTTGCACTCACATGACTTTCTCTGCTCTTGTACAAACCTTTCTTACAAACTCTTATTCCAATATCTTCTTCGTGTTAGTTAAAATAAACATTTGTACAAATTATCTTATTGCTTATTTCCTTGTAGGTACAAAGGGAATATTAGAATACAGTAGGCTTTTGCGATAGTCAAATGTTTTAAAACTTTGAGATCGATCTCTTTCCTCGTTTAACATGTAAATAAGAGAACAACGATGTTCCATTTCACGAAAGTTTTAAGTTTTTCGAAACTGTCACAAATAACAAGGAATATCTCCGAAGTGCTTCACCTACAAAAAATTTATTCAAACATACATTGTGTGTTTTAACAAGATCTACATTTTTTGTATAGTAAGATTTGCTCCATATCTTACACTTTACAAGTTATGCAAAAGTCGTCCAGAGTAAATACGACTACAGGGGCTATAGCCAGAAAATTCAACATATATGTTTCATTTGTCATAAAAATATCTCAAACATATGTCATTTTAGTCAAAATCGTTTGAGCCATTCTCAAGAAAATCAAAATATTTGAAACATTTTGCATGTATAGGGCATTTTAGAATGGAGGAATTTTCGTTTTTGAGTTATGCTGTCCACAGACTGACAGACACACACACAGGCACCTTTTTCTAAAAGTGCTTTTTTTTTTTTTACTCAGGGGGCCTCAAAACATATATTTCTACTAAAATCTCGACATGAAAATTTTGGTTGGAATACAATAGTTCCTCTACCTACTTTACTATACGTGGTAGAAAAAGTGAAAATGGAAATAAACCTGCAGAAGAAGATATGGTGTACGAAGAACTTGAATTGGAAGAACATCATACAGGTATTGCGTATGGGTTGGAAGAATGGTGAACTACAAACCTTTGCACCTATTTGGTAAAATGACGTCACAGGCAAGCGCGTGTCAGATAATAACAATTTACTAATATACAGGAAACCAAAGAAAAGAGGTAAAACTGCTAATCCGCGCTTTATGACAAGGAAGAAAAAATGTTTCTAGTTTACTATGGTCGGTGTTAGAGGGGGGGGGGGGATGAAAAGTTTAGAGTAAAAGTTTGAGAAGGTAAATCATTGTAATAGAGCGTTCCATTGGCAAATAGCTAGGAAATTTAGGAAAGAAATAAAAGTAGAGGGTTAAAAAGAAGAATAGAGTGAACTGGGCGATATAAACATAATAAATAATTTTAAGTATAAGGAAAACATAAAGAGCACAGGTGAGAGAAGTGGTGCAAAAAATCAAAGTAAAATTGAAGAAACTTGCAAGCAAAGGTTATAAACAACAGTACACATCGAAATGTAAATATATGTAAGAAATCTTAGAGACTGTGCAGTGACAAAAGGTACGCGCGCGCGTGTGCGTGCGCGCGTGTGTGTGTGTGCGTGTGCGTATGTGTTTGTGTGTGTCAGTCTGTGGGCAGTATAACTGCAAAATGAAGTCACTTAAAAATAAAAATGGGTATTTAAGCTTAATATTATTCAAAACAGAAACATTTTGAAGATAATTCTTCCAGGCCATCTAAAAAGATACGTTTTGGCTAATTAAATTTATATCTTGAATTTTCTGACTGTAGCCCATATAGTCCTATTTACCCTGGATGACTTCTGGATAGCTGGTAAACCTTATCACAAGGTTTTTTTTTTTTTTTTTTTTTTTTTTGTTTTTTTGTTTTTTTTGCTAAGTGAACCATTTTGGAGATATTCCTTGTTATGTGTGTAAATTTTGTAATACTTAAACTTTTCTCAATTGGAAGGTCGTTATTGACTTTTTATCTCTGGCCATGGAAAGAGACCGAATTTTAACGCTTTTGTATAGCGGTCAGTTTTAAAAGATTTGACTATCGCTCAAAGCCTACTGTATTCCCATATTCCCCTTGTACCTACAAGGAAATAAGCAATAAGATAATTTGTACAAATGTTTATCTCAACTAACACGAAGAAGATAAGAGTTTGTAAGAATGGTTAGTACAAGAGTAGAGAAAGTCATATGAGTGCAGCACATCAGATTCTGCTTATAGAACTTAACTTTTTCAAGCCAAAACTTTGCATATAGTAACTAAATTCTTACTTGATTTATGAAATGGTCCATATAAATATAATCCGACAGTCTGACTCTCACTCTACTTGCGAATTTATCAGTTAGGTCACACGTATTATCATATTACTTGTGATAATAAACTATTAGAGGAAATCGAACTATACGAAAATCAAGTCACAAAATATTGGAAGGAAGGTGTCAAACATATAAAGGTCATTTGTTTTTATACGCATTCCAAAAAGCAAGTGATAATGGCACGATTCGTATGAAGGAAGGGGAAATAGAAGAGGAACAAAGGCAGGAAAGAAGGAAGGAAGGAAGGGCGGGCTAAGGAATGCAGGAAAAGAGCGCTACGTTCCACAGATATTTGTGCGAGCATGTGAAAAAGGGAATAATAGGTGCGCGAGCAGCTACTGGGCCCTTCATTTCAACAGCGGGCGCACAAAACGATGGATAGTAAACTCTGATACTCTTCAAGTGTGTATTGCTTTGAAACTTGGGCGTAAATCGCTTGTAACCTTCTCGTTCAGGTTACTCCATACAAGTGCAGCGTTCCGTGCCAGTATCTCTTTCACTGCCGTTATACATTCACTCTGAGACTCCTGCATTTAAAAATCGGCCGTATTACACTCACATGACTTTCTCTACTCTTGTACTAACCATTCTTACAAACTCTTATTCCTATATCTTCTTCGTGTTAGTTGAGATAAACAGTTGTACAAATTATCTTATTGCTTATTTCCTTGTAGATACAAGGGGAATATGGGAATACAGCAGGCTTTGTGCGATAGTCAAATGTTTGAGATTCTGTTCGCTTTGCACACTTAAAATATAAAAAAATGAACAACGATGATCCTTTTCACGAAACTTCTAAGTTTTCCGAAACTCACACACATACAAAGAATATCTCCGAAATGGTTCACCCTAAAAGAAAATTTATTGAGACATAAATTGTGTATTTTAGCAAGATCTACATTTTTTGTATAGTATAATTTGGTCTATCTCTAACGGTTTACCAGTTATGCAAAAGTCGTCCAGAGTAAATACGACTACAGGGGCTATAGCCAGAAAATTCAAGATATACATTTCATTTTTCATCAAAATATCTCAAACATATGACATTTTAATCAAAATCGTTACAGCCATTTTCAAGAAAATCAAAATTTTCGAAAAATTTTCCATGTAAAGGGTAGTCTAGGGTGGGGCTATTTTCTTCAAAATCTTCGTGTCCCATCCTTGAAATATTTTAAACTTAAATACCAACTTTGGTTTTTAACCGACTTTCGTGTTATGCTATACACAGACTGACACACACACACACACACACACACACACACACACACACACACACACACACATACACGCACACACACACACACGCACACACACATGCGCGCGCAGGGAGTTCTTAGAATTCATAAGCTCATTTCAATTTGATGAAATTAAGAGTGCTGTAAACAAATAGTCAGGGAGAATGGTTATTAAAACAGACATTCTATATTATTTGTTAATCAATTATAAATTATGTGTAGTGTGTATGATGTAAAACGTGGCATGTAGTGTTACAATTGATGTAATGGAACATGTGAATTAAAACACGCACACACACACACACACACACACACACACACACACATACACACACACACATTTCACTGGCGAAGCGTATAAGCGTGTAATACCATTAAAATCTCGTACAATGAATGTTGGAGAGAAAGTAAAAGTGTTTGGCTTGCTTTGGCTTTTGCTAATCGATCTGCCAGGTTATACGTACAAGGATTAGATTGAAGCGTAGGAAGAATAATTCATTAGCATAACGTGGTGGGTCGGTCGGTCGGTCGGTCGGTCGGTCGGTGGGTCGGTCGGTCGGTCGGTCGGTCGGTGGGTCGGTCGGTCGGTCGGTCGGTCGCTCGCTCGCTCGAGGCTACGGTTTCACAAGAGCTTGCAAGAGTCAATGTTGTTTGGAAGGGTCATACCCGCACAGTGTCTATACAATCTGAGGTTTGTCTAAGGGATAGACGATCTATTTGTAATTATTAATGGCCACATTGTGTAAGAAATTCCCAATTGATAATTTATAAAGGTACAAGCAAATAGAAGTCCAGGGGTAGCGCTGCTGCAAGAGACCCGGGTTCGATTCCCGGTACTAGCATGGGGGTTTTCTGCCCCTGTGAGAGCTGATCCGGGGTACACTCAGCCTCGTTGGATCTCTGAGAGGCCAATTGAGGATATATTTGATTAAGAAATAGCGGCCCTTGGTTGTGAAGATCGTTTACACGACCGGGAAGGATATGACCACGTCCCACCCTACAATACTGCACCCCACCCTTGACCCCGAAAGAGCTACAAACTAACTCCGAAAACGTTATCGCATAACAGTTCTCCCATTGTGAGGTTATGTGTCAAATACAATAAACTTTCAACCAGAACAGAGCTCGACTTTAACTTTCCTTACAAGCAGTTTAAGAATTAGAATTATTTATGTGATTCCCAGTTGCATCACTTGCTGAATCAGTATAACATTTGCAATTCTAGTCTTAAATAATATTTGATAGTTTCTCAGTGATTTGTTGTATTATTTTTCAAATTTGTAGTACCTGGTGACCGAGCTTCGCTCGGCCTTTCTTTTCTTTTCCTTTTTTAAATCGTGTTCTTTTAGGAGAAAATATTTATTTAGATAATCTTGAAAAGCGAAATGTAAACTAAATATTTTCATCCTAATTGTTGGAGCCGTTTCCGTGACGAGACCTTTAATATCCTGGCTTTTTTGTTGAAATTGGCGCATTAACAGAGAAATTATGACCTAAATAAAGTTCAGAGTAACTGTGACTGTTACGCGTAAAATCGTGGTTTTTTTCAGAAATTATAGCTATATAGATAAACTTAATAAGCAAGACCCTGTCTGAGTACAACATTTGATCGAAATCGTTAGACTCGTTTCCAAGTTGCGCGGAATATATTTATATACAAGAATTGCTCGTTTAAATATATAAGATTATTGCTTATTCAGTTGTATCACTTCTGATTATTCACTTAATTAGTATACAATTTGCAATGCCTTGTCTTTAACAATAGGTTAATAGTTCATTTTTAGTCTGTTTCCTTTATTCCTTTTTGTATTCTTGTTTTGTATTTAGTCAAGCTTGTATCAATAAATTACATCTAGCTACCGTAATTGGAGCTTAGCTCTTTTATAGCACAAATGAATAAATACATAACTAAATAGATAAATAATACAAGTGGAAACCGGAACACGAAAGCTTGCAAACACTAACCCGTTTGTAGAAGGGATTTAAATACTAACCTAACCCATTTTTACAAAATTATGTTCTGATACCAAGATTGAGTGCCAAGAGAGGTGGCACCACGTGCGACTTTAATATACGAGGACAGGGGTTCGATCCCCGGTGATCGCCCGCTATGACCTATTCCAATACTTCCTCTACCAGCAAGAGTCTAGCTCCTATTATGAGTCCAAAAGCTTGGTTTGAGGTTAGGTGATATTTTTTTTCAATGGAATTTGAAAATTCCAGCCATAACAATGAATATCTTGGATATGGTTAATACTACAAACATTTGCATTTGACTTTAACTGTGTATTTCAACGAGATGTATATTTTTTGGGGGGGATGTATACTTTTTAGTCTATTTCTCACGCTTTACTCGTTATGTAAAAGTCAAGCAGAATGTAGAGGACTTTATTCTCTGAACATTTAAGATAAATATACATTTTACTTTATATCTAAATATCTTAAACATATTGTGACACCGATTGCGCGGCGCACAACAAACAACGGCCAGGGTAAAGTTACCTCACACCACATACCAGGCCAAGAAACAAAACACAAGCGCTCAAGATCAGGCTGCCCCACACCACTCGCAGCGAGGAAACAGGCGACAACAATCAGAGCGGCAGAATAAAAATAGGGTTTGCTAGATTGTTCATAAATATTTGGCTATCGGCAAGTTCCAGACTTCATCGCCGGTATAAAAGCTTACCACACGCGACACTGATAGTTTTTGAAACAAAAGCGACTTGTGAGTGAAAAAATTTATGTTAAGGATACGAGGAGAAAACAGGTATGAGTTGTAATATCACGAACGACTGTTGTTAACATGAGTAAAAGAAGGCTGTGTTTTCGGAATTCCGTATTCAGTTAGAAGAAAATTAAAAAAATAACTGGACCTTTGTCAATTTGTCACAAAATTACGAAACTTTAATCAAAAATTTTAAGAGCCATTTTTCAAACAAAACATAATGAAAATGTTTCTTCAGGTGGGAGTTTTCTTGATTTTCTTGGAGGACGCTAAATTTAAGCATCAAGCTGGTGTTAATAACATGTTCATTGCTAGGTTGCGCTGTTCACAGAAAGAACTAATCTTTTTTTTTTTTTTTTTTTTTTTTTTTTTTTTTTTTTTTTTTTTTTTTTCCTAAAATGTTTTTCTTTTTTCATAATCAGCGCCTCAAAGCATGAAATTTCCGGTGAAATCTGGTATCGTGAACACACATTTAAAACAAAACCGTTACAGGAATACGGGAAGAAAATAAAACGCTTGAAACTGCAACACAAACAATAATTTTTCATCTATATTGGTACACAAGCGCTAGTAAACTGATAGCAAGCTTTTGTGTTATTGTATATGAGTTAAAAAATCTATACACGAACGATCTCTGGGCTTGCTAGACTGCGCATGCGCCGGCGTCTCCATGGTGACGCGCGATTAAGAAACCGCAACTCTGCTCGCGTTATTATATTAAATATACTTTCACACTTTCTCCTCATTTCTCCTTCTTTCCTCCTCACATTCTCCACCCATTCTCATTTTGCAGAAAATTTAATACAGTGCGGTATTTTGAAAACCGGCAGTAAAACAACATTTTCTGAGGTTAAAAATATATACATAGGCTGAAAATTTGAAATTCTAACCAAATAGTGCTAGCTTTTTACTTTCTCTGCTACGTATAGTAAGTAGGGGAAGTATTGTATTAAACGCAAAAATTCGATATCGAGATTTCACCGGAAATATATGTTTTGAGGCCCCCTCAATCCAAAAATCTGATGTGTTGCACTCACATGACTTTCTCTACTCTTGTACTAACCATTCTTACGAACTCTTATTCCTATATCTTCTTCCTGTTAGTTGAGATAAACATTTGTACAAATTATCTTATTGCTTATTTCCTTGTAGGTACAAGGGGAATATTAGAATACAGTAGGCTTTGTGCGATAGTTAAATGTTTTAAAGCTTTGGGATTCCGTTGCCTTTGCCCACTTAATATATATAAAAAAATGAACGATAATCCTTTTCACGAAAGTTCTAAGTTTTCCGAAACTCACACACATAACAAGGAATATCTCCGAAAGAGAAAATTTATTGAGACATAAATTGTGTATTTTAGCAAGATCTACATTTTTTGTATAGTATGATTTGGTCTATCTCTAATGGTTTACCAGTTATGCAAAAGTCGTCCAGAGTAAATACGACTACAGGGGCTATAGCCAGAAAATTCAAGATATACATTTCATTTGTCATAAAAATATCTCAAACATATGACATTTTAATCAAAATCGTTAGAGTCATTTTCAAGAAAATCAAAATTTTCGAAAAATTTTCCATGTAAAGGGTAGTTTAGGGTGGGACTATTTTCTTCAAAATTTTCTTGTCCCATCCTTGACAGACATTAAACTTAAATACCAACTTTGGTTTTTAACCGAATTTTCGTTTTTGAGTTATGCTGTCCACAGACTGACAGACTGACACACAGACTGACACACAGACCTTTTTCTAAAAAAGCCTTTTTTGGATTTAGGGGACCCCAAAACATATATTTGCGGTGAAATCTCGACATTGAATTTTTGGGTGGAATACAATACTTCCCCTACTTACCAGTAGAGAAAGTAAAAAAGCATATTTAGAAAAAGGTCCGTGTGTGTGTGTGTGTGTGTGTGTGTGTGTGTGTGTGTGTGTGTGTGTGTGTGTGTGTGTGTGTGTGTGAGCAGCATAACTCAAAAACGAAAACTCAGTTAAGAACCAAAGCTGGTATTTAAGTCAAATACCCTTAAAGGATACAAGAACATTTTTAAAAAAATACTCCACCCCAAACTACCCCTACATTAGACATTTTTGAAAAATTTTAATTTTCTCAAGAATGGTTCTAACGATTTGGATTAAAATGTCATATGTTTGGGATACTTTTATGACAAATGAAATAAATATCTTGAATTTTCTGACTATAGCCCCTGTAGTCGTATTTACTCTGGACGACTTTTGCATAACTGGTAAACCGTTAGAGATAGACCAAATCTTATTGCACAAAAAATGTAGATCTCGTTAAAACACATCTGCCCAAATGATATTTTTTGTGAAGTAAATCATTTCGAAGTCATGTAAAGAGAACGGAATTTCAGTCACCATACGGTGAGCACTCTTGAAACCATTGACTGTCGGTTAAAGTCTACTCTATTCCCATATTCTCCTTGTACCTACAAGAAAAATTAGCAACAAGATAATTTCGATGTGTTTTTCTCTATTAACACGAAGAAGATAATTACAGGAATAAGAGTTTGTAAGAATGGTTAGTACAAGAGTAGAGAAAGTCATGTGAGCGCAACACAATGCATAGATTCTTTTTCTTTTTTTTTTTTTTTTTCTCCTAATTTTTCAATTCCAATGTTACCCTTTTGCGACCTTGCAGAACTTCGTGAGGCCCTTGAAATTCAGTTTCATCCATATTCGTACGTATCGACATCTAATCAATCTAATCAGATTGGGCAAGATGGTAGATACAAATATGACGAAGAAATAATCCACTAAGAAATTTTCTATCGTGAAAATTAAAAGACAACTGAAAATTACTGTATACATCATCAGCACAGTCTGGCAACAGTGTAGGACTGAACAAGCAAATGGTTTACTTACTAATCGGCTTCCGCTACCCCATGCATGCGTTCACACCTACGACGAATAAAAGTCCAAAGTAGGCTAGGGCTTGAAAACTGCTTTCGTCACGTGTGTGTGTTTGTTATCAATTTCCAAAAGCAATAATGGGAGGGGCGGTATTCTTTTAAGCTTTGCGAGTAATATTCATGAGACATGAGCAAGTAATTTTTATGTCAACATTCCTAACCTTCCGCTCTACACACACCAAAGTTGCGTGATTGCTAAGCGTATGTTCAGAGATTTATTCCGATAGGTACTTCAGGAATAATTTAACATCGTTTTATCGCTAAACAACTCATTTTAACATGAAACGGAAAATACACAAATATCTCATCAAATATAAATTGACAATCAAATATTCACCAGTTTTATTTTTTATTTGTGCGACCCTGAGCTACAGAGGAAAATGGCAGGGGACCTTATGTTGCAAATGGTTATTCCTGAGTTTTTAACAGCCGGTTAGAGTTTAGAAGCACGTTACATTTACGGGAACTTGTATGTTATTATGGTGTGCGTTTGCGGTAAAGTTTTGGTTATGAATGGCTCTTTATCGTGTTGATGCATAATTCTTGCCTATGATGAAGCAAGTTTCGCAGTAAGAAATGTTAACTCTATTATATTAGTAAGCCCTGTGACAAACTCCACCACAGGAAATTTCAAAATACGGCTATATTAAAGGAGCAACGTTATATATTACCAGTGGCGGCTCGTGTCCCTCGAGAAAACGTAAAAGTAAAGAAGAGCTCTTTGGTACAATCACCACTTTTATTATAGTTACCGGTGACCTCTGCCACAAATAGAAATCTATGTGTTACATTCACAAACTTTCTCTCCCCATTCTTCAAATACTATTCTTAAAGAAGCTTGTTATTCATCTACTTCCCGTTACTCCAGAGAAAGCGAAAAGAAAGAAAAAACCAATATCGTCTACCCATTTGAAAAAACCATAACTATTTCTAATAATGAACATCGCAATCTCCACAACAAAATTTATTTTAATTACATTATGTGTTCTAAAGAGATCCACGTTTTTTAGTGCTTTTAGTTATCAAAATTAATTCAGAATCAAGAAACTTAAGAGGCTATAGATAAAACTTTAAGACACACATTTAATTTTCCTAAAAATATCTTAAGAATATGGTATTTTGATCAGAATCCTTGGAGCCATAAAGAATAATTTAGAGTTGCGAAGGGACTTCATTGAAAATATTTTTCTTTGAAAGACACTGGATATTTTTAGGAAATTCCACCAACCCGGACTATCCTTTGCACTGAAAACACTTCCTTATTTTTTATTTTCTAAAAAAAAAAGGCTCTTAAGGATCCATTAAAATAACATGTTAAAGATATTTCCATAATATATAAAATGTATATCTTCAACTCTTTAGAAAGTCCTCCGAAGCCCTATCCACCCTCGATGACGTCTATATAACTATACAATAACAAATAGACAAAATCTTACTACACAACAAATATAGGTGTCATTAAAATGCACAATTGATGTAAGATCCAATTTTTGTGGAATGAAAGATTTCCGAGATATTTCGTGTTATTCGCTTAAATTTTCCCATACAATACTTTTCTTATACAGGCAGTCATTCTTTTTTCATGTCCTCGATTTGCAAAGACTATGGAATTTCAAAATTATCATAAAGCGGCTAGCTCTTAATATAAAGTGAATATAAGAATAGTGTGTAAATGAGTAGAAAAAGTCATCTGAGTTCAACGCATCATATATGTTTAGTTTATCTTTAGTAAGTAGAAGAAGTACTGTAATGTACCCAAAAACTCACATGTTTTGAGAGCCCCTGAAACCAAAAAAAGGATTTTTAGAAAAAGGTTCGTGTGTGTGTGTGTGTGTGTGTGTGTGTGTGTGTGTGTGTGTGTGTGTGTGTGTGTTTGTGGACAGCATAACTCAAAAACGAAAAGTCGCTTAAAAACCAAAGTTGGTATTTAAATTTAAAGTCTTTTAAGGATGCAAGACGAAGATTTTGAACAAAAATCCTCCACTGTAAACTACCTTTTACGTGGAAGATTTTTCGAAAATATTGATTTTCTCGGAAAATGCCTCTAACGATTTTGATTAAAATATTTAATTATATTTAAGATATTTTTATGGCAAATGAAATTTATATTTTGAATATTCTGGCTGCAGACCATGTGGTCCCGTTAACTCTTGATGACCTTTACATAACTGGTTAACCCCAAAGAATAGACCAAATCTTACTATACAAAAATTTAGATCTCGTTAAAACACACAATTTATGTCCGAATAAATTTTTTTGTAGAGTGAACCATTTCGGAGATATTTCTTGTTACTTGTATGAGTTATGGAGTACTTAAACTTTCGTAAAATGGAAGATCGCTATTCATTTTTAATATGTTAACAGTGCAAAGAGAACGGAATTTGAAAGCTTTAAAAGATTTGACTATCGCTCTGTATTCACATAGTCCCCTTGTACCTACAAGGATGTAAGCAATAAGGTACTTTCTGCAAATGTTTAGGAATAAGAGTTTGTAAGAATGGTTATTATACGAGTAGAGTGCAACACATGGGATATTTTAAATAGTAAATTACACCCAACCCACTGCTGAGTAGGGAAGTGCACGGGATGGGAACCTGTGACCTGTGGCTCTAATCAAGAAGAGGTAGAGATATGATATTTTTAAATGAGGCAGCCGCCCCTGTTTCACCCGCACATAACAAGTTAGCGCGGGCAGCCGCACGACCCCTAGTGGCAAATGAAATATGCACAGGCTTGCGGAAGTCTGAGGCAGCCAGTAATGGCAAAAGGATAAGCAGAAAGGAGGAGCATCTATTTGTTTACGGGGGAAAGGATAATTACAAATTCTTCGCTAGAAATGCTAGTGTTCTTGGTTCACCAGCATCTGTCCCACATCACCACACAATACCAACTTCATAACGTATTTATACAGTGAAGGGAATCTTCATATCAGAGCCCCAGACGTTCACTCAGCTCCCTAGTCCCTATCTCTGAAAACTTGAAATTTGGGATTTATAACACTAGTAGTTTCACTTTCTCTACTGCATTTAATAAGTAGAGGAAGCATTCTATTCGACATAAAAATTCGATATCGAGACTTCACCGGAAATATGTTTTGAGGCTTCAGGAATAAAGAAAAACAAATCTTATGTGTTGCACTCACATGACTTTCTCTACTCTTATACATTATTACTAACTCTTATCTTCTTCGTGTTAGTTGAGATAAACATTTGCAGAAATTAACTCATTGCTCGTTTTCTCGCACGTGTTACGGAATATGGGAATACAGTAGGCTTTGAGCGATAGTCAAATCTTTTAAAGCTTTCAAATTCCCTTGTCTTTGCACACTTAACATATAAAAATGAATTGCGATGTTCCATTTGACAGAAGTATAAGTTCTCCAGGACTTAGACTTTCTAACAAACAATATTATCGAAATCCTTCACTTTGGGCATAAATTGTGTGTTTTAGCGAGATCTACATTTTATGTGCAGTAAGATTTTGTACATCTTACGGTTTAGGAGTTATTCAAAAGTCCTCCAGAGAAAACAGCACTGTATAAGTTATAGCCTGAAAATTCAAGATATAAATTTCATTTATCATCAAAATATCTCAAACATTTGGCAATTTAATCAAAATCGTTTGAGCAATTTTGAAGAAAGTCAAAATTTTCGAAAAAATTCCATGTAAAGGGTAGTTAAGGGTGGAGTAACTTTCTTCAAAATCTTTGTGTCGCATTTCTTAAAGGCATTAAACTTAAATACCAACTTTGGTTTTTAAGCAACTTTTCGTTTTCGAGTTATGGTGTCCAGACAGACACACACCCACACACACATAGCTACACACCCCCCCAGGGGCCTCAGAACATATTTCCGGTGAAATCTCGATATCGAATTTTTGGGCAGAATACAATACTTCCTCTACTTAGTAGTAGAGAAACTAAAAAAAAAAAAAAAAAAAAAATATGTCCGCGTGTGTGTGTGAGCGCGCGTGTGTGTGTCTACGGCATAGCAATGATACGACACGAAGATTTTGAAGAAAAAAATTTCTCCACTTTAAACTATCCTTTACATAGAAAATTTTTCGGAAATTTTAATTCTCTCATACATAAATGTCTCTAAAGCTATTTTTATGACAAATGAAATGTATATGTTGAATTTTCTGTCTATAGCCCAAGTAGTCGTATTTACTCTGGATGACATTTGCATTACTGGTAAAAGATAGACAAAATCTTAATACAAAAAAACGTAGATCGCGTTGAAACGCACAGGTTGTGTCCAAATTCATTTTTGTAGAGTGAACCATTACGGAGATATTCCTTGTTATTTCTGTGAGTTTTGCACGGCTTATGTTTTTCTCAAATGGAAGATTATTTAGCTTTTTTATCTCGAGCCAGAAAAGGAAAACAATTTGAAAGCTTTAAAAGATTTGACTGTCGCTCAAAGTCTACTGTATTCCCATATTCCCCTTGTATCTATAAGAAAATAAGCAATAAGATTATTTGTTTAAATTGCTTATCTCGGCTAATATGAAGAAAATAGAAGAATAAGAGTCTGAAAGAGAGAGTGTGGGTGCATGTGTGTGTGTGTGTGTGTGTGTGTAAGCGCGCGCGATTGTGTGTGTGTGTAAGCGCGCGCGATTGTGTGTGTGTGTAAGCGCGCGCGATTGTGTGTGTGTGTGTAAGCGCGCGCGATTGTGTGTGTGTGTGTAAGCGCGCGCGATTGTGTGTGTGTGTGTGTGTGTGTAAGCGCGCGCGATTGTGTGTGTGTATGTGTGTGTGTGTGTGTGTGTAAGCGCGCGCGATTGTGTGTGTAAGCGCGCGCGATTGTGTGTGTGTATGTGTGTGTGTGTAAGCGCGCGCGATTGTGTGTGTGTGTGTGTGTGTAAGCGCGCGCGATTGTGTGTGTGTGTGTGTGTGTGTGTAAGCGCGCACGATTGTGTGTGTGAGTGTAAGCGCGCGCGATTGTGTGTGTGTGTGTGTGTGTGTAAGCGCGCGCGATTGTGTGTGTGTATGTGTGTGTGTGTGTGTGTGTGTGTGTGTGTAAGCGCGCGCGATTGTGTGTGTGTGTGTGTGTGTAAGCGCGCGCGATTGTGTGTGTGTATGTGTGTGTGTGTGTAAGCGCGCGCGATTGTGTGCGTGTGTGTGTGTGTGTGTGTGTGTGTAAGCGCGCGCGATTGTGTGTGTGTGTGTGTGTGTGTGTGTGTGGACAGCATAACTCAAAAATGAAAAGTCGGTTAAAAACCAAAGTTGGCATTTAACCTTAATATCTTTTAAGGATGTCACGCGAAGATTTTGATGAAAATTCCCCCACTTTAAATACCTTTTACATGGAATTTTTTTTCGGAAATTTTGATTAAAATACCAAACGTTCAAGAGATTTTTATGGCAAATGAAATACATATCTTGAGTTTTCTCTAAATGTTCTCAGAATTCCTGTTCATTCTGCATACTTTTGTATAAGAGACAGAAATAGTCAAGATTTGATTTAAGTACACAATTTATGTCAAATATATCTTTTTGGAGTGAACCATTTGGGCGATATTCCTTTGTATTTGTCGAAATATTGCAACTATTTACTTTTCTTAAATGGGAGATTGTTATTGATTTTTTTATCTCTTGGCCTGCAAAGAATGGAATTTCAAGCCACGACACAGCGCACAGGTTTGAAACATTTGATTCTCGCTTAAGCTCTACTGTGTTCTCCTTGTACCTACAATAAAATTAGTAATGGATAGTTTGTACAAAGATATGTGGATTGTTACTTCTTTCCTTGTCATGCAGAGAGTGTAGAATTTTAAAGCCGTCAGATAGCGACACACTTAACCTAGTTTCTCCGACAAGGGAATGTACGTATAAATGTGCAGTGAAGGTTTATGTGGTTCCTGAGGATAATCGACGCAATAACGCGAGTGGGGTTGCAGATTCCACTTCACCTGGCACGTCGATAGGAAAAGGCTGACGTTAATCGAGTGTGTGGTTCTGGTATGACGGACGGACGGACGGACCTGCTAGTACCATCTCATTTTCGTAGAAACCCTGCACTTGAGCAATTCATTAACTAATGGACAGACCGTGGGGTACCATTAACCCAGTCTGCTGCTCCAACTTCATTTGCTTGAAATTTTTCCTCTGGGGTCAATTTAAAAGTCACGGAATGTGCAAGACGACTGACAGGATTAAAATACTTCTCCAAGGTATTTCACTTTAATACTTGCCCTCAGCAACCGAGTATATTTGAAAAACTTGTTTAAGTTAATTTAAATATATGCAACTGATAAGAAAATACAATTTTAACCTCCTCTACCAGTTTTAATACATGTTTGCACCTCCCAAAATAAAAATAAATTTAATGTGTGCCTTGACACATCAAATAATTCTTACAAACACTTGTTCCTATATATTCTTCGTGTTAGTTGCGATAAAAATTTGCAGAAATTATCTTATTGCTTATTTCCTTGTAGGTACAAGGGGAATATGGGAATGCAGTTGATAGTCAAATGTTTTAAAGCTGGTTGCTAGGTGATGGCATGTCGAGGACATACAAATGAATAAGGACTTGTCATTTCAGAAAAAAATGTACGTGTTGGAATATTCTAACAGATAGCAAGAAACAGTTCACATCACAAAAGAGATTATTTGATATAAATTGTGTGTTTTAATAAGATTTATTTGTACAGAAAGATTTTCTCTATCTCTTCCGCTTTATCTGTTAAGCAATTATTATTCAGAATTAAAGAGAACTTCTGAGATATTGACAATCCAAAATATGTATTGCATTTGTTATGAAAATATTATCAACGATTGATATTTTAATCAAAAGCTTTAAAACTATGTTTGACAAAACAAAATTTTTACTTTCTCTACTGCGTATACTGACGTAGAGCAAGTACTGTATTCTACCCAAAAATTTGATGTCGATATCTCACCGGAAATATATGTTTTGAGACCACCTGAATCTAAAAAAAAAAGCATTTTTAGAAAAAGGTCCTTGTGTGTGTCAGTCAGTCTGTGGACAGCATAACTCAAAAACGAAAAGTCGGTTAAAAACCAAAGTTGGTATTTAAGTTTAATGACTTTCAAGGATACGACACGAAGATTTTGAAGAAAATTGCTCCACCCTAAACTACCCTTTACATGGAAAAGTTTTCGAAAATTTTGATTTTCTTGAAAATGACTCTAACGATTTTGATTAAAATGTCATGTTTGAGATATTTTGATGGCAAATGAAATGTATATCTTGAATTTTCTGGCTATAGCCCACGTTGTTCTGTTTATTCTGGATAACGTTTGAATAACTCCTAAACCGTAAGAGATAGACAAAATCTTAATGTAGAAAAAATGTGGATCTCGCTAAAACACATAATTTGTATCCGAATAATTTTTCTACCTTCTCTATTGGTAAGTAGGGGAAGTATTGTATTCCACCCAAAAATTCGATGTCAAGATTTCACCGGAAATACATGTTTTGAGGCCCCCTGAATCCAAAAAAAGCATTTTTAGATAAAGGTCCGTGTGTGTGTCTGTATGTCAGTCTGTGTGTCAGTCTGTCTGTCTGTCTGTGGGCAGCGTAACTCAAAAACGAAAATTCGGTTAAAAACCAAAGTTGGTATTTAAGTTTAATGTCATTCAAGGATACGACACGAAGATTTTGAAGAAAATAGCCCCACCTAAACTACCCTTTACATGGAACATTTTTCGAAAATTTTGATTTTCTTGAAAATGGCTCTAAGGATTTTGATTAAAATGTCATATGTTTGAGATATTTTGATGGCAGATGAAATGTATATCTTGAATTTTCTAGCTATATCCCCTATAGTCGTATTTACTCTGGACGACTTTTGCATAACTGGTAAACCGTTAGAGATAGACCAAATCATACTACAGCAAAACTGTAAATCTCGCTAAAATACACAGCTTACATCAGAATACATTTTTTATAGAGTGAACGATTTTGAAGATATTCCTTGTTATTTGTGTCAATTTCGGAATACATTTTTTCATACGTTAACCGTGCAAATAGAGAATGGAATCTGAAAGCTTTGAATGATTTAATAATCGCTCAAAGCCTACTGTATTCTCATATTTCCCTTGTACCTACAAGAAGATAAACAATAAGATAATTTGTACAAATGTTTATCTCAACTAACAGGAAGAAGATATAGGAATAAGAGTTTGTAAGAATGGTTAGTACAAGAGTAGAGAAAGTCATGTGAGTGAAAGGCATCAAATTTTATATTAATGATTTGGATTAAACTACCATATATTTATGGTTCTTTTGTACATAAGGTTACGGAATTCACCCGGAATCGATGAGGAGCGCGGATTTTTAAGTTCCGGATATATGACCACTCCTCAGATTTCCTCAATGCAGAAACACCAATGAATACAAGCCAGGTGGAAAAAATGGACCTGATTTCACAATATGGTGGCGTAAACTCATTGATGCTCTTTGCTCCACTTAACGCAAAGTGAGGAGCTACGATAGGTAGCGATCTTGGTGAAGAAATACAACATACCGGGTGAGGAATGCATTATTCTGACTCAGTTATGTCACCGCATCGGTTTGATAATCGCCCGCCTTTGCCATATTCCAAATTCCTCGGAAAGAATTTTGCATAAAACATAAACGAAAACTTATTGCAAAAGATATAGATATCTTTAAAAATACAACTTTCTTTCTGGCATCCATTATTTCTAAGATGTGCATTATTAACGGTTGCACTTTTCAATACTTTTCTGGTCTGTCGCTATTCACTTTTTCCTGTCGATGTCACGCTATATACTATTAGGCTTTTCTGAAGCCCAAATGTCGATTGTATTTATCTTGATTTTTTGAGCTAGTTTGATTACGATTTCCGAGGTGATCGCTCTAAACTGGCACACATTGCATCTAGTGTATTTTCTGTTAGAACCAAAAGCCTAAATTTATTAAGTGCTAGAAATACATAGGACATATTTTGTTTAAAGAAAGAAGTTTCTGTTGGAGAGGTAAGGATTTTAGTACATCACTTCCCCGGCGGTTCTCTCTTCTCTCTTCTCTGGTGCAGTGAAGAGAGCCTGCTAATGAGCCCCACATGTTTTAATGACCCCATATGTTGAACACTGCTTCTCTTGCCTCAGGTTACGCCATTTCTTCACCGTTCCCCACTCCCAATCCCTGATCTAGGCTGCTCATCTCTCACCAGACAATTACGGTGGACAAAGCGGCATCTGGGTGGCATTTCTCCGGTTTCTCCCGCCATTCATTCACCAACTACTCCATCATCACCTTCCCTTCCATCAGTTTCACCTTCATTTAATGTTTTCCTGTTTATTAGTTGTAAAGGTCGTATTTACCCGCCAGAAGGGACTTCGGCGCTAATCACGTGCCACCCTCCACTACTCCACCCCACTGTTGACACCCTCTGAGGGCAGAGGGGGACCTACTAACATTATTATTACCTTATATTACATTCTATGGTTAATTTACGTGTTACAGAATTTTAAATAAACGAAGACATTTTCTGAAGAATAAAATATAGTTTCTAGAAGTTTTTCTTATGGACAATAAGTTGAGATCACTTACCTTTAACCCAGACTGGACTGGCAGGAGGGTTGGAGTCCACGTCACACTTTAGAGAGACTGGAATACCCTCTCGTAGCGGAAAACCGAACCCAGGCTCACGGCTTATAGCAAATGATGGACTATCTGCAAATATACAAAAATACCAAATCTGTGTTAAGAGTATAGTATAACGGAAAAACCACTTAACAACATATTACATTCATACGTGTTTCTCTACACAGTGTTGCGTTTATCTTTTGTGCATAATGTTTTTTATGAAAAATAGTTAATTTCAATAATAATTACACGATGCAGACAATGCTGTTTGAGGTCTTCCTAAATAAAATGAAAACCATTTTTGGAAAAAGGTCAATGTGTGTGTGCGTATGTCCGTGTGTTTGTGCGAACAGCACAATAAAAAAGAAAAAGTCCGTCAAATACCAAAAGTAGTATTTACCTTCAGCGTCTTCCGAGAAAATTTTGAAAAAAAATTTATCACATACGAAATTATCCTTTCGTTACCTCATTATACCGTTCTAACGATGTTAAAATACCGTAAGTAATTGAACTATTGCTTTGTTACTTTATCTATTACATATAATGAATATGTAATAGATAATACATTATATTCCACTTAAAAATTCAATATCAAGATTTCACTGCAAATACATGTTTTGGTGCTCCCTGAATCTAAAAATGGCATTCTTAGAATGAGATATAGATGTGTGTGTGTGTGTGTGTGTGAAAACACAACTCAAAAACGAAAAGTTCGGTAACTAAAAACTTTCTATTTAAGTTCAGCATCTTCCAAGAATTAATGGACGATTTACAACAAAATCTCCTCACCCAAAACTACACTTTACATGAAACATTTAAAGAAATTAATTTTAGCAAACATGGCTCTAACGATTTTTATTAAAATACCACATTGTTGACATATTCTTATGACAAATGAAATGTGTATCTGGTAATAATCTCCGAAGTGCTATTCATTGAAGATGACTATTGCATAACTGGTGGGCCGTAAGAGATAGACCAGATCTTACTATACACAAAACCTACAACTCGATAAGATACACAGCTTATATCAAATACCTTTTTTTTCCTGTGGAATGAACCGTTTCTGAGATATTCTTTGTTATTTTTCTGACTTTTGCAATAGTTATACTTTTCACAAACGGCAGGTTGCTATTCATTTTTTTAATATCTTGTCCAGGTAAAGAGAAGGGAATTTCAAAGCCACCACATAGCGTCCAGCTGTTGACTATTACTTAAAGCCTACTGTATTCCCAAATTCCCTTTGTACCTATAAGGAAATATGAAGACTATTTTGTTGAACCTCTGATGAAGCTGCCCTATTGTCCAAGTAGCGTTAGGAGGAGGAGGAGGGGGGGATTGGACGATATGAGTGGATGTCTTTTCGACGAGGTGTATACTGTAGTGGGAGTCTATCACAGAGTGAATCTTGAGAGAATTATGGGTGATATGGTAAAGGGAATTTAGCTTTGTACATGGCAAACATAAGGCAGCCTCAACTGAAGGAAAAACGGGCAGCGGGCAGGGTCACCATGTTCTGTGCTAGGAAGTATGTTATAGTAATTGTTTCTTCGAGTGCAGCAGTGGCGGACACATGTAACTTCTACCCCTCGCCGGTATGCTTTTCTCTCTGTTTGGGAAACACGGTATCTATTTATAGTCACAGCGTAATGTTTAGTGACGTTCAAAAATGTTACTTATAATGACAGTAAACATTGGGGGTTGTAAGCTCTGAAGTGAAGAGGCACTCGGGAGATGTTTGGGGCTGTTTTGGTAGCCATCTAGGGTTACGAAATCATGCTAACCCTGAGTCGGTGCACTTGGGGCGACGATTCGGACCAACAGATGGACTCGTAATGATACGTGCGTCGAGACGACCAAGACAGAATCAACTGATCAGTTGTCAGAGATCCAATCGGCGTAACTGACCAGGGGGTGTCGATTACCTGCGCTAGTAAAGCCCCTGCCTGCTTTGCCAGCATTCTGATGTTTGCAACTGTTTCATGACGAACTTTTACTTAAAATTTCCACTACAAATTTCCACGATTACACAGACACGTATTAAGCATGTAAACCTTGTCACAGAAACCAATTATCGACAATTTAAAACGTAGTTTTTAGGTTTGCACATTAAAGACAATTACTCCAGATATTGAGATATTGCAAACATAATTATAATTAGAGGGGAAAAGGCAAAAAGCTCGATGTCTGAATCACGATTGAATACAGTTGTAAATTTTGAATGTAACTGCGGTATGCACTCGTAAATGACAGAAGAGCTACGAAATGCAATGTTGATTTGCTCCATTAAGCACCCTGCTATTTCTGTTTCACCTTGTGTACACAGTCAATAAAACTCCAAGGTTTCCACATTTTCTTCCATCTGTGTTGATCTTCCGTTCTTTCCGCTTCCAGGCGTACGGGCACCGGACTATATATGTATGTAGTATGACGTCACAGTGCATTGCTGCCTGACTTAGTACGTATTTAGTAATTATTTATGTAACTGCGTATAATATGACTGATTGTGGTTAGATTGGCCGTTGGATAAGCTGTAGATCCGTGGTTCAAATCCCTGCTACGGCATTGAATTATTCAATCCTGATTCCACCTCTTAAAAAAGTGTTTACGAAACAGAATACGAAAATTTTATGGATGGAGAAACGAAAAATGACTGTTTCAGTTTTTTTTACAGGCATATTGGAGAAAATCATGTTATGATGGTGATGACGTCATTGGTGAGTTGTTGTCATGGTAATAACATTCGTTTTCTTGTACTAATGAGTAATTTTGCATTATTTATGCCGTCAAAACAAACCGCTTGTATGCTAGGAGTGCATTAGGTATTTTGTTTAATGTTTATTTGTGATTTCCACTGGGATGTAATGTCGGAAGTTAGGGAAATCTCTGCAGGACGTAAAGTACAGAAGAGCCGGAAAGGCGCTATTCGAGGGTTTGCCCCTTCTAGGTGTTTCTATTTACTTGGTCTCCCAAAGCCATCCATTGGTGCGTACGCAGGCACACTTCAACTAAAAGTGAAGACTATCAAAGAACCTCGATGTGGGCGACACTCTGGTTCAGGGATATCCAACCTTGCCTCTTTGGAGAACCTCACGTAATGATCGATTATTCCCCACTCCACTCGTTCAGTCGGAGGGACACACAATCAGTATTCAGTGCGGACAAAAACAGGCGATTCCATGAAAGTTTCTAAGTCATAACTTGAATTTTCTATAAATTTCCTCAGAAGACTTCTTCACTGTGGATGATTTTTAATGGTGAACAGCAAGAGAAATTAGTTAAAACACAATTTATGTCAAATACCTCCTTTTTTGAGTGAACCATTTCCGAGATATTCTTTATTATTTGTTTGAATTTGCCAATACTTATACTTTTGTCGAATAGGAATATTTCATTTGTTTTTGTTTATTTCTTCATCTTGCAAAAAAGATAATTTCAAAGGCATCTCACACCAACCAGCTCTTAAAACATTTCACTATCACTTAAACCTTAGCGTATTCCCATAAGCAATAAGATAGTGTGTGAAAATGTTTATGTGGATTAAAATGAAGTAGATACAGAAATAAACATTTATAAGAATAGTGTGTATAAGAGTGAGTATATCTCTACATATATTTGTGAACAGAATTTCTCCAAATTGAACTATATTAAAAGTCGACGATCAACTGGCAGATCTTATAAGGCTTCACCAAATATTGATAGACTTCTTAAGTACCAAACAAGTCACTAATGAACACGTGTTTATCACATAAGATTTGAAAGTGCTTTCGTAAATAAAATGTAAGGTACATATAACGAACCCGCCACTGCAACACAATGCGCATATTGTGCAAGGAGGTAAACCCAAGCAACCCTGTTTAGCAAACGCTGGACGTGGCTGTGCTGGAGGAGGTCGGGCCGCAGTTAATCTCCCACGTGTATCAGGATCAACTACTCCCCCGAGACAGAGCCAATCAGAGCAGGGTCTCAGATGTTCATCCTCGACATACCTGCAACTTCTACTGGCAGCTGAGGGGTCAGAACTCCTTCTCTAGGGGACACACATAATACTGATGTACAACTCTAAAGGGATATCAGTTCAAAGCAATAGAAAAGAAGGATGCCACACAAAGCTCTTGAACAAAATTTCTAGATCCTAAACTACGCTTTACCTAGAACATTTTTCGAAAATTTTGATTTCCCCAAAAATGGCTCGAACAATTTTAATTAAAATGTCACATGTTTAAGATTTTTTAATGGTAAATTGGAAGGTCGTTCTTCACTTTTTTATTTCTTGGCCATGCAAAGAGAACGAAATTTCAGACATTTGACCATCGTTCCTAGCCTACTATATTCCCATATTCCCCTTGTACCTACAAGTAAATAAGCAATAAGATAATTTGTACAAATGTTTATCTCAACTAACACGAAGAAGATAAAGGAATAAGAGTTTGTAAGAATGGTTAGTACTAGAGTAGAGAAAGTCATGTGAGTGTAACGTATCAGATTTTTTTCCATCTACTCCATATTAATCAAGATAAACATTTGTGTTCTATTACATATTTCCTTAAAGGTACAATAGAAATAGGGAAATCAATAGGCTTTAAGTGATAGTGCATTTTTTAAAAGCAGATTGCTATGTGATGACTTTGAAAATTTGTTCTCTTTGCAAAAACCCAGAGTATTATGTACTTCAGAATTCAAACCAATAAAATAAAAAATCTGTGGTTTTTTTTTTTTTTTTTTTTTTTTTTTTTTTTTTTTTTTTTTTTTTTACGATCTTTTGTTCAGTAGTATAGCTTTTTAACCCATGAGTTCAATTCCAGATTGACATGGAGGAATTTTTATTTAATTAGAAACATCCTTACGAAGCATAACTTTGTCGGTCTGGGTGGTTCAGTTGGTTAGACGCTGTCTACTGATCCCAAGATCGCGGGTTCAAATCCGGTCCAGATTAGCATAACTCCTGCTGGACAAAATTCCGGCACACTGGTGACGCTGATGTGATCCTGGCAATTGACAGTATCATTAAATCACAAAATAATTTTTAATTTTTTGTAGCATGTGTTAAATAAATGTGAGTGTATTTCAAGTTCTTCTTTATCATCACCATGGCACCTTGTTCAAGACCTGTTTGGTTCCTATTAATAAACTTTGACTCTCTATTTACGCCCGGTCGTGCTATATGCCGTTTCTCTTATGGTTTATACTCTGTTAATATGTTTATATTCTCAAATCCAATCCAATCCACTACGTTGGTGCTTAGAGTATATATTCTTAGACTATCTAAGTACAGGAAGTACTGTATTCTACCCAAAAATTTAACATCGAGATTTCACTGGAAAAACAGGTTTTGAACTCCCTGAATTCCAACAAAGCATTTTTAGAAAAAGGTCTGTGTGTCTGTGAACAGCATAACTCAAAGACGAAAAGTACGTTAAATACCAAACTGGACACTTAAGTTCAGCATCTTCGAAGGAAACTCGCTCCAAAACCAGACTATACCTTACAGTAATATTTTTCAAAAAATTTGATTAAAATTTCTCAAGTTTAAGATAACTTCATGGCAAATAAAATGTATGTCTTGAATTTTCTGGGAATGTCCTCAGAAACCCTGTTCACTTTAATGCCTTTTACATCTGGTAAACTGTAAGAGATTGACAAAATCTTACTACCCAACAAAGGTAGATCTTGCTAACCATGCATTTTGTTTGTGGAGTGAACCATTTTTGAGATATTCCTTATTATTTGTCTGAAGTTCATAAAAATACTCTATTTTGGATTAAAAATGCCTCAAAACGTGGATATTTGTGAAGAAGTCTTTACTCCGAAGTTTTGAGATGAACACAGTATGTAGTAGAGAAAATGAAAGTTAGAGGAACTTACTTTGTGAGTTGCCCTCGTATTTTTAAGGGATCCTAGGAGACGCGGTGACAGAGAAGGTTATTAAAGAAGCTAGAAGCTACTATGTTGCACTGCACTCCACGTTAATGTTCTAGAAACGTGAACTTGAATGCCAGTGGTAACAAAACTGACTTGCTCTGTTTTCCATTACCGTCTTAGAAGTGTAACAGTCTAGTCATTTAGCTTAACGTTGACTGTCCGTCCGTTTCAAGCACCATTAATTACTCCGTAAGATGTTGTAGCCGTGTTTATGGCCACTTTCTCCAGGTACTTTGCTTCAAGCCCAGGCATATTCACTGCAACTATCTGCCTGCTAGAGACGACCTCGTAAAACCATTTTACTCCGGAATTAAGTAAGAAAATGGCATCGTCTATTATAAATAGCCTCATGTCCGACAGGATGGCCAACCCAACTTTATTGCTCAGCACCGTGAAGAAGGGCCAACCTTAACGATTTCTTCCATGTGCTATAATGTGCCGCGGATTTAGACCCTGGGGGGGGGGGGGGTGCTGCTTTACATGGGCAAAGCCGTTTTATTTCTCAGCAATAAATGCAAACGTTTCATTTTGTTACAAGGGCTATTCTACCATTTCAGATATAATGCTCGCCAATATCATACGACAAAAATTACCTCGTAAACGAGGACGAGATAGAAAATCCCCTGTAAGCAAACAGAGCGGCCGGAAAGTATTTGTTTCCACTAAAGAGGATCTTATGATTTTCCACACATAGCAACTTTTTGATGCAATCGTAGCATTAAACGGCTTATTCTGATGGCATAACTCCTGCAAAATTACTCTACTTCTGGCATTAGTGTCACAAAATGAATAACGCAATTACCATGGCAACACAGTAATGACGTCATCGCAGCCGTAAGAAACCCTGAAATCGTCACTCTCGCAAGTGTAGCAACATTCACACACAAAAATCACTCCATTCTTATAAATATCTTTTAATTTTTCTGGAATTAATAAATTTTCAGCACTTAGTTCAAAATGTCAAGCGGAACACATCCATGTTTTCAATAGTTGTATCATTTGCTTTCATTATCTCTACATGTGTGGAAACAAATGAAACATCTGCATTACGTCATACATCTGTGATCTTTGATACATTACAATTTTTCATTTAGCAAATTTATTAATTAGTTTTACGTACCTTAATGCTAAAATTGCTCAAAAGTTGTATGCAATACACGCTGAACTAACCCATCAGTCGTCGTTGCTATTTACATTACCCCCCCCCCCCCCCAAAAAAAAGAAAATTTTTAGAAAACGACTAAACCTACCGAAACGAAAATTATTATTGTATATTTCTCACACCTGCACAGGGTTCGAATTAACGGGGTATTGGGGGGGGGGGGATTTTCTCCTCTCAACAAATAACTTCCCACGCTCATCAAAGAAAAATCCCTTGCCTTCCAGGGAAGTGTTTTTCCTTTTTACTGTATTTATTACTACTCTTTTAAAATACAAGAAGACACGAAAAACTTTCCATGCAGACTGTACATGGTACGAGTGCGAGCTATGAGTAAGCAAAAGTATCATATTGTAAGTACGCTAAACTATACCCAATTCTCAGGTTTATTAGTTGAGTTGGCATCAAGGCCGCAATTCCATCAAATTGGAGTCAGCGATCACGATTGGAGCTTGCAGAATACTCCGAGCAGCTTTTTCAGACGTGAAGTAACTCGACAACGTTGCGTTGAGGTTGGTCAAGGAATTGAACCGGTTTCTGAATGTAAACAGGACACTCGCTTTCGCTTTCGTGTAATGTTTTGGAAGCTAACGCTTGTGTTTGGCCTACACTCGCACAATAAACACGGAAGAACAAAACAGGGTATGTGTTTATGTTCTCAAGACGCACTGTTACGCTGTTTGTTTATGTACTGAGCTAGGGAAAGTGACACCCAAACAATCTGCAGTGTTGCCAACTTGTTTTCGACAAAACTAAAATATCTCCGCAGGAAATGGTCAGAGACAAAAACGTAAAATACAAAATGTGTTCCAAATACTGAGATATATCACTGGTTTAAATTGACAGGTGACTTCCTTTCCACCCTGTATACTTCTATAACTTATGTGAAGTCAACAACCATATACTTTATTATCTCTCATAATAATTACACCCTGTACATGAGGTACGTTTCAAATAGAATAGCCCCAGCACACACGAACTACACTTTACTTTCGGCTCGTACAAAAGCAGGTCCACTTGACTAATAGGTTAGCACTCGTTCTGTGCCATCTGTACCAACTTGCTTCTGGTGGTGGCAGGAATGAGAAAACGCTTTGGGAAGTTTAAATTAAACCCAGGATATGATTGCTTCCCTTTTTTTCATTCTCGGCACGTAACTTGCTCGGCTCGACGCGGCGCGCTGTCTCTATTTGAAAGTAAGCATATACAATCTGCAGAACTCATTTTACCGTCAGATCTCGACATACTTACGCTTGCAACAAGATTTATTAGTTCCTTGTTTCGCTGCACGCCTTCTAAATGTGTTACAGGAGGCCGTGAATATGGAGTATAGATTTCTGTTCGTGTATTGCTGACACTAAACTTGACAACGTCGCGAGCAACGACGCAATTACTCCAGTCATTTGTCTTACAAAATGTACTGAATATCTAACCTAAAACGTAAAAAACGTGGCAATCTACTTCATATATCCCACGAAATAATTCATGTTCTGAGCGATCATGTTTCTTTGCCATTTTACATATTGCTTACTCTACTAGTATAATTTAAGTAGAATAATATGTATGAATACAAATAAAAATGTTTTTACAAAATGGTCTATGTATGAGTGTGAACAATTTAACTCAAAACCTAGCAATCGATTAAATACCAAACTTGGTACTTAATTAAGTTCAACATCTTCCAAGGGTGCAATACGAACATTTTAAAAACTATATACTCCCAGTCTAAACTACCCCTTACGTGGAACAAATAAATAATACAAATTATAACACCCAGCGCAACAGCCCATGATGGGCCAAGGCTTTTCACCCGGCCGCTTCGTCCCACTACAGGCGTCATACGTGGGGTGGAGTACTGGAGGGTGGGGCGTGGTCAGCACCCCGAGCCCTCCCGGCCAGTTACGCAGCCTTCACGATCTGGGATCGCCACTTCTTCATCAAATAACTCCTCAATTGGCCCCTCCAGGACCTCACGAGGCTGAGTGCACCCCGTGCCATACCTCCCAGAGGGGAAAAATACCCTCGCCAGTACCGGGGATCGAAGCCGGGTCCTCCACGCCAGAAGCAGGCGCCCTACCATTGCGCTAAGGAGGCGGTCCCCTTACCTAGAACATTTTTCGAAAAGTTTAATTTTCCTAAAAGTGCTTTTAACGATTTTGATTAAAATATAATATGTTTAAGACATGTCCACATTTAAATTTTCCGTGAAATTTTCGTTCTGGATGACTTTTGTATAATTGATAAACCGTAACAGATAGACAAAATCTTACTACACCAAAATGTAGATCTCTTAAACCACACAGTTCTAGGAAATACATTTTTGTGGAGTTAACCATTTTCGAGCTATTCCTAGTTCTTCGTCTCCATTTTAAAATAATTGAACTTTCCTCAAACACGAAGTCGTTATCAATTTTTTTTTTACTTGACCGAGGAAAGAGAACGGAATTTTAAAGTCATCACATAGCGACCAGCTGTTAAAAGATTTGACTATTGGTTACTGGACCCCCTCCACCAATTCATCGTCCATTAAATGCTATGTAGTCCTGTTTATTCTGGATGACTTTTGTATAACTGGTAACCACAAGAGATAGGCCAGAACTTACATATCGTAGATATAGACATTTTTTGTTGTTGAACGACGCTGTCAATTGCCAGGATCACATCAGCGTCGCTGTTGTGGCGCAATTTTGTCCAGCAGGAGTTCTTTTACATGCCAGTAAATCTACTGACATGGAGCTGGGCTGATATGAACCCACGACCTTGGGATCAGTAGACTAGCGTCTAACCAACTGAGCCACCCAGATCAAGGAAATTTTCACGAGAGTCCTTGTATTGCCTGCTAGAAAATTGTAGACTAAATTATTTATTTACACAATTAACGCTGTTTAAATCAGACACAAAAACTAATTTAAATTTGTTACTGTTACGCAATATGTTCTATTTGACCTGTTTATAAACGGTACTTTATTTAATTTACAAGCAGATTATTTTTTGTATCCCACTGAATTGAATGATACAATATTCATTGTTGACGCAATACATTGTATTAGTACAAGTTGATTTCATTGCATTTCCGTTTTCCCATGTAACCTAAATATGTCGATGGACTGACGGTATATTAATTTATTGCCATGGGGTATGTGTAATTGGAATCTTTGCAAATATAGCACGCGCTCCGGATTCAAATATGCCATGGGCGTATAACATTGACATGCGCAAATGGTTGCTATGATACGGTAAACAAGCCAGCATTTCTGCCAATTCTTTCTCATATTGGAAATAAAGGGCGTGGAAGAAAATACAATACGTTTAGGGAAGCGAAAGTGCGCAATTTAAAAACGAATTTGAATACTGCAATACAAATGTGGAGACAGTTGAACAAGATGGGAAAAATGTTTCAAAAAGGACGAAATATTTCACGTGAATATTGTGCATTATTTTTACGATAAAAAACTGGCTAGAAACGCTTTCACATTGAAAATATCTTAAAGATATTAGTTACTTTCATAAAATAAAGACTAACGAAATCAGGTGGTCTATCTATACAGAGGTTCCAGGTTTGATTCCCGGCTGGGGTTGGAAATTTTTCTTTGGCCAGAATAATTCCCTGACCCCCAAAGACTGGAGCGAATGGGATTCCCAAAAATAAATTGTGAAGCCTCAATATAAACTTTTGGGTGAAATACAATACTTTCCCTACTTACTGTACTACTAGAGAAAGTAAAAAGGGTTTGACAATGGAAGTAACTTAAAGATATAGTTAAGCTTCAAGGTTTTTACATTTCTTAAAATTAGAATGCGTGAACATATATATGTTTTGTCTTTGCTTCCACAGCATGTAGTTGAAATAAACTTAACAAACCTACATTATCAGTGGACATAGCAAGCTTACCAACACAATATTATTTAAATACGATCTGAACATGAAACAAATGCAACGTATCAGATGCATTTTACTTGAACTTTTATTCCTTTTCACCCTCACCGAGATACGAACTCTTGGAGTGTAAGACAGACAGTGTTACTACCACACAGTGGAGGTTTATTCATTTAAATTGTTTATAGAAGTAGGTACCGTATTTTAAACATGGGTAATGTTGATGTAAATGGGGTTAGGTATTCACGATCTCACCAAACCATGCCAACCTAACATTAAGAAATACACTACATCCCCATAGTGGACAGAGATGTTGGCAACGAGACTCAGAGAGGACTGTGGGTAATGAAACGGAAACGCAATGAAGACCGAGCTGTTACAGAAAGGATTACAAACTGAAGATGTATCTTTTCTTCATTCCTTTACCGGTTAAGTATTAATGCAAATCTGCATTTAAAATATCTAGTAACTTGCAACAATTATTTCCAGTAAAATACCATCCTTCAAGCATTCCGTTTGTCATTCAACTGCCATGTGCAACTGTTATAAAAGTTTGTATTTGTTTGTTTAACGTACATGATGAACTACATTCAAATTTAAGGTTATCCACCTATTGCACAACCGCAAGAGCTTTGTGATTTCATAGTTACTTCAGGTTATGTTGTTTATGGACTAAACACAACTTTGTATTTGTTCTATAAACATATATTGTGAAATATACTCCCATTTTAGATTGTCTACGTACTGAACAACTGAATAAGTTTATGATTTCATAGTTATTTCAGGTTATGTGATGGACGAATTAAATTGTTTCATCGTAATATGAAGAAATTCTAATTTATTCTCTATCTGTGTTGTTCAGTGTTACATTTGGGAGGTCTTTTGGATTAAATTGAGAACTGGATGCATAAGTAAACTGTCAATAATGAATGAAAACTGTCACACGATATACATATGTATGTATATATTAACAATACTAACAGCGAAGGCAGTGAAGAAAATAAATACTAGTAATAGCAACAATAGTAATAATTATTAATAATAAATAAATAAATAGTGGCTAATAATAATACTGGTAATATTGCCTACCTTCATTCCTCGTGCCTACACGCATTACCAACTGCACACTCCCAACGTCATGCAAACGACCGCCCGCCAGTTGCATTTTTCATACATTGGCGGCCTGGGTTACGCGCCCCTTACGGCAACATAACCCAAACATCATCCCAATATGCTTCTCTCAGTGTTAATGTTATCATTTTCACAAGTATATCATAAACACATCGCTGTTAGTGTGAGTGGAACATTAAACATATTTGTATTGCATTTAGAAACATATGAAAGCAACGTTCCAAACATTCATCTCATTAATTGGTCATTAATTTCCATTTAGGGCGTAGGTGTCAGCGAGGACATTATTCAAGAAATATCCTAATTCATTCTAATTATGTTTATGACATCTGCAAACAGGCGGCTGTCAATTTAGTGGCCGAGTTTAATTATTGCCTGTTATTTCAGGGATAATTGAGTTAGTTAAATATATTTGTGATTCTCGTTGAACAAATAAGCAACGACAACAATGGCCAGGCCGTACTTATTCTGTTTATGCAGCATTGTGAATAACCGCGACTGTCTCTTTTTACATTCTCTACTTTGTATAGTAAGTAGAGGAAATATTGTATTCCACACAAAATTTCGAAGTCGAAAAATATATTTAGAGGCCCCTGAATAACAAAAAAAGATTTTTAGAAAAAGGTCATTGTGTGTGTATGTGTGTGTGTATGTGTGTGTGTGTGTGTGTGTGTGTGTGTGTGTGTGTGTGTGTGTGTGTGTGTGTGTGTGTGTGTCTGTGGACAGCATAACTCAAAAACCAAAAGCCGGTTAAGAACCAAAGTTGGTGTTTAAGTTTAATATCTTTTAAAGATGCGACACGAAGATTTTGAAGAAACTTCGTCAACCCTAAACTACACTTTATATGGAAAAATTGTTAGAAAATTTTGATTTTCTCGAAAATGGCTCTAACAATTTTAATTAAAATGTATTGAATTTTCTGACTATGGCCCATATTGTCCTGTTTACTCTAGATGGCTTTTGAAAAACTCGTAAACCATAAGAGATAGACAAAATCTTACTCTACAAAAAATGTAGATCTTGCTAAAACACCGAGTTTATGTCCAAATAAATTTTTTTGTAGAGCGAATCATTTCGGAGATATTCCTTTTTTATTTGTGTCAGTTTCGGAAAAGCTTTCGTCAAATGCAACTTCGTTATTCATTTTTGATATATTAACCGTGCAAAGAGAACGGAATTTGAAAGCTTTAAAAGATTTGGACCATCAGTCAAAGTCTACTGTATTCCCATATTCCCCTTGTACCTACAAGGAGATGAGATAATTTCTGCAAATGTTTATCTCAACTAACACGAAGAAGATATAGGAATAAGAATTTGTGAGAATGGTTAGTACAAGAGGAGAGAAAGTCATGTGAGTGCAACACACCTGATTTTTTTTCTAGATTCCGGGGGTGCCAAAACATGTACTTCCGGTGAAATCTCTATATGGCATTTTTAGGTGGAGTACATAATTTCTTTACTTACTGTATATACATAGTAGACATGATATTGTTCGGTTTTCTATTTACTTTTCAGCCGTGGTTTATTTTGTTCCTTCTTTGTTTTGATATTGTTCGTTTTTCTTGCATTGCTTTACTCAGCAGCGTCTTTTTTCCACATTTGCCCCGTTGCTCATGTCCCTGTTTCCACACACAGACACACACCACGTGGTGTGCTGTAAAGCCCTAGGGATCGAACCGAGCGGATGCACTTAAATCCTGGAGCTTTAGTCACGTGACGGCCATCCTTTGACTAGCCCAGAGAGTGCAACACCATGTGCGTCAAAAGGAAACACTGCTCACTTTATACAGGGTGTTTCACAAATTAACTCAAACTCATCTTTTAGAAAATGCTGGAGCAGGTTATATTTAATATTTTAAAGGAAATCTTTTACAAGAACTAAAGACAAAATGAAGCCATCCACAACATAACTAAAAATCTGCTGTGTTGCACTCACATGACTTTCTTTACTCCTGTACTAACCATTCTTACAAACTCTTATTCCTATATCTTCTTCGTGTTAGTTGAGATAAGCATTTGTACAAATTATCTTATTGCTTATTTCCTTGTGGGTACAAGGGGAATATTAGAATACAGTAGGCCTTGTGCGATAGTCAAATCTTTTAAAGGTTTTAGATCGCGTTCTGTTTGCACGCTTAGCGTATAAAAAATGAACAACAATGTTGCATTTCACGAAGGTTTTAAGTTTTCCAAAACTGGCACAAGTAACAGGGAATATCTCCGTAATGGTTCAGTTTACAAAATAAAAAAAAATATTCAAGCAAAATTTGTGTGAAATTTTTTGAAAGGGGAAGTCGTTATTTCTTATATTTTTGTTCCTTTTTCTTTCCCTCTTTGTTTCATACAAATAGAAGAAAATAGTCGCCATCATGCGACTAAAATATTTGACTATCAGTTAAGGTTACTGTAGTCTGCTATTCATATATTATCGATAAGCAAATACAGTACTTTCGTTGATCGACTGGACCGCACTGGGTAAGGACCGGCGCGCTCTCTGTGAGAGCTACACGTAAACGACCGGCAGGTCATGGGTACGTAACACTTAACTACTGTGCTAACATACATAAGACTTACCTACATCACAACAGATGTTGAAATTGATGACCTTCAACGCGAACACATTCCCATATCTCCGAAAACAATTCTGGTTTATTCGCGAAAGTTAATGTTGACTGATTGCCTGCATTTGTATTGTGACATGGTGCTTTAATTCTTGTAATGTATGAAGATTTGATGTTTACACTATATTAAGTTTTCCATAAATAAAATCACATGCAGATAAATCAGGGAAACGAGGTGGCCACAATCCTCGACTATAGTGCTTTTCAAATGGGAAGAGTTCTGATCTGCAGCCAATGAGATACGTCTACATACATTACCCCCACTCTTCTCATATTTCTTGGCGCGTCAAGCCCCACTTAAGGGGAAAGCAATATGACAACACAGCAGGACTCCGACTGGTTACCGGCCTGGAGGCGCTCAAGGACAAACAACTGCCCATTTGGAAAGCACAGTAATTATTCTGTCACACTTCACCTTTGCAACTTAACTTAACCCAGGTATTTTGTTCTCCTAGTCTATCTGCGCTATAGTTCTCAATAAGCTCTCTCTGAGCGTGGAGCCAGAGAGCACGTGTACTTACATAGCACGTGGAGTCTCAGTGACTAGTTGAGTGGCTGCAGCAAGGCCTGGTGATGAGCTAGACAAGTGACTGTAGCGTTGTGGTGACATGCAGCTCTCTCTGAGCCTGGAGCCAGAGAGCACGTGTACTTACACTGCACATGGAGCCTCAGTGACTAGTTGAGTGGCTGCAGCAAGGCCTGGTGATGAGCTAGACAAGCGACTGTAGCGTTGTGGTGACATGCAGCTCTCTCTGAGCGTGGAGCCAGAGAGCACGTGTACTTACATTGCACGTGGAGTCTCAGTGGCTGGTTGAGCGGCTGCAGCAAGGCCTGGTGATGAGCTAGACAAGCGACTGTAGCGTTGTGGTGACATGCAGCTCTCTCTGAGCCTGGAGCCAGAGAGCACGTGTACTTACATTGCACGTGGAGTCTCAGTGACTGGTTGAGCGGCTGCAGCAAGGCCTGGTGATGAGCCAGACAAGTGACTGTAGCGTTGTGGTGACATGCAGCTCTCTCTGAGCCTGAGAGCCAGAGAGCACGTGTACTTACATTGCACGTGGAGCCTCAGTGACTGGTTGAGCGGTTGCAGCAAGGCCTGGTGATGAGCCAGACAAGTGACTGTGGCGTTGTGGTGACCTCGCAGCACTGTGCCGAGGTGCGCCTCACTGGAGTGTAGTCCAGGCCCGCTGGATGTGTTGAGATGATGTGGAGGGTCCAGGCGCCAGGCTAGGGCTGCAGGGGGGTGCCCGCCCTCCACCACACAGCTAACTGCCAACTCGGCGCCCTCTTTGAGTGGCAGGAAGGCGTTACCGGGGTCCAACCGTCGACCGTCGACTGCCAAGTACAGTCCTCGCGGCGGATCTGCAAAAACAAATCGTATTGTTATCCATTTTTTGCTGACGGTAAAACTTGTTGACGTCTGTAACTTGCAGACCTACTGCACATTTCCAGGCTAGCTGTAAATTGTACATTTCAGGAAATGTCCTAGTGACATAAACGCCTGTTTACAGCCGAAGGAGTGCAAAAACTGAGCTAAGTTTTTTAACAACCAAAATAGTCTCAATAGACCAACAAATAGGAGAATTGTGTTGTTCCTTTCACCCTGCAACCTCCTATAAATACAAGCACAGGTCTCGTAGCTCAATCGCTACAGCATTTGCCTGGTGTACAAGGGTTAGGGGTTCGATTCCCGGCTGGGGATGGAAAATTTTCTCTAGCTACATAAGATTATTCCTATTCTCCACAGAATCTAGAGGTGTGAGGGTGAGTGTGTGTGTGTGTGTGTGTGTATGTGTATGTGTGTGTGTGTGTGTGCGCGCGCGCGCGCGTGTGCGATCTAACTTATTTATACAGATCCCAAAGAAAAGCAACTACATAGAGTTAACATCAGTAGAACAGAACTGTGTATTTGTGCAAAATTTTAGAATAATAATCTGATGCGTTCCACTCACACGACTTTCTCTACTCTTGTACTAACCATTCTTACAAACTGTTATTCCTGTATCTTCTTCGTGTTAGTTGACATAAACATCTGTACACATTATCTTATTGTTCATTTTCTTGTAGATACAAGGGGAATATGGGAATACAGGAGACTTTAAGCTATAGTCAAATCTTTTAAACCTTTCAAAGCTTTCCGCACGGTTAACATAAAAAATGAATAACGATGTTCCATTTGACAGAAGTATAAGCTCTCCAGAACTCACACAAATAATAAGACATACAACCGCAATGGTTTACTCTACACAAAAATGTATTGAGACTTAAACTGTGTATTTTAGCAAGATCTACATTTTTTGTACCGTAAGATTTGGTCTATCTCTTAAGGTTTACCAGTCACTCAAATGGCGTCCAGAGTAAACAGGACTACATGGGCCATAGACAGAAAATTCAAGATATACATTTCATTTGTCATAAAAATCTCAAACATGACATTTTAATCAAAATTATTAGAGCCATTTTCTTCAAAATGTTCGTGTCGCATCCTAGAAAGACATTAAAGTTAAATACCAACGTTGATTTCCGACTTTTTGTTTTGGAGTTTCCTGTACAGCAACTGACAGACACACGGACCTTTTTTTTTTTTTTTAGGTTTGGATTTACGGGCCCTCAAAACATATATTTCTGCTGAAATCTCGACATCGAATTTTTGGGTGGAATAGAACATTTCTCTACTTACTACACATAGTAGAGAAAGTAGAAATAAAGTGGTAGAAAAGTAACTAGAGTGATTTTGTCATTTTTTCACAATATATTATTTTATTAAAAGCTTTTACAGCCATCTTTGAGAATATAAAAGTTTTCGAACAATTTGTTATGAAAAGGATAGTTGAGGTAGGGAATGTTTACTAATTTTTTTGTTTTTAATCTTTCGGTCGCATCCTCCGCTGATGCTGAACTTTGATACCAGGTTCCTTACTGACTTTTCATTTTTGAGTTATGGTGTTCAAAGGCAGACAAGCAGTCGCGTGCGTGTAGACACACTAACAGATGTGTTCCTTAAAATGCTTTCTTAGATTCAAGGAGTTTCAAAAGGTATTTCCGGTAATATATCGATATCGAATTTTTGGGTGAAATAAAATTCCTTCTCTGCCTATCATCGGTAGACGGCAAAGCAAATAAAACTACAAATTATTTGGAATTGAGAGATATTCGAGGTTATAACGACATTACAACTCAGAAATGCTAGCGAAGCGGCCAAATGTGCTTCTTGACTTTTTCAGGGGCAGGCGTTATATTCGCGTCATCCATCCTTGGGCAGAAGGAAGGGAAGAAGATACGTATTGTGTCGGTAGATTGATGGAGGACACAGCGGGGATTGATTGCAACTGCAGATCCATAAGGCCGTGAAATTGTCGTCGATTGCTTTGTTTTGCACCAGCACCAGCGCCAGCCAGCCAGCCAGCCAGCCACAGACTCGTGAATATAGACACAAAAGGAACAAAGAGACAAAACAACTGGCGCAAGAAGTGAGGAAACATATGTTATGTGTCCGAAAACGTGTAGCATTACACGCCTGCCTTCCTGCCTGCCTCCCTGGCGTAGGACGGACGGACGGACGGACGGACGGACGGAACCAAACAAACAGATTTCACCATCCCCGCGCACCCGTTCACTCACCGCTATCAAAACACGCTTTACAGTGACAGTAATAATAGTAATAATAATAATAATAATAATAATAATAATAATAATAATAATAATAATAATAATAATAATAATAATAATAATAATAATAATAATAATAATAATAATAATAATAATAATAATAATAATAATAATAATAATAATAATAATAATAATAATAATAATAATAATAATAAATAGGGTACAGTCGCTGTTGCAAACGACGTTGAGTTGACAGTTACTTTACTGTACCCGTTTCTACTTCGTGTTCGTTGACAGTAGGGGAGGTAGGGAAGGGGACGTTGAGACACCGCTACAGTAACCTGTCTGTAAAGCGACAAGACTGTATCGCCTTTACCCAACTTACCACTTTAAGTAGGAGCGGTAGAATACCTCCCTGCAAACATAACTTGAATGCCGACAATATGCAACCAGGGTCGAAGCCTAATAATAACCAAACGGGATAACTCAGGCGTCTGTGGTCCGCAATCAGGTTGTGGTGGGATGGAATCTCAAGTTCTTTTCGGGAGTTTCGGCGTTGCATGTGAGGGAATTTGTTCTTTATGAATCTTCGTTCTCCGGATCGGATGGGGAAGGATCTCCGATACCCAAGCCCATGGGATGTTTAAGCCGCAGGGGAGAGGGCACATAAATACGGAGACAAGAGATAGGGACCCCCTCTATCCCTCTATGTACAGCATGGAAACCATTGATCACATTAGAACAGCAGAATGTTTTTAAGTTCCACGTCCTATTGCAGTGTGGTTTACACAAGTCGATATTCCCACATGCAGCTGAGTTTATTTATAGTCTGTGTTCCATATGTTATTATCTATCGAATACACAAATAGTCTGTGTCTTGAATCACCGCTCACATTTGTATACATTGAATGCGAGGGGTAATTCAAGATACAGGCTGTAAGACCGTAGTGGTCTTTGTGTTACTGCTGTATATACCTGCCAATAAGAACTTAGGAACAAATAACACATCTCACATTTTCTACTTCTACAGAACACAATAACCTTTCCAGCCATTCTATTTCGAAAGAACTCTTCCGTGGATGATTTCACAGTTCTGAATGATATAGCCAATCCAAAACTAGTGAACCCACGCGCATTGGCTACGTAGGTCTGACGTCAGGGGAGAAGAAGCCTGCGATGTAATCATGATTATCTGAATGGCCACCTATGAGCCAAGGCAATTAAGGCTCCGATAACTGGAATTCTGCTATTGCACATCTGTAGGAATACACAGAGGCCAGAATACACTGGAAATTGGAAACGGTAATGACATTGTTACAGTTAGCCATTGTAGAGTAACATTTGTTTTTGAGATACAAATTACCACTTTAAGATTTTCCAACGTGTTCGGAAAGTAACTACCGTTTTGAAAAACAAAACAGTAAAACAATTTTATTCAAGCCTATCTTATTTTGGCATGAAAGAGCACACCTTAAGGTATTTTTCTACATACTTTGCACCAATGTTTAAACACTTTTAGCGGGTGATAGCTTTTCTATACCTTCTGAATAGAAGCTTCCCGCCAGTGATGATAGTAACTCGTACAAAACAGTTTCTGAAATTTGCGGAAATTCGCTCTACTCTTGTACTAACCATTCTTACAAACTCTTATTCCTCTAACTTCTCCATTTTGTCGAGATAAACATTTACAGCAGCTATCTTATTGTTTATTTCCTTGTAGGTACAAGGGGAATATGCGAATACAGTAGGCTTTAAGTGATAGTCACTATATGAAGGCTTTGGAATTACGTTCTGTTTGCACGGCCAAAAGATAAAAAGGGGGATAACGACCTCTCATTTGAGAAAAAGTATAAGTATGTTGTGCAAAAATTTAAAGAAAATGTATTAACATAACTTGTGTGTTTTAACTACATACATTGTTTTATGTAATAACATTTTATCTAATTTTTATGGTTTACTAGTTATGCAAGTCTGTCACACTGCAGAAAGTTTTTAATGATATTCCCAGAAAATTGAATATATATCATTAGAGCTACCTGAGAAATTTAAAATGTTAGAAAAGTGCTCTATGTAGGGCAGGGGTGTCAAACAGCACTCACCATGCGTGAAAAATGTTCCCCTATTTTCCCTCCCTCCGTGATGATCAAATCGGAAAACGGGAAAAACAAAGCGAAAACCGGTTCTACTAGCACGTGCTACTGCAGTTAAGGAGGGGTTGACTCCTCTCTTCACACCCTGGGAGTGAAGTTTGACATGCCTGATGTAGGGGGTAGTCTGTGCTGGTAGGATTTTATTGAAAATGTTTGAGTCACATCCTTGAAAGATCCTCGGCTTAAAAACCAAATTTGGTATTTAAAAAAGTTTTCATTTTTGGCTTATGTTATTTATGAACACGCGTGCTCATACACACACGGGACCTTTTTCTTAAAATGCTCTTTTTAGATTCGCAGCACCAAAACCTTTGTTTCCAGTAAAATCTCGATATGTCTCATTTTTAGATGGAATGTTATACTTCCCATAATAATAACCCCAGCGCAACAGCCCTTCGCGGGCCTAGGCTTACCGCCCGGCCACTGCGTCTTCCACCTCTTCCCACTACAGGCGTCATGAGTGGGGTGCAGTACTGGAGAGTGGGACGTGGTCAGTGCCCCGATTCCTCCCGGCCAGTTATGCGGTCTTCGTGATCTGCGGTCGCTAGCTCTTTATTCAAGGAGCTACTCGATTAACCCCCCCGGGACCTAACGAAGCTGAGTGCCCATCGTGCCAGACTTCCTAGAGAGGGAAAAATCCCCATTCTGGTGCCGGGGATCAAACCCAGGTCTTCCGCACCTTGACTCAAAGACGGAAGTGGACATAGAACCTCCACCAAAAGGACAACGGGACAACCCCGGCGAGGGTGGATGAGGCGAATGGATCCCAAGGGCGCCCGGAATATTGCCACGACAGAGAAGCTAGCAGGGTCCCTGCAGGTCCCTACAGTTAGAAACTCCCTGCCGGAGGCTGGCTCATCCCTGTTCCTCTCGCACCCTTTCGAGTTCGTACTGCCAAGCGGGGAGCGGGGCTCGGAAAACGCCTCCCCTCCCGCCCTCGGGCTTGTACCAATACGCCTTCCAATCTGAGCACATCCTTTTCCCTTGCCATGCTGCTGCAACAACGCTCGCCGACGCTTCTAACCCTGAAAGAAACCTAACAGGATGAAGGGTGAAATTAAATTATTAATGTAAGGAAATAGAGAGACGGGAAATTTGGAGGATACGTAAATCATTCCCAGCATTCGCCTACCGACCCGGGGAAACTTCCGAAAAAATACATTGGTCAAGAAAGTCGCCCATAGGTCGAGATCGAACTCCCAACCTCCGGAATGTGAGCAACACACGTTACCGCCTGAGCTATTCTGCTCGGTTTCCCATACTGACTATACGCAGCAGAGAAAATAAAAAAATGAAAAAGAAAAAAGGCAAGAAAAAGTGAACTTCAGTAGAAGGTATGTGGTATATTCTCCTGTGTGAAGCTTTTAGTGGAATGCAATATTTCCAGCACCTAAACGGAAGAGAAAATAAAAGACTTATTGCACACATAGTAACATTTCTGAACAATGGTGAAGTAATGAGTTAAGAACAAAAGAAAGCGACGTAAAAAACTTCACAGTTCTTGCATGTGATACGAGATCGCGCTGAAACCTTTATTTCGCATTTATTTTAAAATGGTGGAATTTTCATGCTTGAAGAAACACAATATTCTTTCTCTGTCTTATCCAGAGAGAAAAAAAAATTGTCGCAATGTGAGAAGCAGCGTTAGCGTGCAAAATTAATATCGTCGTCTGCAGAGAAGAACAAAGAACAGTCTCTACTGGTTTAATTTGCACGTGACGTCACGTGACGTAAATTTACATGCCAAGTACTACATGCTCTACTGAACAAATCGGATTTCTGAACGAACATAATAATATCTTCCTTAGGCAAGCTGTAAGCATTTAACTTAATTAGAAATTTCTAGGCTCATGTTGTAACGAGTTCGGTTATAGCTTAGGAATAATCGATTTTCACTAAAAATAACTTTCGTTTTCTCTACTACGTTTAGTTTACTAACTACAGCAAGTGTTGTATTCACACATTTTTACTTTCTACTAGTAAGTAGAGGAGGTATTGTATTCCACCCTAGAATTGGATGTCAAGATTTCACCGGAATTCTATGCTTTGAGGCTCCCTGAATCCAAAAAAAAGCAGTTTTAGAAAAAGGTCCGTGTGTGTCTGTGTGTCAGTCTGTGGACAGCATAACTCAAAAACGAAAAGTCGGTTAAAAACCAAAGTTGGTATTTAAGTTTAATGTCTTTCAAGGATGCGACACGAAGATTTTGAAGAAAATAGCCCCACCCTAATCTACCCTTTACATGGAAAATTTTTATTTTCTTGAAAATGGCTCAAACGATTTTGATTAAAATGTCATATGTTTGAGATATTTTTATGGCAAATGAAATGTATATCTTGAATTTTCTGGCTATAGCCCCTGTAGTCGTATTTACTCTGGACGACTTTTGCATAACTGGTAAACCGTTAGAGATAGACCAAATCATACTACACAAAAAATGTAGATCTTACTAAAATACACAATTTATGTCTCAATAAATTTTCTTGTTAGGTGAATCATTTCGGAGATATTCCTTGTTATGTGTGTGAGTTTCGGAAAACTTAGAACTTTCATGAAATGGGTCATCGTTCATTTTTTTATGTTAAGTGTGCAAAGACAACAGAATCTCAAAGCTTTAGAAGATTTGACTATCGCACAGTCTACTGTATTCCCATATTCCCCTTGTACCTACTAGGAAATAAGCAATAAGATAATTTGTACAAATGTTTATCTCAACTAACACGAAGAAGATATAGGAATAAGAGTTTATAAGAATGGTTAGTACAAGAGTAGAGAAAGTCATGTGAGTGCAACACTTCAGATTTTTAGAAAAAGGTGCATGTGTGTGTCTGTGTGTCTGTCAGCCTTTGGAAAGCATAATTCAAAAACGAATTGTCGGCTAAAAACCAAAGTTGGTATTTAAATTTAACATGTTTTAATGATGCGACACGAAGATTTTGAAGAAAATAGCCCCACCCTAAACTACCCTTTACACGTAACATTTTTTGAAAATTTTGATTTACTTGAAAATGCCTCTAACGATTTTGATTAAAATGACATAGGTTTAAGATATTTGTATGACAAATGAAATGTATATCTTGAATTTTCTGTCTGTAACCCCTGTAGTCGTATTTACTCTGGATAACTTTTAAATAACTCGTAAACCGTAAGCGATATTCCTTGTTAATTTGTGTATACTTATACTTTTTTCAAATGAAAGGTCATTATTTACTTTTTTCTCTTGGCTGTGCAAGGAAAGCGGAATTTCAAAACATTAATATGGCGATTGGCTTTAAAAGATTTGACTATCACTCAAAGCCCATATTCCCCTTGTACCTACAAGGAAATAACCAATAAGGTAACTTCTACAAATATTTGTCTCAGCTAAGATGAAGATAGATAGTTTGTAAGCATAGTTCGTACAAGAGTAGAGAAAGTCATGTGAGTGCAACACATCAGATTTTTAAAATACATATTCAAAGTTAGCATCTAAACGTATTACACTTATGGTTAACACAGAAAGTATTACTAAAATATGTTGCACTCACATAACTTTCTCTACTCACTCTCGTATAAACTATTCTTAAACACGCTTACTGTCCGATCTACTTCATGTTAATGTGGTCTTTGAAGTAGTCTTTGAGTGATCGCTAGGGCTAGGATTTATTAAAAATATGCGAATAGACATAAAATATGTTTTAAAGATCAGAATGGGTGAGTTAATTTAAGTGTTACAGGTTCTTAATGAGACATATGACAGTGAAGGAATTCCCCGTTATCTTGCAAGCTGGTGTAGCTAGAGAAAGCAGGATGTTTATATTTGCTTTCAACTAATATACTGATGCTATAACTGTCTGTGTGGTTCTAAAGCGAACTCCTCTATTTGGTAATTTCATTTTCGCAAAAAGGTCGAAATCACATGGGCTCATATCTGGGGAGTATGGAGGATGCTCCAGAATTTCCATTTGCGGAGTAAATTTAACAACAAGGGCAGACGTGTGACAGCGAGCACCATCATGTAACACAATGGATGAGAATTCAGGAGATTTGGATGTTTACAACCCACAGCGCAGATTTTCCTCAACTTTAACTTCTTAAGTGTGTGGAGAATCGTAGCAGGAGCAACTCCCAACTTCCCTTGCTAGTTCAATACAAGTCCAGCAGTGCTGTAACAGCATTCACATGCACATCACTACTTGCTGAACGTGTTCCCTTCCTCTACGAAGTGCATTCGCCCACCTAGCCACGGTACGATATGTCTACCACAAGCTTCCAATAATTCCGAGCATTGATACCTCTTGCAACCTGAATTTTAATTAAGCATCTTTGTTCGTATTTACTAAAGATATTTAGAGCACTAAAGACAACAACCTACAATTAAACTTACTAAAAATGTCTTGTTAAATAAAATTTTCTTCAAACTCACAGCTAACAAACATTAGATGCTCAGATTTTTCATTGTTATCAGCTTACATGGTTTACCGCTGATAGCGCCAAATGCAGGCAGTGTTGCCACTAATTTTTGAACGACCCACGTATACCAATACTTTCTGTAATATCATATGGTATATGTAGTTGGGCATTAAAGAAATTGAATTGTGAGTTGTTAAAAATAGTTCAGCTGCACATTTTAGGTAACTTTATGTATATGTGTGAAAATTATTTTAAAAAGAGCTTTGGCAATTTTATGTTTAATTTGTGTAAAGATCAGAAAATATTTATTTAGATATAAAATTGATAAAATATGCGTTTTATGCGTAAAAAATTTAGTGTTTGCTCCAGTGTACATACTTAGAGAATTAAATTCACTTTCAAGTTTGTGTTAGGACGCAAGCAAAATATTTATTTACCTAAAAATCCGAGCCATAATGATGAATTTCAAATTCCAATCTCGTTGCTTGACAGAGCATTAAAAAATTGTTGGCTTCATATTTATGAGAAGTGTATGGAAGTATGTAACAAGGAATATCTCGAAAATAGCATTGTCCACAAAACAATGAGATAATTTGTGTAGTGCAACGAGATTTACATTTAAGATTTTGTCTATCTCGTACGTTTTACCATTTTATGGAAAATCAATTGAGAATGAAGAGGACTTTATATATTATTTACAGAAACCCGTAAGAAACATTTAGTTACAACATATAAATTGTTGAAATGTTTTTCATGTAGTGGGTAGTTCAGGAACTTGAAACTTCTGAACTTGATGTTTAAGTTTGGTATTCAAGCGACATTTCATTTTTGAGTTCTGCACTTCACAGCCTGAGTGGCAGACTGACAAACACACAGACAGACTTATAGATCCTTTTTCTCCAAATACATTTATTGGATTCAGATAGTGTCAATACTATACATTTAAGGTCTTTTCTTAACGAATAATTTGAACATTTAGCTTAAGTTTACGCAAGATTCACTACTTTTGATCCCAAACCTCTCAAAAGTTCAACATGTGGCCATGTATATTTAAAACACACTTTTAAACGCATTAGGATGTAGCAGTTACTTGCGGGTAACGAGTATAGCTGTCACAGTTACTCTGCGTTAACAGTTGCATGTAATGGCTACTAGTAACAATTAGGTTATTTGTTTTCACGGTTATCACCTGCACAGTTACAATGCAATAACGATTATATGTAACTGCGTTTCAATATGAACCATGTCGATACAGACTTACTTTCTGCTTGTTTCTTTAACTCTGACAGAATTTTGGTTACTGCGGTGGTTTATAATCGCGGAGCTGGGAGTCGCAGCCCGTGGTAAGGGCTCTTGTTTTGGGCTTTAGTTTGTTTGTTTTAGGACTAGCTATATGGGAAATTAAGTACAACGCCTAGATGTCTACGCAAATATAAACGTCACGTGATGAAGCTATGGCAGAGAAAATTAAAACAATGCTGCCACCGTAAATATAACATACTATAAGAGCATAACTTAAATATTCTCATATAAATTGTATAAAACACGGCAACTGTTGCTTGAGAAGAGAAACATTAAGGCCCAAACATACATTAATGTCTAACTGTTGCAAAGTACTCAGGCCTCTGTGCGCTTCTTGAAGATTTGCGCCATGTATAGCAGCAGAAGTACAGTTGCCTAACACTAAGGTCTCTGTGGACAAGTGACGGAACAAGATTCTTTGCAAATGTCCACTTAGTTAAATCAAAAGAATTTTCCAGATATTCGTTGTTATTACCTCGAGTTTTTCTAGTGGAATTGCGAACAACTTCTGAAAAGAAATCCACATATTCGGGATGTAGAGATGCGGATTCATCATATTCCTCTGCCGTCGGGTGTAAAAATGTATCACTTCAGAGTAGGTACAATATATTCCTTGTTAGTCTTTTATCTGTTTTGTGCTGTCAGATGTTTTTTTTATTTTACTTTGAGGAACCGCGAGTGATTATTTGTGTTTCTTCACAAACGCGGTACTCAAATTCATAAAAGCCCCGAGGCTTACATGCGAAGCTTGCAGCAGAACGAGTGAAAATGGGTTTTCAATCCCAATTCACATTTCGCTCGTATTTCTCAGTTCCAACCTTTCTGGTGTGTGAAACGTTTTGCATCTCGCGATTTACTGACGACCCTCAACACACTGCCTGATACATTTCTTTCTTCTGTTTCCTTTTAACAGCTCGGTAAAACTTTGATTTCATTCGTAACGTATGACTGTTATATTATATCCTTTGCACTCAAGTATTTACGTTTTTACTTCCTCCATCACCTAAAAGTGTTACACTTATGACACATGAGTTTTAAGAAAAAACTTCCCCATCCCAAACTACTTCTTATATAGAGATTTTTTCGTAATGTTTGATTTTCTCAAAAATTTCAATAACAATATTAATTATTATGCCATACTTTGAATATATTAACATAACATGTAAATTGTACATGTGCTTCTTAAACGTTTATTAAAAAATCTGCTATGTTGCACTCATATCACTTTCTCTATTTTTCAAAAAAAAATTTTTTTTACAAAATTGTATTCCTCGTGGGATGACTGACTCAATGACAATAATTCGGAGGCGAAATGATTAATGTAAAGAAATGGAAGGACAGAAAATTTGGAGGATATGGAAATCCTTCCTAACATTCGCCTGGCGACCCGGGAAACCTCCGAAAAACCCATGAGTTAGGATAGAATCCGCGACCTCCCGAATGCGGTCCACAGACGTTACCTCCTGAGCCATCCCACTCATGAGATAAACATTTGTAGAAATGATCTTATGACATATGTCCTTATAAGTGCAAGGGGAGTATGGAAATACAGTAGACATCAGTGACAGTTAAATGTTTTAAGACCTGTTCGTTCTGTAATAGCTTTGAAATTCCGTTCCCTTTGCATGACCATGATATAAAAACACCAATAACGCGATGACATTTGAAAAAATCGTTAAAGAGATTTTAGGGAAAAGCAAAATTTTCGAAAACCTTCCACGTGAAGGGTACTCTGGAATGGTGGGATTCTTTTTTAAAATCTTCGTGTCATATTCTTGCAAGATGCTGAACACACACACAAACACACACACACACACACACACACACACACACACACACACACGCAAGCGCGTAACCTTTTTAAATATTTTTCTGTCTGTGTGTAATGTCCAAATGGAATTTTTGGGTGGAATACAGTACTTCCCCTACCTAATTCATAGCAGAGTAAGTAAAAATAAGTTTTTTTCACTTTTGTCTACAAGATGTAACGCTGTATTTGACATTCAAGAATGACATTTCTAATGCAAGATTGGACATGCACCGTAATAAAATTGAAAATCTGCAAGAGGAGCAATACAGATATTCCAAAGTGGTCCTGGGAGTAATTTTACCGCATTAGTTCTGAATACAAGATTAAGTTACTGGCGCGTTTCATTTAATAGTAAATATTAGAATTGCTAAAGTTCCTGTTTGTGGTTTGTTCGGAAGGTTTACGGAGGAATTGCTTCTAGCAGCACACAGTACTTTTGTTAGGATCTGTTTGATCCCTAATCAGTGATAAAACGTATTATATTGCTATAAAGTTGCCACAATTGCTTGTTGGGACTAAGAGAAAGTGCATTTCAATTACATTTTTCTCCAGTCCTGAATTATTATGCTTTAAATATGTTAAGTTTATCGCACACGACAATAATCTAAAGTTACTAGTGGCGTGTTCTATAATTAACCATTAAATCCTCTGCACGCATGTTTTTCAGTTGACATTGCGATTCTAACCTCAAACCATTAGGAAAGTCACATGGCATGGGTCTAAGTAACTGTTTAGTAAGATTTGGAGCTTCCACGGCAAGCGTTATTGATTATGGCTTAACCGGATTTCAGAATGTCGAGCTTTCGACCATACAACACTCCATGGTCAACAAAAACTAAATAAATAAATGACCATGATAAACTTATGACCTTCACTAGGAACAGAATAAGAAAAGGAAAAAAATACTCTACTGAAAATCACAGCCTTCTTCGAGAAATATTGATTATGTTTAAACGTCGAAGTTTCCAGAAGGACATGTAAGCTAGACGTCTAAACACATTCAATGTTTCCTAAAGAAGGGCATTTTTTTTTTAAATTTTTCTTATTCAGTTCCTGAATAAAGCCGGTGTCCCACGGTCCAACTTTTTGACCAAATTTTTTGTATCCAATGGAATTGCACACAAGAGAAACAGTGACTGTCACACTATGATTCATCTTGGTCCAATACAAATGACAGCACGCAGCAAGCGTGAGAAATAAACATGGTGGACGCAAATATTAATTTAGCGATTGCTATATTAAGTATATGTTTGTGATATATTTCCACGAGTCTGTCTCAGCAGGAAGAAAAGATGTATTAGAAGTACAAGACCTTGTTAGACACGGTTATAAGAACAGGACACGGGCCGAGGTATATTGGGTCTAATACAAAACGAATTGAGGTTAGAGGAACCGGAAAACTATCGCAATTTTCTACGAATTGGCGAAGATTTATTTTTCAACATTTTGCATCGCGTAGAAGGCAAAATTACACACCAGGACACAAATATGAGACAAGCACGAAAGAGATAAGGAACAATTATAATAGTTTTAATCTCAGTGTGGATGGGCAGGAGATTTGAACTCATTTCATCACATAATATTTAAACATAAGATTTGTTCCCAAGCGGATTTGAACGCGCTCTGGACGCCTTCCGAACTAATACCAACATTTTCTTACGGACATGCACAATCGAGCATGATCTCAGAATTAGTTCGGAAGTTTGTACGGTTGCAACATTACTTGAACCGTTATTAATTTGTGATTCTAAATAATCTGAGCACGCGTTGTAGGCTATACGAGGTTTGTTCCGACATGATCCAGATTCAGTTCTGTTATCTGAGCATGCGCAGTAGCTAAGCAGTGTTCCAAACATGACAGAAAATGCTTCAGACCTGTTCCATCGTTTTGGGAACCAGTTCGTAACCAGTGAAATCGGTGTTCTTGGTCAAACGCAGGAACTGCAAATTTTACACATGCGCAGAGCTTAAAGATTAATAGCCTACTACGCATGCGCAGTTGTTCAAATGATGGTTCAAGTGATGTAGGGGCTGTTCCAACAAGTGCTTCCGAAAGCGTTCGGAACTAATACCAACATTTTCTTACGCACATTCACAATCGAGCACGCTCTAAGAACTGGTCCGGAAGTTTTGTCATGTTGCAATCCTACTTTGGTACTGCGCATGCCAGAACTGATACTGGATTGTGTTGGAACAAACCTATACTGTTAACTGGATTTCTTATTATTTATGAAATATATCTATGCAATAACCACCTCAGTAATATATGTTAATGGTCATGAAAATCATTAATGAATCTTCCAGAAATAATTAAATGTATTATTAAAATACCCATGACATTAAAAGTGCCACGAGCCGTATAGTTGACTACAAGTTGCCTGCGCATTCCGCCATATTGTTACGTTACACACGCTGATTGGCTATTTTCATGTTGTTGAATGAAAAAATTAGGTGCAACTCAATCGCCTTGTACACAAACAGGTTGGATTCAAGAAATGGGATAGAAATTGTATGCCACAAAATTGCATCTAACTGCCGATGTCTCACGATGCACTTTTGTTGTACACAATGCTTTGGACCAAGCATAATGGCCTTGGGGCTTTGTTTAGCCGAAAGCTCGACATTTTAAATTTAATACGCCTGGTCACACGTAAAGTCATAATTACTAACTAGTTTGTTATTGATACAGAGAGCGTTACGATGTATAGACAAAAGCGTATCGGGGCGCGCTCTGAAACCATATAGATCGGTCACTGCCTTCTCGAAAGCTGTTGTACTCAGCGAACAGCTGTTGTAAAATCTTGATGGAATGCAAAAGTCTTAACATTTAATTAAAAGTTAATAAACTCAAGAGTATTTCTAACATTGGTTGGTGAAACTGGGCTGTGTCATTAGAGAAAAGAGGAGTTCTGAAATTTGGTTGACGTCACAGCGAACTGTAATGCAATATTTGGTGTAATGAATCTCTAAGCTGGTGGTGTAATTTCGCAATGTTTAGCAGATGCGTGTTCAGTTACATAAGCGCGAATGGAGCTGGAGGAGTAATGCATTAGCATAATGAAGCTGAAATCTGTAACATGGTCCAAATATACTCATTCACTCAGTGCGCAGCGATATTGGCTAGCTAATGGCCACAACTGCTTCATGTTAATATTCGCTGCTCACAGCACAGCAATCAAGTCCTCGCTACTTCAAATATGCTGCTGGCCAGGTTACACGCACGTTTACAAACTGCACCAGCCAGCACATCCAAAACTGCCCTTCCAACGCTTCCTAATGTTACACTCTACCGAGGTTTGTATGTTGCTTTTGCTTCCTCGTGATTTCACGGGTTCTACAAGTTCTCAGATCCTGTGTATAAAACATCTGATGTGTTACACTCACATGACTTTCTCTAGTCGTGCACAAACTATTCCGATCAACACGTATTCCTGTATCTACTTCATGTTAATAAACATAAGCATTTGTAGACATTTTGTAGGTGCAAGGGGAATATGCGAATACAGTAGGCTAATGTTTTACGATTGGTCGCTATAATTATAATGCTTTGAAATCAATTCTCTTTGTATCACCAAGAGATACAAAAATGAATAACGACTTTTCATTCAAGAACGTCTGTAACTATTGCAAAACTCACACAAATAATACGGAATATCTCCGAAGTGATTCACTCCACAAAAGAGATCATTTGACATAAATTGTATGTTTTACTTTCTCTATTGGTAAGCAGAGGAAGCAAGTATTGAATTCCACCCAAAAAGTACATGTCGAGATTTCAGGGGAAATATATATTTTGAGACCCCTGAATAAGGGGAAAAAAATAAAAATAAAAATAAATAAATAAAAATAAAAAAAAATAATAAAAATAAAAAGAATAAAAAAATTTAAAATAAATAAAAAGGAAGCACACAATCTATGTCCGAATAATTTTTGCCCCTTTTTAAAGTGAACCATTTCGGAAATATTCCTTGTTATTTGTGTCAGTTTCGGAAAACGAACCTTCGTGAAATGCAACATAGTTGTTCATTTTTTACTTTCTCTACTGGTAAGTAGGGGAAGTATTGTATTCTACCCAAAAATTCGATGTCGAGATTTCACCGGAAAATCGTGTTTTGAGGCCCCCTGAATCCAAAAAAAGCATTTTTAGAAAAAGGTCCGTGAGTGTGTCTGTGTGTCAGTCAGTCTGTGGACAGCATAACTCAAGAACCAAAAGTCGGTTAAAAACCAGAGTTGGTATTTAAGTTTAATGTCTTTCAAAGATTTGACACGAAGATTTTGAAGAAAATAGCCCCACCCTAAACTACCCTTTACATGGAAAATTTTTCGAAAATTTTGATTTTCTTGAAAATGGCTCTAACGATTTTGATTAAAATCGTCATATGTTTGAGATATTTTGATGACAAATGAAATGTATATCTTGAATTTTCTGGCTATAGCCCCTGTAGTCGTATTTACTCTGGACGACGGTAAACCGTTAGACATAGATCAAATCATACTATACAAAAAATGTAGATCTTGCTAAAATACACAATTTATGTCTCAGTAAATTTTCTTTTAGGGTGAACCATTTCGGAGATATTCCTTGTTATGTGTGTGAGTTTCGGAAAAGTTAGAACTTTCATGAAATGAGTCATCGTTATTCATCGTTTTATATGTTACGTGTGAAAGAGAACGGAATCTCAAAACTTTAAAACATTTGACTATCGCACAAAGTCTACTGTATTCTAATATTCCCCTTGTACCTACAAGTAAATAAAGATAATTTGTACAAATATTTACCTCAACTAACACGAAGAAGATATAGGAATAAGAGTTTGTAAGAATGGTTAGTACAAGAGTAGAGAAAGTCATGTGAGTGTAACACATCAGATTTTTGTAGGTAATTACGGGACCTGTAAATATGATGCAGTTCAATACCTACCTTTAGCGAAAGTAACAATAAACGTTTGCATGAACTTTTTCGTTTCTGATGTTGCAGCAACGTGCTTGTCAGATGTACTAAACTGTGGCATATTTTTAAAAGACGCACACATACACACAGCTGGTGTTTTGCAGCATGTGTTTGTGGGTAATGGTACGTCAGAGCCAGGGCGGGGGGGTGGGGGGGGGGGAGGCGCCACCAGTGTTTCTCCCCCTCCCCCTCCTGACATTTCCGTCGTGCCACCGTCACTTCCTGGCTTAACAGAGGATTTCGCTGCAAGTGGCAATATGGCAGCAGTCGACCAAATGAATAACGCAACATGAATGCGATATGGGAACAGAGGAAAATATGTCTAGATAATGCGGCTCTCGTAAATCACATCTCTTTGCGTGGCTAGTAAACAAAATGTAACATAAAGTAGACGCAAAACCTACCCTTTCTGTAATTAATTAAAATTAAATCTCCTTTTTATCAAAGCTCTTGTGTAATAGCGAGAGAGTTAAGGTTAATTTCAAAATTTGTAGCCGAGGTTAGTAAGCAAATCGAAATCTGCTTGGTACAAAAGCAGCTTTAGAACGAGTTAGAAATCCAAGCCTTTCCCTACCCTCTATGCACTAAATAGATGGAATATTGCATTTCACACCCAAAGTCAATTCTTACTTTTGCGACTCCTTTTGCACTCACATGACTTTCTCTACTCTTGTACTATTCTTAACAACACTCATCCCTCTATCTTCTTCGTGTTAACAGAGATACATTTGTAGAAATTATCTAATTGCTAATTTTCTTGTAGGTACAAGGGGAATACGGGAATACAGCAGGTTTAAGTCAAAGACAAATCTTTTAAACCTGGTCACTTTAGGATGCCTTTGACACTCTATGCTGTTTGCATGGCGATTATATTTCCTGTGCTGTAAAATTTTGTCTATCTCTTACAGTTTACCACTGATGCAAAAGTCACTCAGAATGAAGAGGATGTCTGGGGACATACTCAGAAAATACAAGATATACATTTTAATCATGAAACTATCTCAAACAGTTTTTTCTTTAGATGATTACCCTGCCCTTATGTAGAACTTAGACCCGTTAGGACTTATAAGTCAGTGCCTAGGGTCAGTCGTCTATCGGAGAGCACAGGAAGCTATGGACCAGACAGAGTGAAGACCTGGAAGCGGGTGGTCAGCCAAGCACTAGGTATAATGAGGAAGAGGATGATAGGAAATGCAGGCAAAATTTATGATTGGAAAGGTGATAATGCACCAATTGGTGGAATGAGTGGCGGGTGAAACCGGAGAACCCGGAGAAAACCGCCGCTTCGTCCACCACAAGCGGGTCCCTGGGATCGAATCCGGGCCACCTAGGTGGTAGGTGAACGCTCTAACCGCTACGTCACGGTGCCTATCTTTAATATATGGTACCTTAATCAAATTCGTTAGAGCCATTTGCAAGAAAATCAACGTTTTCAAAAAATGTTTAAAAGCGTACTTTGGTGTGCGAGGAATTTCTTGAAATCTTCCAGTCTCATTTTTGGAACACATAAGCTTAAATACAAAGTTTGGTATTAAACCAACGTTTCGTGTTTGACTTATGTCTACCATGTCCAAGGTTTACGAAAGAGGGGAGTTTGGGTTTACCTCCTTTCACTATAACACGGACTTTGCCTCTCTTAAACCCCCAGCCGTGCATTGTATCGCTGTGGTGGTTTGGTTGCATATATGTTGCGTTTGATTTACGAAAGCACTTTCAAATCTTATGTGATAAACATCTGTTTATTAGTAACTTGTTTGGTATTGCTTACGTTTAAGAAGTCTATCAATATTTGGTGAAGTGCATATCTTAGAAGATCCACCAAGTGATCGTCGCATAACATATTGTGATATATACAGACTTTTAATATAGTTCAATTTGGAGAAACTCTGTTCACAAATATATGCAGAATTATACTCACTCTTATACACACTATTATTGCAAATGTTATTTCTGTATCTACTTATTTTTAATCGACCTAAGCAGTTTCAGAAAGTATCTTATTGCTAATTTTATTGTAGGTGCACAGGGAATAGGGAATACTGTAGCGTTTAAGCGAAAGTGAAATGTTTTAAGAGCTGGTTGCTATGCGATGTCTTTAAAATCCCATATCTTTATAAGGCCAAGAGATAAAAAAGCGAGTAACCTGTTGCTATTTGAAAAAAGTATAAGTAATGGTGAATTCATACAAACAAGAAAGAATATCTCGGAAATGGTTCAATAAAAGAAAAGCGAAGTATTTGACATAAACTATGTGCTTTAACCAGATCCACATTTTTATTTAATAAGGTTTTGACTGTCTCTTACTGTATACCATTTACGTAAAAATCATCCAGAATGATGAGGTCTTCTAATTACGTTCCCATACAATTCAAGGTATGACTTAGAAACTGCCATGGAATCGCCTGTTTCTGTCCGCCACTGGATACTGACTGTCTGTTCCTCCGACTGAGGAGTGGAGTGGGTTATAGCCGCTCATTACGTAAGATTCTCCAGAGAGAGAAGGTTGGACATCCCTGACTCAGACATACGGACATATAAACACACATACGGAGCTTTCTGTAAAAGTGCTTTCTTTGGCTTCAGAGCACCTCAAATCGTGTATTTTCAGCGAAATCTGGATATCAAATTGTTGAGTGATTGTAGCGCCAGAGTTAGTGTATGAGAGAGAGAAAGTGAAGAAAGGCAGTGCAAGGACTGCGTCAAGGTTACGAGAAGTAAACAGTTGTGAGTTGTAATATCATGAAAGATGTAGACTGTGTTAACTGTGTTTTTGTGTAAACGTTTGTTGTAAGGAAAATAAAGTGACAGAAAAGTAACTGGACTGGGTTTTGCCACAATTAAGATATTTTCTTGACAAATGAGATATAGTTTTCTGAGAATGTCTTCTGAAGCCTTCTGCATTCCGCGTAATATTTGTAAACCGTAAGTGATAGAGAAAGTCTTACTAAACAAAAAATGCAGGTCTCCTTAAAACATGCGAGTACATACAATTTACGCTTTCTGCATTTTTTGTCGAGCGAACAATTTCGAACGTGTTCTTTATTGTTTGTCCCAATTTTGTAATACTTATTATCTTCTTTTTTCAAATGGGAAGTTGTTATTCATTTTATTATTTGTTGGCCATACAAAGAGAAACAAATCTCAAAGTCATTACCTAGTGACCAGCTTTAAACCATTTTACTATCAGTTAAAGTCGACTGTATTCTTATATTCCCCTTGTACCGACAAAAAACTAGCAATAAAATAATATCTGTAAATGTTTATTTCTATTAACATGATGTAGATAGAAATAGGTGTTTGTAAGAATGCAAGGGTAGAGAAAGTCATGTGAGTTCAACACGTTGGAGTTTGTGTGAAAATAGAACAGCTGCTTTAGGCTGGAAGATACGTTACGAGACCTGAACTCCACTTTCAAAAATATAAAAGCTTTACTCAAAAGCCTGGAGCCTTTGGTTGAATGAAAACTCCAGTGTTTGAATGTGAACAATTTTTGCGCCTACAGAAAGCAGCTTGGCTGACGTCCCAGCTGTAGAAACAAAAGAACTCAGACAAACACTGTGCGGTATATGAACACCCCCCCCCTCCCTCCCTTCCTTCCCATTGGATAACGTGTTTAATATAAAGTAGAGAGGAAGTATCACACAATCGCTTGCGGCAGTTATTGATTCATATTTGGGCCGGGGGGGGGGGGTGTTTTCAATAAATACACCAGTGTCGAAGGAAACCTCCTCAACGAAAAGAATTTCATTTCGAGGCAATTAATTTTAATGAGGTTTTTTCCCCCTCTTTTCGCTCGAAAGAGTTATTTTACGATAAACAGTGTAAAATATCCGCAGTATTGGAAAAAAAGAAAAGTTTTTATTAGCATTCTCTTGGAATACCACCACAAATCAATAAGATTTCAATTTAGATATACAGTCGAGTGGTTTTGGTTTCTTACAGGTTTTTCTTTATTTCATGTTGGTAGAAACTATTTATTAACTGTGTTGTACACCAGTCTGAGCTTATTGGCTTCAGTTGAATTCCGACTAGCCTATGGACAAATGTCAGGCCTAAATAAACGGCGAAACGCGAGTACGGAAGCATCCACCTGAGTGGCTGGAAGGCATGCTTTACAAGGAATGTCCATACTAATCAATGGATGACCACGTCACGTACTGTTTTCAATTCAAGTACGACTAGTCCGTGCGCAAACTAAGGTCTAGGTGAACGGCGAAGCGGGAGGAGTACCTGAGTGACTGCAGACCATCCTCTACGTGAGTCCAACTCCAGGCACAATATCATATCATGCCGTAAAGTTATTCAACAATACTGTAATGTATTCTATAGTAGCACACGGTGCCAGCGCCTAATGAGAAAGACCAACAGGAAATACCTACAACAATTGACAGGGGCATTTTCTACCACCCCGACTTATGCCCTACTCGTAATAATAAAATTAGTTATACAGGATGGAAGTGAAATAACCCACCAGACTGAAGGAGGTGAGAGAGTGGATGTAGACTAACAAAAAGTTTCAATAAGTTTTTTTAATTAAATGCACCGTTAATTAGATAGTCGCGTTTGTAGGTGAGAGAATGTGGCAACGTGGTGCAACCTGTTGATTGGGTACCCAGCTTCTATAGGCAGATCAATGAACTATTCTAATGCTCTATAAAACTATTTAAGTAACGTTAGTCAGGTATTGAATTCAGATGTTTTGTCGCGGTGCGCCATACAGGTTATGGCTGATTGTCCCGTATGAAAACATTAGCGCATAATTACAAATATTTTATTTGGTACGTTTAAAGGTTTATATATCTGGCCTGCTCTACGTATTTGGGAGGCTTATGTCATGATTAGATAACGGCCTCTCTTGGACTTGGATTCTTCTCTTAAACGCCGTGCAAAATTGTTTGCTAACTTCCGGCAGTAATTGCAGTATTACATCCATTAGGTTATCACAAATACGATAGAAGCATTAAAAAGAATCTTTAAATATGCTCTAATCAGTCAATAGTGCATAAATTCACTTGAAATGAAATAAATACACGCTAAGTCCATGTCTACTTACTGCGCATGCCCGTAGCGACATTCCCAATATGAATTCAACATTCCAAAATGTATGTCACTCTTGCGTGAAACACCACTTCCGTTAGTAATACCGCTATGCCGTATTAAATTTAAAAATGTGATACTAGTTATTGCTAAACTTTCAGGAAAGCATAATTTATAATGCAAATTTACGCTCCACTGCAACATGTTTAAACAAAATGTATGTGCAATTGTTTACACGTTTGGTTCGGTAAATGTGCAATTCTCATTCATTTTTGATATACCCGATTTAAAATGGGACTAATGTGCTTTATGCAAGCATGTACCTACATCTAAAAAATCTGATGTTTTCCCCTCACATGACTTTCTCTATTCTTGTAGTAACCATTCGAACAAACTCTTATTCCTATATCTTTTTCATGTTAGTTGAGATAAACATTCGTACAAATTATCTTATTGCTTATTTCCTTGTAGGTACAAGGGGAATATTAGAATACAGAAGGCTTTGTGCGACAGTGAAATCTTTTTGACCTTTGAGATTCCGTTCTCTTGGCACGATTAACATATAAAAAATGAAAAACGTTGTTGCATTTCGTTAAAGTTCTAAGTTTTCTGAAACTCACACACATAACAAGGAATATCTCCGAAATGGTTCACCCTACAAGAAAATGTATTGAGACATAAATTGTGTATTATAGCAAGATCTACATTTTTTGTATAGTATAATTTGGTCTATCTCTAACGGTTTACCAGTTATGCAAAAGTCGTCCAGAGTAAATACGACTACAGGGGCTATAGCCATAAAATTCAAGATACACATTTCATTTGTCATCAAAATATCTCAAACATATGGCATTTTAATCAAAATCGTTAGAGCCATTTTCAAGAAAGTCAAAATTTTCCATGTAAAGGGTAGTTTAGCGTGGGGCTATTTTCTTCAAAATCTTCGTGTCGCACCCTTGAAAGTCATTAAACTTAAATACCAACTTTGATTTTTAACCGACTTCTCGTTTTTGAGTTATGCTGTCCACAGACTCACAGACTGACACACAGACACACAGACTGACACACACACACACACACACACACACACACACACACATACACACACACACACACACACGCACACGCACGCATACACACACGGACCTTTTTCTAAAAATGCTTATTTTGGATTCAGGGGGCCTCAAAACATATATTTCCGGTGAAATCTCGACATCGAATTTTTGGGTGGAATACAATACTTCCCCTACTTACCAGTAGAGAAAGTAAAAAAAGGAATTTGTAACACGTGATGCCCTACTTTTTAGAATTTTCTTACAAGATTTGTGCGCTTGAGTATGTACTAAAGATATCAAAATATTTCAAGAAATGTAGGCAAATAAATCTGAGACTGTTGTTCGAGCCACAGTCGTGCACTAACCACTGTTTACGTGGTAGCTTTAGAAACAAAAATGGCCATACTTTTAATAACTAACATTTATTAGCAGTAAAAAGTATGTAATACTATTGGGATTAATTCGAAATAGGAGCTTAGAGCAAGTATTCAATACCTGTAGTCAGTCGTCACATCTTCTGCGGCTTCGACAAAAAGAAAAAAAGAAAAAAAAAAAAAAAATTGCATGTGATTAAGTAAACATTACGCGCGGTCTGTACCTTTATGCGAAGAAAGTAAACACAGTTGATGCGATGTTGCCACTTCTACCAGAATTAAGAAGGCAATAAATTGTGGGGGTTTGATTTACACAAAAACCATTAAATCTATTGAAATGCCCCAACGGAAAAAGTTGTCGTTTATTCAATTTTCTATGAATATAGCTATACATCAAGCAGCCTCAATCATTAATAATTGAGTCAGGTGGTGATAAAATGTTTTGATAAAAATATTTTTTTTAGTAAACTATAAACTTTTCAGCGGTGTTCACGACATGAGAAATTCGCTATTAAAGTGTGACCTGATTATTTCACTTCCACCCTGTATAATGATATATAAGTAATAAAACAACCATAACTGGAAACAGAAATAAAAACAATAATTAATAACAATTAATAATTGTAATAATAATTGTAATAATAATACTACTACTACTACTACTACTACTACTACTACTACTACTACTACTACTACTACTAATAATAATAATAATAATAATAATAATAATAATAATAATAATAATAATAATAATAGAAGTATATGGATGAAGATCAGAAAACAGTTTTTTCGTTGTATGCGGCATGATATCTACAATAAAGCCGTTCAATGTTGGCTCGAAGCAAACCATGTAATATCTTGTTGCAAATGAGATAGACCAGGGAGGTCCAACTGTCTCTCTTTGGAGAACCTTACGCAGTGAGCAGCTGTGCATTACTCCTCTCCTTCAGTTGGAGGGAAAGACAGTCAGTATGCAGTGACGGACATAAACAGGCGATTCCATTTTTTTAAATTTATTTATTTTATTTTTTTTGAGTGAACCATATCCAAGAAATTCGTTCTTGTTTGTATGAATTTGCCAATACTTATCCTTCTTCAAACAGGAATATCTTATTCGTTTTTTCAGTCCTTGGCCTTACAATAAGAACGGAATTTCAAACGCATCGCATAGCAACCAGCTCTTAAAACATTTGACTACGCTTAAAGCCTATTGTATTGCCATATTTCCCTTGTAACTACAAGAAAATTAGGAGTTACTTTCTGAGAATGCTTATTTCGATTAAAATTTAGTATATAGAAAAGTATAGTAGAAGGAGGTAAACCCAAACACATTGGACATCGCTGAGGTAGAAGATGTTAATTCCTGCACTGATACCTGTCGTAAAGTGACTTGAAGTGACGTGTGGGTTCCTGAAATCAACTAAGGAAGGGGCTGTGTTGCATAGTTACACGGCGAAAGGTTCACGAATCACACGGATTCATGAAACCGCTTCTGCCCAGCTCTGCTTTAGGGCAATCGACGTGATTGGTTGCTACCTATACAAGCCAGTTATAAAGGTTATTGGAGAATATCAAATACTGGCATTATGAACCAAGTAGAGCAGTTAATATTCACTCACATCTTCTGTCTTTATGCCAGCGCTAGACTTGGCGAAGTCGGAAATATTTGGAAAAGTCAACAGTAGTCTGGCAGATGAAAGCCAAAACATTGACATAGCAAATGAAGCTGGCCGTGTGGTTATGCTGCAGCCAAGTTGTGCGGACTGCATAAGCAAACGGCGCCCTCCCTCAGTGCACGCGGGGAGAGAGAGAGAGAGAGATATAATCAAATTTCCCTTTGAAGGACATCTGTGATGTTTGCCTAGCCGAGCGTAGCGTGCATGTTGTGGCAATGCAAGAAACACGGGCCAAGTAACAAATGTCAACTGAGGGCTGTAATATGCGCCCTCCATTTAGAAATACTCACAATTCAGCTAACGGCTAAGTTCCAAAGTGGACCGCTATGAGATGACTTTCAAATTACTACATTCTCTTTACATGACTGCGAGAAATAAGGAATAACGACCTGCCACTAACAAAAAGTGTAACAATTTTATAAGTCAAATATATCGGAAATGGTTAATGCCACGCAAAAGATGATTTGACACAAATTGTGTACTTTAATGAAACGCCTACTTCTACTTTCTCTACTAATGATAGTAAGTAGAAGTATTGTATTCCACCAAAGATTCAATTAAAAAAAAATTATTTTGTTGTTTACCGACGCTGTCAATTGCCAGGATCACATCAGCGTCGCCGGTGTGCCGGAATTTCGTCCCGCAGGAGTTCTTTTACATGCCAGTAAATCTACTGACATGGAGCTGTCGTTTTTAAGCACACTTAAAAACCATCGGTCTGGGCCGGATTTGAACCCGCGACCTTGAGATCAGTAGGCCAGCGCCTAACCAACTGAGCTACCCAGACCGACCAAAAAGATTCAATGTCGAGATTAGTTGTTTTGGGACCCCTTGAAGTAAAAGAAAAAGCATTTTTAGAAAAAAGGTCCGTGTGTGTGCGTGCGTGTGTGTGTGTGTGTGTGTGTGTGGGTGTGTGGGTGTGAACAACATAACTCAAAAACGAAAAGTACGTTAAAGACCAAAGTTAGTATGTAAATTTAATATCTTTGAAGAATGCGACACAAAGATTTTGAAGAAAATTTCTCTACCTTAAACTACCCTTTGCTTGGACAATTTTTCGACAATTCTGATGTTCACGAGCATAGCTCTAACGATTTTGTTTAAAATGCGAAATGTTTAAGGTATGAATTTTCTAGCTGTAGTTCATGCAGTTCTGTTCACTCTTGATTGCTTTGCTTAACTTCTAAACCGTAAGAGATAGACCAAATCTTACTATACAAAAACGTAGATCTCGTTAAAACACGATTTATGTCCAAATGATTTTTTGTATAGAGTGAACCATTTCAGAGATATTTCTTGTTATTTGTGCCAGTTTTACAATATTTGCACGTTCTACAAATGGAAGATCGTTATTCATTTTTTATATCTTAGCTATGCAAAGAGAACGGAATTTCAAAACTTTAGAAGATTTGACTATCGCTCAAAGTCTACTGTATTCCCATATTCCCCTTGTACCTACAAGAAAATTAGCAAGAAGGTAATTTCTACAAATGGCTATCTCTATTAACATGAAGTAGATACAGCAGCGACGTCCGACCTGTGCGAAGGAGGGGAGGTTGGATTTACCTGCTTCCACTTTATGCGGACTGTGCCACTCTTTTAACTCTCAAGTGCTTTGCAGTGGAGCTTTGGTTATGCGCACGTTGTGTTTGATTTACAAAATCACTTTCAAATCTTATGTGATAAACATCTCTTCATTAGTGACTTCTTTGGTACTGCTTGCCTTTGATAAGTCTAGCAATGTTTGGCGACAGAGTCGTGGTGCATAGTCTTAGAAGATACATCACGTGATCGTCGCGTAACATATTGTGATATATACAGACTTTTAATATAGCTCAATTTGAAGAAAGTCTGTTCGCAAATACAGGTGGAGTTATACTCACTCTTATTTACACTATTCTTGCAAATGTTTATTTCTCTATCTTCCTCATTTTAATCGACATAAGCATTTTCAGAAATTAGCTTATTGCTAAATTCCTTGTATGTGCAAGGGGAATGTGTGAATGCAGCAGGCTTTAAATATAGTGAAAGATTGCTTGTTGCTTTGCAAGGCCAAGAGATAGAAGAACGAATAACATATTCATAGTATGGAACATTATTATTGGCAAATTCACAGAAGTAATAAAGAATATTTGGAAATGGTTCAATTAAAGGAAAGAAGAAATATATGACACGAATTGCATGTTTTAACGAGATCCACATTTTTTATTCATTAAGACTTCATCTGTCTCAGTTCAACATTTATGCGAGTCATCCAGAATGGAGCGGTCTTCTGAAGATATTCGAAGGAAATTCAAGTTGCGACTTAGAAACTGCCATGGAATCGCGTGTTAGTGTGCGTCACTGGATACTGACTGAAATAGGGGAGCTTGTCCAGGTTGTCGTCACACTCCCCCACTCCTCAAGTATAGATGCGCAGTAGAAGAAACGTGCCCACTTGCATAATAGGAGAGGTGGGGATTAGAGCATCGCTCGCTTGTTTCCCACCACTCCAGTCACTTCTCCTTAATTTCTCCTCTCTCGCGTATGTCAAGTGTCACCACGATCTGGACAAACTGTAAGCGTCTACAAAGAGACAAAGTTGGACATCCCTGGTTTGCTATATTCCCACAATTCCCTTGCACCTAAAAGGAAATTAGCAATAAGATAATTTTCACTAACGTTTACGTCGACCATGGGTGTCGGCAGACTTTTTCTCGGGGGAGGGGGGGGGCCAATATTAGAAGTTTGGAACCAAACAAATTAATTCAACAGTATTTGTTGCGGATAATCGGATTAATTTGTGCTGAATAAAAATTGTTCTTTACATGAAAATTAAAGCAATAGTCTAATAGTCAATAATAATTGACGGCCTACTGATCGCAATTTTCAATGGGCAGGGGCGGCTCCCATACGATGCCCAGGTCGACCAATGTGAAGCAGATAGAAGAATAAGTGTTTGTAGGAATAGTTAGTGCAATAGTAGAAAGTCATGTGAGTGCAACACAGAAGATTTCTAAGAATGGTTCATCCGAGAATAGGTGTAGGACGACATGTAAATATGTATGGAGAATATTTTTGAGGAAGTAAGCAAGTTACGCACGCAGAGCTGTAAATGTGTTAGTTTGGTGGAAGTTGCAGTTTTGAGACATAATACCCTTATATCCCTGTTTGTCACTTTACACGTCTGTGAGGGAACAACACGGGATTACTTCTGGAAACTTCCGCAGCACAGCGTGTAAACAAGTCTCTTTGTTCACCACGAACCTGCCATATCATTATATCTATGTATCCATCCATCCATCCATCCATCCATCCGAGGCAGGAGGCGTGAATCTCGAAAGCAAATTCAAATAATCTTCTCCTTCGCCAACTCAAGTTCATTTTCTGTGTTTCTCGGATTTCTCGCAGCGTTACCCAAATCACCACCTGTGTGCTCGTGCAAGGAAGTCCTCTGTCAATGGGACCGGCTGCCTGCCTGCCTCACGTCTAGGATTACAATCAGGTATTCATCATGAGATTGAGGAGGATCCACTCCCAACTTGCAGCTCTTTCCCTAGTATATATATTAGACTAGAAAATGACGTTTGCGATTCTCTTCTCCTTCCAGAGAAAGTTAAATGTTTGCCTTGAGGTGTTTTTGTATTCTTACATCATTACAAACGCATCAAGGAAACGCCGAAATAAAAACACACAGTGCTGGAAAGAAACACAAAGTCACTTTATGAAGAAGCATCTCGCAAAAACCTCATCATTTCACTGCGATATAATGTTTCAAACTAACGGCAGCAACATTAGGTGTTTTAAAATCTTTATTTATCTCAAACTAGCTGAAATACCCAGCGTTGCTCGTGTTTTGACAATGTTATCCTACAACTTTAGATTTACGTTGGATATTGAGCTCCAAATAAAGAAAATAAATACATAAAACCACAGCAAAAGCACCGCTGAACAAATCCAAATACCAAAGAAGGAAAAGCAAGTAGAGAAAGCTGTGTGAATCTAAGATCTGCATTTCTGTCAGTTATATGCACAAGAGGAAGTAGAGAAAGGTATCCGATTTGGTGTCATAAAATAAGCGCGAGTTAAGATAATCATATGAATGTAATGCGTTTTTTATTAACGTCCTCCAACGCTAAAATGGGCGGAATGATCCTCAAATGAGCCCGGGATGGATAGAGCTTTAAGTGACCTGACATTCGTCTTCTTAGGGAATACCTTACCAAACCCTTATCCGGATAACTCACCCTAAGCGAGATTCGAACTCACAACCTCTTGGACGTGAGGTAGACACGCTACCACCACGCTACAGAAGCGAGCATGTATATAATGCGTTACATTTCAATTTCAAAGATATGGAAAATTGTATGAATTATTTGTAGAAGAGGGAGTAGAAAAAGAAGTGTGATTGCATTTCATAAAAGAAAAGCGTGTAGAGAAAATCGTGTGATGTAATGTGTTCCATTTGTATTTTAATCATAGAAAACTGTATCAATTGTATGCTGATTGGCGAACAGGGAAAGAAATGTGATCGTGTTTCGTGAAAGAAAACCGAGTAGAGAAAATAATGTAAATTTTACGTTTTATAGTAAAATGGATAGCAGACAAACCCTGGAAGAACTAAAACAAATATCTGTCCGGAAATTGCCAGCACTTCTCAACGTGAACTACGGCGAGTGATGGATAGTTCCCTAAACGGATGCCAAAAATGTATGGACAAAGGCGGTGGCCAGGTTTAGCATCTCCTTTCATGAAGTAGGTAAGTAAAGCCATTAAAAGTAGTTTTAAAAATGTTTTGTTTCATCCATGCCTTTCTATGATAGCGGCAGACGGCAACGAGCGCCGAGGAAGCGGGCAGGCAAAACACCGCGCAGCTCTTACCTCTCCCGATAGGTTCAGGCAGCTGCCTAACACATAGTCTTGAGATTTCTAATTTATTATTATTATTATTATTATTATTATTATTATTATTATTATTGTTATTATTATTATTATTATTATTATTATTATTATTATTATTATTATTATTATTATTACTATTATTATTATTATTATTATTATTATTATTATTATTATTATTATTATTATTATTATTATTATTATTATTATTATTATTATTATTATTATTATTATTATTATTATTATTATTATTATTATTATTATTATTATTATTATTATTATTAATGGTTTGAGGCCATCTACGGACCACCTTAAGAAACCGACTGCATTTGTATTCATTTCTTGTTTCCTTTTTCCTTTGTATGTTTCCAATAATTCTTCACCCTGTCACTGTGATTCTTTCTTCTTTCTTCCTTCCAAATTCTAGTTGTTTTCTTCTATTTTTCAACTGTAAAACTCCGAAACTTTATATTAACTTTGTTAACTTTGCCCTATCGTGTATTATTTCTTCTTTTAATTCCATTTCATCAAAGTTTTTCCTTGCATCCATAGGTTACCATTCTAACTTTCGTATATATGCTTGAACATATGTTTTGTAAGTCTGCTTTTATCCATCCTCATTAAATGACCGAACTATATAATTATTCTTTTCCTGATTGTATCTGAAATGTTTTCACATACTTTACTTCTATACAGGTCTTCATTTTTCCTGAGTCGATAGTCTCCTTTTTCAGTTGGAATTGGACCCAAGATTTTCCTTCACATTTTTCTTTCCCTCTGGTCTAAAGCTTCTATTTCTCCTGTTTTAAAGGAAACCATACACTCTGTAGCATATAGACATTCTGGTTTAATTACTGTCTTATAGTGTCTGATTTCGGTTTTATTTAAAGTGTTTTATTGTAAATATCTTTAGTTAACTGTTATGTAAATTCCATTTTCTCGATCTTGCTGTATTTGTTTCCCTATCCAAACCATTAGTTTTAATTATTTCACCAAGATATTTTAATTTATCAACCTTATTTATTTTTCCATCCTTTGTTGCTAATAGCTTTGGTGCTTTTTTGATATTTGCCAAAAAATTTTGTTTTTTTCAAATTATATTTGAGTCTAACTTTCTCTGCAGTTTCCTTCAGAGGATTGATCTATTCAATTGCTGTTTCCATATTTTCAGCAAGGATTGCAATTAATTATTATTATTATTATTATTATTATTATTATTATTATTATTATTATTATTATTATTATTATTATTATTATTATTATTATTATTATTATTATTATTATTATTATTATTATTATTATTATTATTATTATTATTATTATTACTATTATTATCATTATACTTCTAGTATTATGGAATATGAAGTGAATATTCAGGGTTATAAACATTTTAGGTTACTACAACAATTAACAATAAGTACATTATATTGAAGTAACAATCGAAGTTATACTCTGTTCATCAAGAGATTAGAGGAGATATAAACAAAGCACCGATTTGTATCACTCCGCGGCCACGTGCTTTTACAATGACGCAACACAGTTACCTACCGCTACGCGTAGGTATAATATGCATTTTACACTACTATAAGGATATATTTACCTTCATCCAAATAACATGTAGCACATGGAAATTAACTGCTACTTACGTCATCTCTGTCCACAATAACACTTTTTCATTTCCTGCTCACAATCTCCAGAAGCAGCTTGTGGAGGGAAGTTCGTTTTAAATCTGGAAGATCGGGATCAGAGTTAACTGCCAACAGCACTTTGTTGAAGGTAGTGGTTCATTGTTAACAAAGAACTGGTGAACTTTTCGACGGATTGCAGATCTCACACTCACAAATTCGTCGCAAACTACATCCACCATTTATCTGGCACGTGGTCGCTTTTTACCGGTATCTTCACCAACTGACGATTTTTCTTTGCGTGTGCTGTAAATACTTGCAACTGACACACCGGTGAACTCGGATGTTAATTTCATCACGTCTTGGATAGCAAGTTCGGAATATTTCTCGCAGAACGTGTTAAACACGTTCAGTATTGTTGTCTTTTCACCACTTCGCAACGGTTTGCCGCACTTATGCTTCACAACACTCACTTGTTCCGCCATGTTACTTTCATACTGAATAATGCGCGCGCAGAATGAATTAGGCTGGTTACACATTCACTTCACTGCGTATTCTTACACTTTAACTATGTTTAGTAAACTTCATGCTTTAGCAAACATTAAGTGACATTTCAGACCTTAGTAACAGTATTTCCTCAAGGGACTATTTACACGGCGAAAGCGTCATGAGGGCGCGCTGTGGTCAAAACGCACGTGGCTTTGTTTACATCTCCCCTAAACTCTTGATGAACAGAGTATAATGTTGGTACAATAAATACGTTTATAGCTGTGACAGAAATTATAACATGATTAGATATAGTGCAGGTATTTTACCATCTGTGACATTGTGATGTGTGTTGCCTATTCGAACAAAGTAAACGGCGTTTCAGGAACACCCCGTATATGGGACAGGAAATCAGGACACACTAGCGTCTCTAAGGAACAGATCCAACAGAAAGAGATCTCGACGTGGAATTTTCAACTAGTTTTTTATTTCTTAAGTTGCCCTCTTTCTCAAGGGCATGACTAAATCCATTTCCTAAATGGATGGCCAACATAGAAATTCCAGTTTGCAAATCTGCTTCTATCGAACGCTTGCTTCTTTTCTCGACTGAAAGCAAGCGGCGGCGCACCTTGAGGCTTGTTTGAGTTGAGGAAACTCCACTATGATGATCTCTCGACTTGACAAATAGGTTTCCTCATTCCACCTGTATGGTAGGATGTGTCTCCATTGTTAGAAACTTTCCCCTTCAAGAAGTTGCCTGCGCTCCGTGTAAATACCACAAGAAGGTTCTGTCTCCTTGGTAACGGCCAAATTTCCTCTTCTGTTGTTATACAACGTTCGCCTTTACGATCACAATAAAAAGTTTATCTTTTACTTTAACGATATCAGAATTTTACTTATGTTAGAATGTCAAGAAGGAAAAATGGATTAAAATTGGAAACCTTTGATACAACGCATCATCTTAAAAGCTGAGGTCTAGATTAAATTGACATTGATTTTAGTATGAGAGCTTATAAACGCTGCTTTTTATCCAGAGGTTCTGAGTTGCATTCCCGGCTGGAGGGTGGCAATTGTACCTCATCCTTTCTAGATTCTGAAAGTATGAATGACAGTGTAAATTTAATGCAATAACCCAAATTAATGTGACGTCGGGCTCTGCGCTCAACAAAAGACTGACGGGGCCAGGCCTCTTCACACACATGCCGTGCCAGTAAGCGGGCAAAGGTGTTCAGGGCCGGGCCACCTAATGCGACTGCTGTGTGTACCTGAATGACAACATGCGAGACGGCAGAAACAAAGGAGGTTTCGAGAACGTTCGCGAGACTCCGACTGCGTCATTTCTGGTGCGTGAGTGTGTGGAGCTCGAGAAAGATCCGTGTGACGCCATTCCCAATATATAAGTAGGCCAGAGCAGAGCAGTGAGTTTTTGAGTTGAGTCGGTCAGTGTGTCACTGAGTGTGAGACAGCTGTGCCTGTGTGTGTCATGTTGGTACGTCATAATAAGTTTCAACGAGCGTCGCCAGTGGCTATATCGTCGTATCTGGAGTATGAAAGACAGAAGAAGTGAAGAAAGACACCTAAAGAACTGAGCAAGATTATAAGAACAATTGTGAGCTGTGGTAGCACGAAAGACTGTAGACTGTGTTTACGACGAAAAGGAAACTGTATTTCCGGTAAAACTTTAGGAAATAATATAGTGATAGAAAAGTAACTGGACTGGATTTGTGTCATTTGTCACAGTAATATCGACCAAAATATTAACACCACATTAAGGAAGTGAACATAATTGTGTTGAGAAATTGTTCCAACTATACATGGTCGCCAATGGACAGCATATAGAATAATAAAACATTTAAATAAATCTGAGAAAGAAGCAGCATATATACAAACATCAATTACAGAGGAGCAATGGATTGAACATTTTAGGAACCAATGTTACCAATCGTTCCATGTATAACCTAAATAAGCATTTCGATAAATAAAGGATTTACTTAATAAATCGCACTCCAAAACAGCGAAGAAACACATATCGGTTCTCCCTTCGCAACACTTACTTACAAAAGATCATTTTTCTCACAAGGCTCTCCGTTTTCGATTTGGATTCCTAAGATGCAATACAAAATACAACTTATTTGTTGGCAATGCTGGAATAAACGTTTGGTGTGTACATTTTTTTATTCTGGTTATTGAAATAAATGCTCTGTTTCAAGTGTAAACTGCAACATAGATATTATCCCCAAGGAAGCTACAGCTTATCTTCCCCACTTGTGAGTAAGGATGTTATTAATTTCCACACGATTTAAAAGTTTTCATTGAATAATAATAATACCTACTCTTAACAGGTAACCTCAAATTGTTGAGAAAACAATCATGGTGTTCTTTGATTGTACAGGTTGGCAGATAAAGCCAAAGTAATGCCAAAAGAAAGAAATGACAAAGGGTAGCTCTAAGCAAAATAACCCAGAAAACCAATTTTCCCCCCTGAAAAGACAAAGTACTTACCATTCAGCACTCACAACATGAAGTCTAAACTAAAGCCATGCTTTCCTCCAATCTGAGAAGTGAACTGAAGCGAACTAGAACTTGATAGTCACGTGATCATGAATGGGCACCACTGACCTGACCTGAACTGAATTTACAACTGAATCTCTTATTAGTTCGTCACTAAGTTTTTAAGCTTTCCATCAGAAATCTAGGCGTCGAAAATTACGGCGAGAATCGTTTTTTCAGTTCAGTTCAGTTGAGCTTGGGCGACGTGAAGTGAGGTTATAGTCGCGGTATCGATTGGTATATTTTGCAAATTGGACAGAATGAGCGGAAAACGAAAGTTTTCACACAATGAAGAGGAAGTAATTATTAATTTTATTGCTCAGAACCAATTTATATACAACGTGCAGCTTGCGGAGTATAGAAATTTAGAGAAAAACAGACTATGGAAGTAGTAGAGGAATTAGGAAAATCAAAAACATAAGTAAATAAGATTTGCTCCTTCTGGATAGTGTTTAATAATTATTTTAGTTTGTTTCTGCTCTGAAAAAAGGCGTGCAAAGGTTCTGTAATACACAACAGGGCAGACTTGGCGGTATAACCTCGTCATGTATAAGTAGGTGGTAATCTAACCTCACTTGATCGTTTGGCTAAGATTGCGTATCCGTCACAAATACTTTACCTGGGAAGTGTGAAGGTCCCGAGTGTGAATTATTGTCATTTATGTGTATTACCACAAGTTGTGCAACAAACAAATACAATATAATGCTACATGAGCGCAATTAATAATGGTGTACTAATACAAATACAGACATATGTTGTAATACAAAGAGCAGCTAGGTCATGTCAGTGAATTCTGCAACTGATTGGAGTTCGTTTATCTGTATCTAGCCGTAGTAATATTAAGATTGGATTTAATTTAGGTGTTCATCTTAAGAACTCCACGAACTAGTGTCCTTCCGGTGTCTCATAGCCAAAACCTCATAGGCACCTTCTGAACTACGATCAGCATACATGGGATGTATCTCAGAGCGTTTTCCACAACATTCCTCATTATCAGCATTATCTGTTAATTCATCGACCAAAGTAAACAAAATATTCAATTCCGACTCAGTTTTCTCACTGCCATGCAGTTTTCCCAACCGCATTTCAGACCTTTTAAATGGTATGATGCTTTCAGTTTTAGTTCTAGTTGAGTTCAGTTTTCAAATTGGAGGAAAGCAAGGCTAATACAATGGAATAACAATGGGTTCCGACCGCAATTTGAAGACTTACAACTTCTGATTAATAAACACCAATCTGAATTGCTATGTCTAAGGGAAACTAATTTCTGAGATAACTCTGTCTATAAACTAAAACAGTTCAAAGTATATCACCAAAATAGAATCAATGCCAGTCCAGCTAGCGGAGGAGTAGCAATTTACATGAAAAGTTATTCATATCACAGGGAAGTACTTCAAATACTGAATCAAAAGCAGTGGCAGCTTCAGTAAATTTACCGTCAGCTGTTTGTATTTACAATATCTATGTTCCGAATAGTGCCCCACTTTAGACATTAAGAAATCTCATACGCAAACTGCCTAAAACTTTTAAAACAGGACCAAGCGCCAATCTGTCAATGGTGTAATTACCTCAAGTCAGTGTCTTTATTTTTGATTTTGTTATTCAGTGTCGCCAACTGTACCCCATAAATCCTTGAAATTACTCATGACAATCATTAACAATCAAAGTAGCACTCCATTTCAATTTGAAAACTGTACTTTTAACTATTTTTCTTTTAATAACTAATGTGTTTTTCCAGAAGATAGGTTATTTGTTAATGTTAAAAAGAAAGTGAGATTTATTTGAGGATATAAACTGGTTTTCCGTTATAACAACAATAGAAGATCGAAATACATGTAATTCTTGGGTTTTGTTTTCCTCAGTTGGTAGTAGTGAACTACACTAATCGAAATTATTCTATTTTAGGTTATGTTTTGTAGCATTTAACATTTTCTGGTCAAATCTTTGCGATATATTATTTAAATTCATATTTTATTGATGAAATACTCTAGATGAATATAATTCGAAGTTCTGACTCTCGCTCCACTCGAGAATTTATCAGTTAAGTCACTCGTATTATCATATTGCTTGTGACTGTAGTATGAAGAAATTACCTAAAACATATGTATCCTTCTTGAGCGAAACTTGCCTCCCATCGTGTGACTTAAATAATTGTCTGTTGACTCTTCTGTAGATATATAACCTGTGAGATACGATTATCTTCAAATTTAAAATCCCAGGCCTAAACTTACACCAAAATGCTCCCACTCGATGACGCTACCAACATAAACTCAACATTAAAACCCGCTAAAACCATAGCTAGCCGAGCAGAGAGAATAGGGATCGTGTCCCATTTCTGTCGCGTGAACAAATATTGATTCTGAGATTCAAGAATCTGATTCCCAACACCAGGTTCTCTATTTTCTTATGAATAGGAACACGGAGCTGAGGTTAACTTCAATAAATACGATGAAAATCATTATTTAGAAATGATCCAAACTTTAAAATTTGTATTGAATTAATTGTAAGATGAAAACTGCGCTGTCATTTTGCCCCACCCAAGCCGTGTCCGTCTGCTCAGCCTTGCGGTGAAACAGATAGCTCAGAATACAGCTCGGTTGGTGAAATTTACTTTAGTTGCCAGGTGTGTACTTATACGCCTTCGTTTTCCACAGAAGCCTTACGTGCAGTGGATGGAATCTTACAGTTCAAGTGAGAAATGTGTCGTTTGGTTCTATTGGTGGATTGCACGTTTGTTTTGAGATTATCACGGATCCCTTCCACAATATGTCGGCACAAATCTAACCTACGCACGGATTATAAATATACAGTGATACCAACATTGGTAAGCAAAATTACACTAAATGTTCTTATGCAGTGCCGGTCTGCCCTATGTCCATTTGCCCCCTTATCCTATTTAGGTTGTAAAATTTTCAGACTGTTATCTTAAAGACTTTATGCTCGACCATGCCATAATGTAGCGCATATATACGCGACTATAATGGACCTCATCATATCCACTTCTTCATAACTACACTGTTATCCACCAATCAAAGGTGCACCAGTTCATAGCGACACAGATATCCACCAATCAAAGGTGCACCAGTTCATAACTACACTGCTATCCACCAATCAAAGGTATACCAGTTCATAACTACACTGCTATCCACCAATCAAAGGTATACCAGTTCATTGCGACACTGCTATCCACCAATCAAAGGTACACCAGTTCATAGCGACACTGATATCCACCAATCAAAGGTGCACCAGTTCATAGCGACACTGCTATCCACCAATCAAAGGTATACCAGTTTATAGCGACACTGCTATCCACCAATCAAAGGTGCACCAGTTCATAGGGACAATGATATCCACCAATCAAAGGTGCATTAGTTCATAACTACACTGCTATCCACCAATCAAAGGTGCACCAGTTCATAGGGACAATGATATCCACCAATCAAAGGTGCATTAGTTCATAACTACACTGTTATCCACCAATCAAAGGTGCACCAGTTCATAGCGACACAGATATCCACCAATCAAAGGTGCACCAGTTCATAACTACACTGCTATCCACCAATCAAAGGTATACCAGTTCATAGCGACACTGCTATCCACCAATCAAAGGTACACCAGTTCATAACTACACTGCTATCCACCAATCAAAGGTATACCAGTTCATAGCGACACTGCTATCCACCAATCAAAGGTGCATTAGTTCATAACTACACTGCTATCCACCAATCAAAGGTATACCAGTTCATAGCGACACTGCTATCCACCAATCAAAGGTACACCAGTTCATAGCGACACTGATATCCACCAATCAAAGGTGCACCAGGTCATAGAGACACTGCTATCCACCAATCATAGGTATACCAGTTCATAGCGACACTGCTATCCACCAATCAAAGGTGCACCAGTTCATAGGGACACTGATATCCACCAATCAAAGGTGCATTAGTTCATAACTACACTGCTATCCACCAATCAAAGGTATACCAGTTCATAGCGACACTGCTATCCACCAATCAAAGGTGCACCAGTTCATAGCGACACTGCTATCCACCAATCAAAGGTATACCAGTTCATAGCGACACTACTATCCACCAATCAAAGGTGCACCAGTTCATAGCGACACTGCTATCCACCAATCAAAGGTATACCAGTTCATAGCGACACTGCTATCCAGCAATCAAAGGTGCACCAGTTCATAGCGACACTGATATCCACCAATCAAAGGTGCACCAGTTCATAACTACACTGCTATCCACCAATCAAAGGTATACCAGTTCATAGCGACACTGCTATCCACCAATCAAAGGTGCACCAGTTCATAGCGACACTGATATCCACCAATCAAAGGTGCACTAGTTCATAATGGCATTGCTATCCACCAATCAAAGGTGCACCAGTTCATAGCGACACTGATATCCACCAATCAAAGGTGCACTGGTTCATAATGGCATTGTTATCCACCAATCAAAGGTGCACCAGTTCATAGCGACACTGATATCCACCAATCAAAGGTGCACTAGTTCATAATGGCATTGCTATCCACCAATCAAAGGTGCACCAGTTCATAGCGACACTGTTATCCGCCAATCAAAGGTACACCAGTTCATAGCGGCACTGATATCCACCAATCAAAGGTGCGCCAGTCCATAGCGACACTGATATCCACCAATCAAAGGTGCACCAGTTCATAATGGCATTGCTATCCACCAATCAAAGGTGCACCAGTTCATAGCGACACTGATATCCACCAATCAAAGGTTCACTAGTTCATAATGGCATTGCTATCCAACAATCAAAGGTGCACCAGTTCATAGCGACACTGATATCCACCAATCAAAGGTGCACTGGTTCATAATGGCATTGTTATCCACCAATCAAAGGTGCACCAGTTCATAGGGACACTGATATCCACCAATCAAAGGTGCATTAGTTCATAACTACACTCCTATCCACCAATCAAAGGTGCACTAGTTCATAATGGCATTGCTATCCACCAATCAAAGGTGCACCAGTTCATAGCGGCACTGATATCCACCAATCAAAGGTGCGCCAGTCCATAGCGACACTGATATCCACCAATCAAAGGTGCACCAGTTCATAATGGCATTGCTATCCACCAATCAAAGGTGCACCAGTTCATAGCGACACTGATATCCACCAATCAAAGGTTCACTAGTTCATAATGGCATTGCTATCCACCAATCAAAGGTGCACCAGTTCATAGCGACACTGATATCCACCAATCAAAGGTGCACCAGTTCATAGCGATACTTCTATCCACCAATCAAAGGTACACCAGTTTATAACGATACTTCTATCCACCAATCAAAGATACACCAGTTCATAACGATACTTCTATCCACCAATCAAAGGTGCACCGGTTCATAACGATACTTCTATCCACCAATCAAAGGTACACCAGTTCATAACGATACTTCTATCCACCTATCAAAGGTGCACCGGTTCATAACGACACAGCTGACCACCAAGCAAGAGATCGGCATGTAGCAATCAATACTTCCCCGCCGGAAGTATTGTATTCCACTCAAAAATTCGATGTCGAGATTTCACCGGAAATATATGTCTTGAGACCCCTGAATAAAAAAAAAAAAAAAAAAAAGAAAGAAAGAAAAAGAAAGTGTTTATGTCCGCGCGCGCGCGCGCGTGTGTGTGTCGTTTGTCTGTCAGTCTGTGGACAGCATAATTCAAAAACGAAAAGTTAGTTAAAAACCAAAGTTGGTATTTAAGGTTAATGTCTCTCAAGGATGCGACACGAAGATTTTGAAGAAAATAGCCCCACCCTAAACTACCCTTTACATGGAAAATTTTTCGAAAATTTTTATTTTCTTGAAAATGGCTCTAACGACTTTGATTAAAATGCCATATGTTTAAGATATTTGTATGACAAATAAAATGTATATTTTGCATTTTCTGGCTATAGCCTATGCAGACCTGTTTACTCTGGATGACTTTTGAATAACTGGTAAACCGTCAGAGATAGACAAAATCTTACTATACGAAACATGTACATCTCGCTAAAGCACACAATTTATGTATGAGTAATTTTTTTTTTTGCAGAGTGAACCATTTCGGAGATATTCGTTACTATTTGTGTCAGCCTCGGAAAATTAAACTTTGGTGAAATGGAACATCGTTGTTCATTTTTTATGTTAAGCAAAGAGAAGGGAATCTCAAAGCTTTAAAACATTTGACTGTCGCACAAAGTCTACTGTATTCTAATATTCCCCTTGCACCTACAAGGAAATAAACAATAAGATAATTTGTACAAATGTTTATCTCAACTAACACGAAGAAGATACAGGAATAAGAGTTTGTAAGAATGGTAGTACAAGAGTAGAGAAAGTCATGTGAGTGCAACAATTCAGATTTTTTAAAGGCTATGGCATATTGTACTCCCTGTATCATTGTGTCAAAGCCAATATAACAATAAACGTCGATTCTCGTATGTAGAGCTAAAAGCTATTTTCAATGTCCATCAAAGCAAAGAAAGAGATTATTTATTCTTTCTGCCAGAGATTGATGGTGTTTCTTGGGCGATTAGAATTTATAAAATAATAAAATAATTGTGATATTTTAGCTTTTGATGCGTATGCAATATTTTTTAGATTAAAGTATTTTCGTATTTTGAATCAGTTCAATAATTGGTTTCCTCAAAACTGTTAAAAGATTATGTTGGAATTTTGTGTGGTAGTTTATCATATTAACACCCTTAAAGTATTGATTTTATACATATTAAAATATAGAAAATTCATATTTCACTTCGAGGGTCCCTTAATCTAACCTTATTATTAAGTAGATAAAAGAATAAGGAGATACAGCGTAGAGAGAGAGAGAGAGAGAGAGAGAGAGAGAGAGAGAGAGAGAGAGAGAGAGAGTAACTTGCATGATTTTGCACTCGTCGGGAGAAACACAGTAAAGGAATTTACGAAAGAAGCTTTCCTAATCTTTTATTACGACTTTGGCATTATTTAGAGCGCTAAGAGGTTTAAAATACTGCCGTTTTATGTAAAGGACCAAATTTGTCTCACGTAATGGCCGTTTAAAATAAGGGAGCTAAAAAGCCTAAGCCACTACTAAATAGTCGTTAAGTGAGTATATCTTAATTACCTTCCCTCGCCACCGGAAATTGGAAACTATACGTCGCCACCTTGTACTGGTAATTAAGTAACTCTAATCTGCAAGTTGTTCTCAAGAAGGTCACATGCAGATTATAACCTCTACCTATCGGGGAATTTCATTTACTGGGCGCGCTTTAGAAGCGCTTAGTCTGCAGACTTGGCTGGCATCAAGCACCGTGTGTGGACAGGGTTTCTTGTGTCTTAGATAACCAGCCATCTTACATTCACATGGGCTTCAAGCACGGTGTATGGACTGGGTTTCTTGTGTCTTGGATAACCAGCCATCTTACATTCACATGGGCTTCAAGCACGGTGTATGGACTGGGTTTCTTGTGTCTTGGCTAACCAGCCACCTTACATTCACATGGGCTTCAAGCACGGTGTATGGACTGGGTTTCTTGTGTCTTGGATAACCAGCCATCTTACATTCACATGGGCTTCAAACACGGTGTATGGACTGGGTTTCTTGTGTCTTGGATAACCAGCCATCTTACATTCACATGGGCTTCAAGCACGGTGTATGGACTGGGTTTCTTGTGTCTTGGATAACCAGCCATCTTACATTCACATGGGCTTCAAACACGGTGTATGGACTGGGTTTCTTGTGTCTTGGATAACCAGCCATCTTACATTCACATGGGCTTCAAGCACGGTGTGTGGACAGGGTTTCTTGTGTCTTAGCTAACCAGCCATCTTACATTCACATGGGCTTCAAACACGGTGTGTGGACAGGGTTTCTTGTGTCTTAGCTAACCAGCCATCTTACATTCACATGGGCTTCAAACACGGTGTGTGGACAGGGTTTCTTGTGTCTTGGCTAACCAGCCATTTTACATTCACACTTGCTTCAAGCAGGGTGTGTGGACAGGGTTTCTTGTGTCTTAGCTAACCAGCCATCTTACATTCACACTTGCTTCAAGCACGGTGTGTGGACAGGGTTTCTTGTGTCTTAGCTAACCAGCCATCTTACATTCACACTTGCTTCAAACACGGTGTGTGGACAGGGTTTCTTGTGTCTTAGCTAACCAGCCATCTTACATTCATATGGGCTTCAAGCACGGTGTGTGGACAGGGTTTCTTGTGTCTTAGCTAACCAGCCATCTTACATTCATATGGGCTTCAAGCACGGTGTGTGGACAGGGTTTCTTGTGTCTTAGCTAACCAGCCATCTTACATTCACACTTGCTTCAAACACGGTGTGTGGACAGGGTTTCTTGTGTCTTAGCTAACCAGCCATCTTACATTCACACTTGCTTCAAACACGGTGTGTGGACAGGGTTTCTTGTGTCTTAGCTAACCAGCCATCTTACATTCACACTTGCTTCAAACACGGTGTGTGGACAGGGTTTCTTGTGTCTTGGCTAACCAGCCATCTTACATTCATATGGGCTTCAAGCACGGTGTGTGGACAGGGTTTCTTGTGTCTTAGCTAACCAGCCATCTTACATTCACATGGGCTTCAAACACGGTGTGTGGACAGGGTTTCTTGTGTCTTAGCTAACCAGCCATCTTACATTCACATGGGCTTCAAGCACGGTGTGTGGACAGGGTTTCTTGTGTCTTAGCTAACCAGCCATCTTACATTCACACTTGCTTCAAGCACGGTGTGTGGACAGGGTTTCTTGTGTCTTAGCTAACCAGCCATCTTACATTCACACTTGCTTCAAACACGGTGTGTGGACAGGGTTTCTTGTGTCTTAGCTAACCAGCCATCTTACATTCACACTTGCTTCAAACACGGTGTGTGGACAGGGTTTCTTGTGTCTTAGCTAACCAGCCATCTTACATTCACACTTGCTTCAAACACGGTGTGTGGACAGGGTTTCTTGTGTCTTGGCTAACCAGCCATCTTACATTCATATGGGCTTCAAGCACGGTGTGTGGACAGGGTTTCTTGTGTCTTAGCTAACCAGCCATCTTACATTCACATGGGCTTCAAACACGGTGTGTGGACAGGGTTTCTTGTGTCTTAGCTAACCAGCCATCTTACATTCACATGGGCTTCAAGCACGGTGTGTGGACAGGGTTTCTTGTGTCTTAGCTAACCAGCCATCTTACATTCACACTTGCTTCAAACACGGTGTGTGGACAGGGTTTCTTGTGTCTTGGATAACCAGCCATCTTACATTCACACTTGCTTCAAGCACGGTGTGTGGACAGGGTTTCTTGTGTCTTAGCTAACCAGCCATCTTACATTCACACTTGCTTCAAACACGGTGTGTGGACAGGGTTTCTTGTGTCTTGGCTAACCAGCCATCTTACATTCATATGGGCTTCAAGCACGGTGTGTGGACAGGGTTTCTTGTGTCTTAGCTAACCAGCCATCTTACATTCACATGGGCTTCAAACACGGTGTGTGGACAGGGTTTCTTGTGTCTTAGCTAACCAGCCATCTTACATTCACATGGGCTTCAAACACGGTGTGTGGACAGGGTTTCTTGTGTCTTAGCTAACCAGCCATCTTACATTCACACTTGCTTCAAACACGGTGTGTGGACAGGGTTTCTTGTGTCTTAGCTAACCAGCCATCTTACATTCATATGGGCTTCAAGCACGGTGTGTGGACAGGGTTTCTTGTGTCTTGGATAACCAGCCATCTTACATTCACACTTGCTTCAAACACGGTGTGTGGACAGGGTTTCTTGTGTCTTAGCTAACCAGCCATCTTACATTCATACTTGCTTCAAACACGGTGTGTGGACAGGGTTTCTTGTGTCTTGGATAACCAGCCATCTTACATTCACACTTGCTTCAAACACATTGTGTGGACAGGGTTTCTTGTGTCTTGGATAACCAGCCATCTTACATTCACACTTGCTTCAAGCACGGTGTGTGGACAGGGTTTCTTGTGTCTTGGCTAACCAGCCATCTTACATTCACATGGGCTTCAAACACGGTGTGTGGACAGGGTTTCTTGTGTCTTGGCTAACCAGCCATCTTACATTCACACTTGCTTCAAGCACGGTGTGTGGACAGGGTTTCTTGTGTCTTAGCTAACCAGCCATCTTACATTCACATGGGCTTCAAGCACGGTGTGTGGACAGGGTTTCTTGTGTCTTAGCTAACCAGCCATCTTACATTCACATGGGCTTCAAGCACCGTGTGTGGTCAGGGTTTCTTGTGTCTTGGATAACCAGCCATCTTACATTCACACTTGCTTCAAGCACGGTGTGTGGACAGAATTTCTTGTGTCTTGGCTAACCAGCCATCTTACATTCACATGGGCTTCAAGCACGGTGTGTGGACAGGGTTTCTTGTGTCTTGGCTAACCAGCCATCTTACATTCACATGGGCTTCAAACACGGTGTGTGGACAAGGTTTCTTGTGTCTTAGCTAACCAGCCATCTTACATTCACATGGGCTTCAAACACCGTGTGTGGACAGGGTTTCTTGTGTCTTAGCTAACCAGCCATCTTACATTCACACTTGCTTCAAGCAGGGTGTGTGGACAGGGTTTCTTGTGTCTTGGATAACCAGCCATCTTACATTCACATGGGCTTCAAACACGGTGTGTGGACAGGGTTTCTTGTGTCTTAGCTAACCAGCCATCTTACATTCACACTTGCTTCAAACACGGTGTGTGGACAGGGTTTCTTGTGTCTTAGCTAACCAGCCATCTTACATTCACATGGGCTTCAAGCACGGTGTGTGGACAGGGTTTCTTGTGTCTTAGATAACCAGCCACCTTACATTCATACGGGCTTCTCTACCCATAATCGTTTACTACTTCCTATGCCGCGTACATAGAAGCTATTACACTTCACTCAAAAATTCGATATCAATATTTCATCTGAAAATCAGGTTTTCAGACCCCTTGAATTTAAAAGTAAAAAATCATTTTACCTTCACTGCTTCGTATTGTAAATATGGGAAATCTTGTGTTCCAACCAAAAGTTTGATATCGATATTTCACCAGAAACACATCTTTTGACAGCCCCTGAAGTTAAAAATAAAGCATTTTTAACTGCTCTATTACGTATAGGTAGTAAGCAGGGGAAATATTGCACTCCACCCAAAAAGTTGATATCGATATTTCACCGGAAGTATATGTTTTAGGCCCCCTAAATAAAAAACAGTTTTAGAAAAAGGTCCGTGTGTGTGTGTGTGTGTGTGTGTGTGTGTGTGTGTGTGTGTGTGTGTGTGCATGTGTGCGTGCGTGTGTGTGAACAGCATAACTCAAAAACGAAATGTCGCTTAAAGACTAAAGTTGGTATTTAAATTCAATATCTTTCAAAATGCTACACGAAGATTGTCAAGAAAATTTTAAAATTATTTACTCAAAACTGGCGTTAACAACTTTGATGAAAACACCATATGTTTAAGAGTTTTTATGGCAAATGAAATGTAAATTTTGAATTTTCTAATCACAGCCCACGTAGTTCCGTCACTCTTGATGACTTTTGCATATCTGGTAAACCGTAAAAGAAACACAAAATCTTACTATACAATGTAGATCTCGTTAAAACACCCAAGTTATGTCCAAATGTATTTTTTTTTTCTTTTGTGGAGTAAACTATTTCGGAGATATTCTTTGTTCCTTGTGTTCTCAAATACTAGATCGCTATTCACCTTTTTATCTCTTGGCCACGCAAAGAGAGCGGAATTTCAAAGCCTTCATTTAGCCACCAGATCTAAAAGATTTGAGTATCGCTCGAAACCTACTGTATTCTCCTTGCAGATACAAGAAAACTTGCAATAACACTTGACTAACACGAAATTAAAAAAAAAAAAAAAAAAATTATTTTGTTGTTTAACGACGCTGTCAATTGCCAGGATCACATCAGCATCGCCGGTGTGCCGGAATTTTGTCCCGCAGGAGTTCTTTTACATGCCAGTAAATCTACTGACATGGAGCTGTCGTTTTTAAGCACATTTAAAAACCATCGGCCTGGGCCGGGTTTGAACCCGCGACCTTGGGATCAGTAAGCCAGCGTCTAACCAACTGAGCCACCCAGACCGACGACTAAGACGAAGAAGATATAGGAATAAGAGTTTGTAAGAATGATTAGTACAAGAGCAGAGAAAGTCATATGAGTGCAACACATCAGATTTTTATACCTACAACCAAATATTTACTTTGGTCAGAAAGAAAAGATAGATGAATGAGTAGGAAAGGTCACGTGAATGTAACATGTAAGATTTCTCTGTTCTCTAGTTATGTGTTGATGCTGAAAGTGGCAGAACGAGAGAACGAGAGAGAGAGACAAAAAGTGGATTCGACACCAGGAATGCTGGGAAACAAAACAATGCAGGAGAAACGTGTGACAGCTTTTGCTGAACAAAACATAGCCAGTTGACAAGTGTAAAAGATTGACAGGGAAATAATTTCGACAGCAGGCATGTTTTTGTCACACACAACACACAAAAGAATTCAGTCCAAAATATACATACATGGAAACACTGTTAACGGACGCCATTACTAATTTAGATATACCTAACTCAAAACCCTGATTGCGTTTTATATACTTTTGAACCATCATACTATACAACACATTAAAATATACAGTTTATGGCAATAAACCTTTTAGTTTCTACTTACAGGAAGTAGAGGAAATATTATAGTAGATTGTACAAAAAAGAACCTGATGTGTTGCACTCACATGACTTTCTCTACTCTTGTACTAACCATTCCTACAAACTCTTATTCCTATATCTTCTTCGTGTTAGTTGAGATAAACATTTGTACAAATTATCCTATTGTTTATTTCCTTGTAGGTACAAGGGGAATATTAGAATACAGTAGACTTTGAGCGATAGTCAAATGTTTTAAAGCTCTCTTTGCACAGCTAACATAAAAAATGAATGACGATCTTCAATTTTTGTAAAGTATAAGTAGTAAAAATCTCACAAAAATAACAAGGAGTATCTCCGAAATGGTTCACTCCACAGAAAAATTAATTTGGGCATAAATTGTATGATTTAACGAGATCTACATTTTTGTATAGTAAGATTTGGTCTATCGCTTACAGTTTATCAGTTATGCAAAAGTCATCCAGAGTAAACAGGAATGCATAGACTATAGCCAAAAAATGCAAAACATACACTTCGATTGCCACAAAATTATATCAAACATGTGGCATTTTTATTCAAAATCGATAGAGCCATTTTCGAGAAAATCAAGGTTTTAGAAACATTCTCCATGTAAAGAGTGGTTTACGGTGGAGGAATTTTCTTCTAAAGCGCGTTCCACCCTTAGAAGACAGTACACATTAAATGGAGCACAGTGTTGCAACATGTACTAGTTGCGAATCTTTCTCCGCACGCGATCCCGAGGTGGCATGAGTCCTGCACTTAGTCCTTTAATTGCTGCTTGACGAGACGGGCACTTTTAACTTTGGTATCCCTGCACGCCTTTTTCACTGTATGACCTAAATTTACAAATGACTCGTCTGTATAAACAATTGATTTCCCCTAGTCCCTAAACCTTTTTACGTCTTTTAGATATCTATGTCGCCATCTGATGATATCGATATCGTCTCTTTCTATTAATATGCACTTGTTACCCCTTCTTTCATACTCCAACCCCAAATCATGTAAGAACCGACTAAGAGTGGCCCTTGAGAAGTTTGGTAGGGTCTCATCACTGTTGACCCGTGACAAAATTATATTTAGCGTGGGTTGAATATTTGCAAACAGTAAAGAATGAACAATTCGCCGCACTTCACTTTGCACTATTCACTATATACTTCTTTTTTTTTTCGCGCCCTTTTTGCGTTCTTTTTCGATGGCGTTCTTAGAGGTTCTTTCATTACTTCCTTTTTAATCCTATAGACTACTGCTTCTGAACACCCGATAGCCTTAGCTGTTTCTTTTACTGCCTTACTTACACGCATTTTACTTGAAAAATAATCTAACACCTTCATAATTATTTGGCGTTCCTTACTTCTTAATTTACCAATATATCGTCTCTTCCTAGCTTCCCCTTCCATAACTACAAATATTTACGGAAAATATTAAATAAATAACGCGATAACAGCTCACAGATTCCACACTGTCACACACCGACTTCTTTTGAACTAATGCTAGTGCTTCTCCTTATACTATCTTCTGTGTCAGGCCTGGCGCGAGAATACCTGAATAGATGAATACCTTTTATTTGCGCTACTCGATGAAAGAAAGAAGTTACAGACTTTTGGTTTATTTTAAAAATTTTCTCCAACCCTCGTCAACATTTCTTCTCGCTGGTTCCCTGATGTAAACTCAATAACAAAAAAGTTTCACACTGCGTAACTTTTGCAGTGCACAGGTATAAAATTTTCCGAAAACATTTAATTTAAAAAATTGTAACACTTAACTGAGTAAACACAGAGAATTCAAAGTGGGCAGGTAGTAGCACTATAGTTTACTCTACCTAAGAAAAAAATATAGACGTATTCTAGCAGTTAGTTTGTTAGTGCGTTATGAGTATAGAAACAGCACATATCGGACTTCTATTGAAAAAAATGTTTTTTGAAGAAATATGGGCCTATAGAAATGTATAATGACTCTAAAAAGGATATAAATTAATAGAGAAAAAAATTCTGCGTAGGATAATGTGTTCAAACCTGAAATTTATAACTGAATATTTATACCATGCTATTAGGAACCTGGCAACAGCGCGAAGGTAGAAAAGGACGCGGCTAATGGCAACTTGTATGCGCTAGATAGAGACAGATATATCCCATTTAACTCCATACTGTCATCTAAGAGTGGAACAAGGTATAGATCTTCGTATCGCATCCTTAAAATATATTGAACTTAAATACCAACTTTGGTTTTCAACTGACTTTAGGTTTTTGAGTTATGGCGTCCACAGTCTGACACACACAAGGAACTTTTTCTAAAAATACTTCTTTTGGATTCAGGGGGTCTCAAAACTTATATATCCGGTAAAGTCTTGACATCGAGTTTTTGGGTGGAGTACAATACTTTCTCTACTTACTATACGTAGTGGAGAAAGTAATTAAGGGGGTTTATAAAAACGCTTTAGGATAATTATTATTTATTTATGCCAACAAACTTACTGTTGGTGTTTTTAAACACACAAGCCGTGTGTGGGCAAAGTTTGAGAGGCAGAACTGGAACTTAAAAACACGAAGTGGTTTGAGAATTTAATGCCATTCTGGCAGTTTGTCACAATAGCTCAATGGTTAGAGCAGCCGCCTGGTAAGCGGAAGGTCTGTGGTTCAAATCCCAGTTGTGGCATTGAATTTTTAAGTTCCAATTCTGCCTCTCAAGCTTTAGAATAAGTTTAAACCACACAATTCAATGTCCTATCATCTTCGTTGTGTTAGCAATTTTGGAAATATTCAACATTATTTATTTACTTTTGAAAAATGGTAAGTTGCCGTCCGTTCGTTTGTCGAATAACATGAAGTACATACATACAGGAATGAACATTGGTAACAACAGTTTGTACAAAGGCGGGCTGTTAAATCAAGTCACGTGAATGCAATGTATGAGATTGTTTTTTTTTTTTTTTTTTTTTTTTTGGGGGGGGGGGGGGGAGAGCTCTCTCCAATAACCCTGAAACTGCACAATTCGCACGATAACATTGTTAATATATGCCTACTATATTTTCAGCGTTTCAATAATACCAAATAATGAAGTCACATTCACTCGCAGCAATTCACATCAGTTTTGGAAATGCTATTTCCGAAATTAATGACTCTTTAAATTGATGTACTTGGGCAGCAGAACTGTATGAATAATTTTGGCCAATAAAACGGAATACATAATTATTATTGCAGCGGTTCTGTCCGTCGTGTGAACAAATGAAATGCATGTAATAAAGTTTCTCGCCAGGTGGAGCGAGCGACCCGCCGACCGTCCGTCTGCGGGACCTCGTTATTTCCATCCCGTCGTTAATGGCTGCATTATGTTTTCTGTCTCACAACAGATGTATCGGGGCTTTCAGCGGCACTGGCGTCATCAATAACCCAAACTTTTTACTCACATTAGCTGCAAAACAACACGAAATATACCATTCGATATCAAAATTTCACCTGACATGCACGTGTAGTTTCCCTGAACCTTGCGATATTTTCAGGGGATGGGGTAACAGTGTGAAGGGCAGTTAAATCACAAAGGGGTCTCCAACACTTTCAGATTGAACATAATTGGGCCTTACCAATTCTCACAAAGGGAGGGATCGCGTCCCACCTCCTGCAATTCACCTCACTCATGACGCCTGTGGTGGGCAGAGATGGAGGACGCAGCGGTCGGGCGGTAAACCTTGGGCCTTCGGTTATTATTATGGGGCGTTAATCAAAATCGGTAGACCTGATTACATATGAGAAAATTAATATAGGTAACCTTTTCCATGGAATGTGTAGTTTAGGGTTGGAGATTTTGTTGAAAATCTTCGTATTGCATTTTTGAAAGAACTTCAATACAGACCAGTTTCTAAGAACCTGATATGTTGCACTCACATGACTTTCTCTACTCTTCAACTAACTATTCTTACAAACTCTTATTCCTATATCTTCTTCGTGATAGTTGAGACAAACATTTGCAGGAATTATTACTTATTTCTTTGTAGGGGGTGAGTGAGTGGTTAGGGTTTAAGGGCCCGTCGACAGCTAGGTCATTAGAGCCCCTATTTCTTTGTAGGTACAAGGGGAATATGAACATACGGGAGACTTTGAGCGATAGCCAATCTTTTAAAGCTTTCAAATTCCGTTCTCTTTGCACGGCTAAGGTATAAAAATGAATAACGATCTTCCATTTGTAAGTACTATAACATTCACATAAATAACAAGGAAAATCTCTAAAATGGCTCACTCCAGAAAAAATTCATTTGGGCATAAATTGTATGTTTTAACACGATCTACATTTTTGCACAGTAAGATTTGCTCTGTCTCTTACGGCTTACCAGTTATGCAAAAGTCGTCAAGAGTAAACAGGACTACAGGGGCTATAGCCAGAAAATTCAAAATATACCTACATTTCATTTGCCATAAAAGTATCTTAAACACATGGCATTTTAATTAGATCATTAGAGCCATTTTCAAGAAAATCAAAATTTCTGAAACGTTTTTCATGTAGAGGGTAGTTTAGGGTGCAGCCTTGAAAGATGTTAAACTTAAGTACGGAGATTGATTTTAATCGACCTTTCGTTTTCCACACCGAATGGCTCAGGCGGTAACGTCTGTGACCTGCATTCGGGAGGTGGCGGGTTCGATCCCCGTGGCCGCGCACTCTGACATTGGTTTTTCAGTGGTTTCCCCACGTCACTTAGGCGAGCGCTGGGATGCATTATTTTATACCACAATTCCTTCCCACCATTTCCCTTCATTCGATTTCCTTATCGCCTTTCAGGTGTACTTTCAGGCGTGTAGTGTTGGCAGTACCGGGTAGATGGAGTGGATGTAACTACTGTTCTCGGCGCTAGGTGGCGTTTGGCCGGCCCTTGTCTTCCGTTGGGGGGGGGGGGCACTCAGTGCTACACCGGAACCGCGGTGTGATAGTTGCTGGAGCCGAGATGAAGAGGTCTCAGCACTTGTTAGGGACCTCCGCGCTTCTCTGTGGCTTGTCTAGCTGCGACCCTGTGTAGCACCTTCGATTCCCTCGTTTCATCCCTGCCTCCTGAGGAGTGGTGTCCACAATATATCTCTGTAGGTAGAAGAGAGCGAGGTGTCCCCTGTGTGTCTGCACCCTTTACCCTTTATGCTGTTCACAGACATACACACATACGGACCTTTTTTTAAAATACTTTTTTGGATTCATAGGACCTTAAAACATATATTTGCGGCGAAATCTCGACAGAATTTTTGGATGGAATACAATACTTCGCCTACATGCTACATGTAGTAGGTAAAGAAAAATTCCAATTTTTCGATTCAGAGTGCCTGAAAATGCGCATTTCCGGTTGAACCTCGACATCATATTGGCTGAATGAATACCTTGTCTACCTACTAGTTAGGTTCTAGCGAATGTAAAAGAACAGTTACATGAGCTGCGTTTGCAGCACGCAGTCCTTCAATTAAAGGACATTTAGTAAACATCCCCCAATTAGCCCAAACTTGTTCTCCAGTGACAATTATGTGTTTGGAGCAGTGAAATAAGGACTGCGTGGTCACGAACAGAGGGAAACTTTGGTTAGGTACCTGTACTGGACGACCCTGTCATTTCTGTGGAAGGAGCGCGGTATCTCTTGCGAAGAATTATTCCTTTAGCAATAGCTACTGATAGCAAAATTTATCAGCCCAGTAAATAAATCACCACAAGTAATATCATAAAAGTGTGACTTAAACGATAAAATCTGAGTGGAGCTAAGAGTCACACCGTATATTAACTATTTCATCTGTAAAATATGCATTTAAATACTATATCTGACCAAAAAATGTCAATTTCTATAAAACATAACCCAAAATATATTCCTTTTGATTAGTGACGTTCGGTTACTCACCATGTCAAATAAGGAAAACGAAATCCAAGAATTGCACGTATTTTTATCTTCTCTTGTTATAGCAGAAAATAAGTTTATAATCTCAAATAAATCTCACTTTATTACTTTCTCTACTACGTTTAGTAAAGTAGAAGTATTGTATTCCACCCAAAAATCGATCTCAGGATTTCACAGGAAATGTGTTTTAAGGGCCCCCTGTATTTAAAGAGAAAAAAAACCTCGGTCCGTGTGTGTGTGCGTGTGTGCGCGTGTGCGCGCGTGCGTGCGTGCGTGTGTGTGTGTGTGTGTGTGTGTGTCAGTCTGTGGACAGCGTAACTAAAAAAAAGGAAAAGTCGGTTACAAACCAAGGTTGGTATTTATGTTTAATGCCCTACAAGGATGGGACACGGAGATTTTGAAGAAAAATCCTCCAATCTAATTACCCTTTACATGGACAATTTTTCGAAAATTTTATTTCTTGAAAATGGCTGTAACGATTTTGATTAAAATACCATAAGTTTAAGATATTTTTATTACAAATGAAATGTATATTCTCAATTTTCTGGCTATGGCCCATGAAGTCCTATTTAGTCTGGAAGACTTTTGCATAACTGGTAAACCGTAAGAGAAAGACCAAATCTTACTATACAAAAATGTAGATCTTGCTGAAGTACACTTTATGTTGAAATAAATTTTTGTAGGGTGAAGCATTTCGGAGATATTCCTTTTTATTTGTGTAAGTTTTGGAGAACTTATACTTTCGTCAAACGGAACATCGCTATTCACTTTTGTATGTTAACCGTGCAAAGAGAACGGAATTTGAAAGCTGTAAAACATTTGACTATCGCTCAGTCTACTGCATTCCCATATTTCCCCTGCACCTACAAGGAAATAAGCAATAAGGTAATTTCTTAAATGTTTACCTCGACTAACATGAAGAAGATAGGAGAATAAGAGTTGTAAGAATGGGTAGTACAAGAGTGAAGGTCATGTGAATGCAACACGTCAGATCTTTTTTAATATTAAAAGTAACCTTTCTTCTGGAAAAATATACTAATTATTAAAAGAACAATTACTAAAGCACAGCTTTCAAATGGAAATGGAGTGATATTGATTGTTAATCGGTTATAATATGTAATAAATTATTTTTCTGCGAATTATTAGACACATTTTTTGACACGTACTAAATAAAAGAATGAAATAATTTGTACAAAAAAGAATGACCAGGTGATAATTCGTGTATGAAAGTCAATATAATCTCATAGTTTGCCTAAAGGATTATGTTCCTGCCGTTTTTGTTTTCTCTACTTTAGTAAGAAGACAAAGTATTGTGTTTCCCCAAAATGTCAACACCGATATCTTAGGGAAGAAATGCTTTAAAGCCCCTTAAATAAAAATTCCCGATAACTCACATGACTTTCTCTACTGACTCTTCTACAAACTATTTTTCAAACGTCTGGTTTTATTACATATTTCCTTGTACGCACAATGGGAATAGAGGAATATCTGCAGATAACCCAAAAAGTGTGTATTCGTCTGGCTATAGCTTACCGATAAATATAAATAGTTCATTAATATATATGTACATATATATCCTTTAAATTTTTATAATCACATGTTATGTAGCTTGTCAGAAAAGATGTTGATTGCAAATAAAAATTTTTTAAAAAATGCCAAAAATATTTGAGATCTTTAGGTTTGCTTTTCTCAAAAAACAATAACAGCAGGGAGCCGACATTTGTGCTATACATGTGGACATTCTGCCTCATAACAAGGAAATTAGCTGCCAATAATGTTTTCTGGTTCTCAAATTTTTGACTGATAAGAAGGTGAAACAAAATTTACACTAAATTTATGGAGCAATATCCTCAGGCTCTCAAAAATATTACATTAAAAAAAATAATTTTAATTCGATGTAGCAGATTATCTCACACAAGAGCGCAAAGTTTGTGTCTTGTAGCTTTTATATTCTTTTGAGCAAAATGAATATATGTTTCGAGAAATGTGCTTTTGAGATAATCGCGCTTGAAAATTAAGTTCAAAGGTATGCCTCATATTCCAAGGGAGTTATCATTAGCTGTATCCCATGTAGTGTCCTGATTTGTAGTCCTACGTCTTTTGACTCGGCACTTCTTAGACGAACCATGTGGTGTGCTTTCCGTAGATAACAATCTTAAAAAATACTCGAGGGACTACAGGTTTCAGAAAACGGCCCGATACTTTAGCGTTTAGAGTTTAGACAGATACATACTCAATTTAAAACGTTTCTTTAAGGATTCGATGTTTTAAATAACCAACAAACCACGTAATCAGAAAGAATCATCGATTTTTCCCCTGTTACCTACAGAAAATGCCAATTTTTGCAATTTTTCACTACTCACTTCTCTTAACATGAAATACCGTATCTTATCGTGTAATTCCCCCTTCTTTTATCGAAAAATTTGCTTGAAAACACTGGGGATTTATGCGAGTTGTGCTTCTAGGAATTCAGAAAGGAAGGGAAACCATGTAGTATTATGTAAAAGTTATATACCTAGGTATACAGTAATTTGTGAATGAACCGGATACATACCACGGTTTCATTGGGTCTAGAATGTATTGTTAAATTGTTTATTTTCTCTGGCTATTCTGCAGTCTCACTGCCGTCACTGTCATCACTATTTTCATTTATATCTGGCTCAGACAACACATCTTCATTTTCACTATTCCACAACATGTCGTCAGAACCATTAACTGCACAAAAAATACCAGTTCTCTTTAAACTCTTAACAATATGACGACTTGTAACAAACTGACTTAGAAACACGTCTGCAACTTCACATTTCAATTTTACGATACGCTGTGACAGTGGCAATACGAGTATTTTTGTGACAAGCACTGCGTCCATTGTTGTCCGTGACGGGCACCGTTGCGTCTATTGTTGTCCATTATAAAGTCATTTGAAGGCCGCTCCAACAAGAACGAACCAAGAGAGGAAATTATGCCATGTTTAATAGGTAAATAATTTTTAGTGATGAAAAATCATAGGGGAGGGATTATATGCGAGGGGGGGGGGGGCTTATGCGATAAAATACGGTAAATAGAAATATAAGCTTGTTTCTTTACCTGATTACCCACCCCTTATGTAGGACTTACAAGTCAGTGTCTAGAGTCAGACGTCTGTCAGGGAACACAGGAACCTATGTACCAGACAGAGTGAACACCTGCAAGTATGAGAGTGAGTAGGTGATTACCCTCCCCTTATGTAGGACTTACAAGACAGTGTCTAGAGTCAGACGTCTGTCAGGGAACACAGGAACCTATGTACCAGACAGAGTGAACACCTGCAAGTATGAGAGTGAGGAAGTGATTACCCTCCCCTTATGTAGGACTTAAAAGTCAGTGTCTAGATTCAGACGTCTGTCAGGGAACACAGGAACCTATGTACCAGACAGAGTGAACACCTGCAAGTATGAGAGTGAGGAAGTGATTACCCTCCCCTTATGTAGGACTTACAAGACAGTGTCTAGAGCCAGACGTCTGTCAGGGAACACAGGAACCTATGTACCAGACAGAGTGAACACCTGCAAGTATGAGAGTGAGGAAGTGATTACCCTCCCCTTATGTAGGACTTACAAGTCAGTGTCTAGAGTCAGACGTCTGTCAGGGAACACAGGAACCTATGTACCAGACAGAGTGAACATCTGCAATATGAGAGTAAGGAAGTGATTACCCTCCCCTTATGTAGGACTTACAAGTCAGTGTCTAGGGTCAGACGTCTGTCAGGGAACACAGGAACCTATGTACCAGACAGAGTGAACACCTGCAAGTATGAGAGTCAGGAAGTGATTACCCTCCCCTTATGTAGGAGTTACAAGTCAGTGTCTAGAGTCAGACGTCTGTCAGGGAACACAAGAACCTATGCACCACACAGAGTGAACACCTGCAAGTATGAGAGTGAGGAAGTGATTACCCTCCCTTTATGTAGGACTTACAAGTCAGTGTCTAGAGTCAAACGTCTGTCAGGGAACACAGGAACCTATGTACCAGACAGAGTGAACACCTGCAAGTATGAGAGTGAGTAGGTGATTACCCTCCCCTTATGTAGGACTTACAAGTCAGTGTCTAGAGTCAGACGTCTGTCAGGGAACACAGGAACCTATGTACCAGACAGAGTGAACACCTGCAAGTATGAGAGTGAGGAAATGATTACCCTCCCCTTATGTAGGACTTACAAGTCAGTGTCTAGAGTCAGACGTCTGTCAGGGAACACAGGAACCTATGTACCAGACAGAGTGAACACCTGCAAGTAGGAGAGTGAGGAAGTGATTACCTTCCCCTTATGTAGGACTTACAAGTCAGTGTCTAGAGTCAGACATCTGTCAGGGAACACAGGAACCTATGTACCAGACAGAGTGAACACCTGCAAGTATGAGAGTGAGGAAGTGATTACCTTCCCCTTAAGTAGGACTTACAAGTCAGTGTCTAGAGTCAGACGTCTGTCAGGGAACACAGGAACCTATGTACCAGACAGAGTGAACACCTGCAAGTATGAGAGTGAGGAAGTGATTACCCTCCCCTTATGTAGGACTTACAAGTCAGTGTCTAGAGTCAGACGTCTGTCAGGGAACACAGGAACCTATGTTCCAGACAGAGTGAACACCTGCAAGTATGAGAGTGAGGAAGTGATTACCCTCCCCTTATGTAGGACTTACAAGTCAGTGTCTAGAGTCAGACGTCTGTCAGGGAACACAGGAACCTATGTACCAGACAGAGTGAACATCTGCAATATGAGAGTAAGGAAGTGATTACCCTCCCCTTATGTAGGACTTACAAGTCACTGTCTAGGGTCAGACGTCTGTCAGGGAACACAGGAACCTATGTACCAGACAGAGTGAACACCTGCAAGTATGAGAGTGAGGAAGTGATTACCCTCCCCTTATGTACGACTTACAAGTCAGTGTCTAGAGTCAGACGTCTGTCAGGGAACACAGGAACCTATGCACCAGACAGAGTGAACACCTGCAAGTATGAGAGTGAGGAAGTGATTACCCTCCCTTTATGTAGGACTTACAAGTCAGTGTCTAGAGTCAGACGTCTGTCAGGGAACACAGGAACCTATGTACCAGACAGAGTGAACACCTGCAAGTATGAGAGTGAGTAGGTGATTACCCTCCCCTTATGTAGGACTTACAAGTCAGTGTCTAGAGTCAGACGTCTGTCAGGGAACACAGGAACCTATGTACCAGACAGAGTGAACACCTGCAAGTATGAGAGTGAGGAAGTGATTACCCTCCCCTTATGTAGGACTTACAAGTCAGTGTCTAGAGTCAGACGTCTGTCAGGGAACACAGGAACCTATGTACCAGACAGAGTGAACACCTGCAAGTATGAGAGTGAGGAAGTAATTACCCTCCCCTTATGTAGGACAAGTCAGTGTCTAGAGTCAGGCGTCTGTCAGGGAACACAGGAACCTATGTACCAGACAGAGTGAACACCTGCAAGTATGAGAGTGAGGAAGTGATTACCCTCCCCTTATGTAGGACTTACAAGTCAGTGTCTAGAGTCAGGCGTCTGTCAGGGAACACAGGAACCTATGTACCAGATAGAGTGAACACCTGCAAGTATGAGAGTGAGGAAGTGGTTACCCTCCCCTTATGTAGGACTTACAAGTCAGTGTCTAGAGTGAGACGTCTGTCAGGGAACATAGGAACCTATGTACCAGACAGAGTGAACACCTGCAAGTATGAGAGTGAGGAAGTGATTACCCTCCCGTTATGTAGGACAAGTCAGTGCCTAGAGTCAGACGTCTGTCAGGGAACACAGAACCTATGTACCAGACAGAGTGAACACCTGCAAGTATGAGAGTGAGAAAGTGATTACCCTCCCCTTATGTAGGACTTACAAGTCAGTGTCTAGAGTCAGACGTCTGTCAGGGAACACAGGAACCTATGTACCAGACAGAGTGAACACCTGCAAGTATGAGAGTGAGGAAGTGATTACCCTCCCCTTATGTAGGACAAGTCAGTGTCTAGAGTCAGGCGTCTGTCAGGGAACACAGGAACCTATGTACCAGACAGAGTGAACACCTGCAAGTATGAGAGTGTGGAAGTGATTACCCTCCCCTTATGTAGGACTTACAAGACAGTGTCTAGAGTCAGGCGTCTGTCAGGGAACACAGGAACCTATGTACCAGACAGAGTGAACACCTGCAAGTATGAGAGTGAGGAAGTGATTACCCTCCCCTTATGTAGGACTTACAAGACAGTGTCTAGAGCCAGACGTCTGTCAGGGAACACAGGAACCTATGTACCAGACAGAGTGAACACCTGCAAGTATGAGAGTGAGGAAGTGATTGCCCTCCCTTTATGTAGGACTTACAAGTCAGTGTCTAGATTCAGACGTCTGTCAGGGAATACAGGAACCTATGTATCAGATAGAGTGAACACCTGCAAGTATGAGAGTGAGGAAGTGATTACCCTCCCCTTATGTAGGACTTACAAGTCAGTGTCTAGAGTCAGACGTCTGTCAGGGAACACAGGAACCTATGTACCAGAGTGAACACCTGCAAGTATGAGAGTGAGGAAATGATTACCCTCCCCTTATGTAGGACTTACAAGTCAGTGTCTAGTCAGACGTCTGTCAGGGATCACAGGAACCTATGTACCTGACAGAGTGAACACCTGCAAGTATGAGAGTGAGGAAGTGATTGCCCTCCCCTTATGTAGGACTTACACCCCTAGGACTTACAAGCCGGTACTTAGGGTCAGACGCCTGTCGGGGAGCACACGAACCTATGGACCGGACAGAGTGAAGTGGTCATATCATATTGAGGAAGACGATATGAAATGCAGCCGAAATGGATGTTTGGAAAGGTAATGATGGAGCAGTCTGTGGAATGAGTGGCGGGGGAAACCGGAGTACCCGAAGAAAACTCACACAGATGCCACTTCGTCCATCACAAATATCACATGCAGGTCCCTGGGATAGTGTGTATCTACCACACACAAATATATAGTAGATAATAGAAAGTCATGTGAATGTAACACATCTAAAGCTTGTCACTATTTTCAAAACGCTAAATTCCTAGCCGCAACAGGAAAATACTACACAACCGCAGCGTCCGCCATCTAAGCACACAACGGGCGTAATAACTGGCGCGCAGTATTGAAGTGTGGAACGTGGAGAGTCTCTCCCGGTCAATGATTGCGGTCTTCGCAACCAGGGCCGCTACTTCTCAATCAAGTGGCCCCTCAATGGGCCCCACAGAGACCCAACGAGGCTGCGTGCGCCCCGAACCAGGTCTCCCAGAGGGAGAAAATCCCCAATCCGGTACCGGGAATCGAATCGCTCTCTCCCGATGGGCAAGCAGCTGCGCTACCACTGCGCTAAGCAGACTGCCACTATTTTTCAAGATTTCAATATTTCTAAAATACAATTTTGTTATAAAAACGCAAATGTGGAACAGGCTATCGCCTGAATGAGGACACGTAAAACTAGTTTATACCATAATCTATTTACAGCTTTATATCTTCTCATTGCACCATTAAATTTTCGATTAGATCCATAATTTGTTTATAAGGGCATAGTCGTTATTTACTGGAAATAATGTGCCAAAAACACGCATTATTTCGTTCAGAAACAATTTGATCAACTATTGATTTGCTAGCGACCAAAGCGAAGCAATTAAAACATAAATTTCCATGACAAAAGACTGCCATTATTCTGTGAACAAAGCTATGTCGATATTTTTCTGTAAACGTCATTTTTAACAAAGTTACAGGAGCTTCAAACGTAGCCAGTATGTACCTTGTTGAAACGAAACGTTCAATTGTAATTATGAAAATACTCTGTGGTTTTCACTTTCTCTGCTACGTATTGTAAGTTGGCAAAGTATTGTATTCACATCAAAAATGTTATGTTCAGATTTAACCGGAAATTACTTTTGAGGACATCTGAAACCAACAAAACGTATTTTTGTTAAAAGGTCCGTTTGTGTGTGTTTGTGGACAGCATAACTAAAACCCGGGAGGTCATTTGCGCATCTAGCACAGTGCAGCTAGATTCTCTAATCCGATTATAATATAACAAAAGCAGAGAACGTGGTAAATAAAATGTGAATTTTTTTCCCGAATGAAGGCTGTTATTGGTTGAAATCTGAAATTGTTATGCACATGATTCGTTGGAATGGAAAATCCTCCACTCCAAGCCACCTTTTGCAGGGAAATCGTTTCGAAAATGTAGATTTTCTCAAAAGACTAACAATGTTTATTAGAATTTCACCACTTGTTTATGACATTGTCATAACAAATTAAATATATAACTTCAATTCTCTGGAAGTAGCCTCTCAAGCCCTCTTCATTCTGGAGAACTTTTGCATAGTGGTAAACCGCAAGAGATTGATAAAATCTTACTATACAAAAGTGGAGATCTGTTATAAAATACAATTTATTTCAAGTACTTCTCACTTCCGAAATAATAGGGATAGGAATAGGAGAGATATTGAGGACTTCGGCACTGAAGCTAGGCTTATTGTACTTATACCCCCAAGGGGGCATCACCGGGGGAAGGATGAGGTGACTGGAAACACCGGGTGACTAGATTTAGACTAGGGCACAGACATTGACAGAGGTCCCTAAGGTTTACCAAGTTGGACGACACATCGAGGTCTTTACGTCTTCCGGGGCCTTCCAGAGGGACCCCGGCGGGGCCCAACATCCCCGTTCATGATAACTTTTCTATGACCGATAAACGGAGACAGAGAAAATCTTATTCAGTCCACCTCTATGTTGTAGCTGTGGCGTGTCTGCCTCACGCAAAAGAGGTCCCGAGTTCAAATCTTGATTAATGTCATTTTCCATTTTTACGTATTTATGAACGCCCTATAAGTACTACAGTTCTTAGTATTTCTATAATGGGAATGAAATACAGATTAATTTTGCTCGGAGACCTCTTTATAAGGTTGAGGTGTTTTCACTTTTTTAAATCTACGACACGGAACTATCGGCTTTACTTCCCTTCCGAAGGAAGCCATGCAAAAATCCATCACTTTCCCCAGGATTTGAACCCGCGACCTCGGGAACCGGAAGCTAGATGATAGAGAACGGTGATTTTTATTGATCCTGAAAAGATGAATATGGAGTAGATTTACACTCCACACACTCCAGGCTCATTTGAGATGATTTCAACAATTCCATTCATTCTCCTCCCATACTGTCTAAACTGAAAAATAAACCTTGGTACCTACACGATCTTTCGTAAGGTTAGTTTGCAAAGTGGGTAGTTAATATTCGTGTTAAAACTGTCTCAGTTCGTTTTCTTCTGGTGATCATGCAAAGTGCTGGAATTTGAAAACAGTTTCATACTGATCAGCTCTTTAAACATCTGACCATCTCTTCACTTGTGATACCCACAACGAAACGTGCAGTGAAAGGTTATCTCAGTTAACAAGAACGCTTCAGGTTAATGCATCAGGTTTTCTCTGAATAAAGGATATAACAACACTGATAACATTTAATCTCATAAACATAAACACCAGATGGATGATATTAAAATGATTGCACTGCCCAAGGCACAATTTCAGCCTATTTATAGGGTTCTGGTAAGAATTTAAAGTTCCAACTAATATCACACAGAAAATTCTTAATGATATCATACGTAAATCTGTAATTATTCTTAAATCTCACTTATTTGGACCTTAAAACTGCAAATGAAATATCTATGTTTTATGACGTACACTTAAAAAAAATTAATTGCATAAAACCTCTACAATATTAATATTATCACTATATCCTGCCTTTAGATTGTTAAACCTAACCTTACCTTTTTGAGTAATGCCTGGTAATATTGTTATTTCTTTCTTACTTTGTCGAATTTGATAAGCCACAAATTTGGAAGGTTATTGATTTGTTTCATTGAATATGTACTATAATAGATAGCATTAACTACGTACAATTTGTCGGTATGGATGACTCAGTGGGAAGACTCTGGCCTACTGGTCCCAAGGTCGTGGTTTCAAATCCGGGCCACACCGATGGTTTTTAATTACATAACCATCATCAGGATCTTAGTCATTTTATATTGAAGTGTATCTCGAAAAATAAATAATCTACGCACCTACCATACGCTTTTATAAACATAAATACCTGCTACGTTATTGGTCTCATATACACACGTGAGTGTCCGAGGCACAGTTCCGGAACTTTTGGAAATAATTCAAACTTGCAACTACCAACATAAAGAGAAGTATTAATGCTGCTATACATGTCTCTGTGAACATTCTTAAATCACACTTATTTGCACCTTAAAAGTCAAACTAGATATTTTTGTTTTATGATCTGTATTTAAAAGTTTGAATTCCATGAACCATAATATTATTAATACTGTCGCCATATCCTGTCTGAAAATTGTTAAATAAAAACTCCAGCTTTTGTTTAATGGCTTGATTTGTTTCAATAAAGTAAATGGCCATCTTAAACTCATGGCCTTCTTCACGAAACATCGATTATACTTATAAAGGTCATTTCATGACCTTGTGGAACTGAATATTATAAATATAAAACGGCTGTCTCTATTTTCAAATGTTAGATATATAATATCACGAAAAATTTATGTATTATAATAGCAATAATTATAATTATAATAATATAAATGCTCTGAAATTTCAGTAATCCCTCGCCGTTATACAACAAAACACATCATATCCGTTCTTTGCTGATGTTTAGTTCATTTTCTGCCAGTAGAGTTCGTTAGTTTAGCACACATCGTGTGGTTTGAGCGCCATTTATCGATGCAGTGAAGGTTTGACTCAGCACTTAGAAAATGGCGAGAGTAAATCGGGACCGAACGCTCATGTTTGTTGTCTTATCAGCGGGACCATATCGTCTGAGAATGACGATTGTAAGGCTTCTAGTGGTGAGGGCATTAACTAAGGTACATACAAACATACATACATACATATATACATAATTATTAAATTTTAAATTTTAGTTATCTTGTTTGACATTTTGGTTTTATCTTATAACTATACACGCGTTAGTCTGTAGCAATGGAAGTGTTCTGCAAAGAACTTGTAGTGTTATTTTGTTAAATTGTAATAATTGAGGAATCCGATAATGCTCGCTCATGTTTCAGAGAGATGGTCGCGGAATGGCGTCCATCCTGAGATGCCTTTGTTCGATTCAGGGGGTGAACATCACCAAGACGCCCAGATCCCGTAAATCCTATGTAAATACTGAGCGCTTTTTCTTTTGCGCTCTTGTTAAGTTGCGAATAGTGAGGCGCTTACGCAAATGAACGCAACTTGTTCAGTTCCGCATCTCACAACATGGCCACCCATTAGAACAACATGGCGAAGTGTGCAAAGCGTTCAGCAAAGAATTTGTAAGCACGTTTAATCAAGTTGTATTTACTGTGTTCGTTAACTATGTTCTTGTTAATACAGTAACAAAATATTGTGCAGTAATATTTGAAGTTTAAACATATGGAATTGTGAAGAATTTCGTTAATGAGTTGAAGTTAGTTGTTTGATTAAATGGATATCCTTTCAACGTTTAGTTTTGAATAAAAAGCTGTTTAAATACATTTAAACCAAACAAAAGAAACCATTTCGTTTTATATAGAAATTATTTATTTATTTGTTTCCCTCGTTCCCTGTCATATGCACAACTATTAAGTAATAAAACTTCGAATATATAATGTGAAGATGATTACAAAAATTATGTAAATGGCGATAATTTTGTGTTTATAAGGCTTTTTATAAAGTAAGTTAGGTTTCAGCGCAGCATTGCTTCCGGCGATGTAGGAGAACCCAGGTTCGATTCCCGGTAATGGTATGGGAACTTTTTCCTCTACTGAAGGACCTGTCCTTGGGGATATAATGAAGATTTGCTTGACCGAAAAAAAAATAGTGACTCTAATCCCGCAAAAAATGCAACGGCCGTAGGGTATTCCGACTTTTGTGCAATAGAATAAGTTTATATACATTAGAAAAAATTAGTAAGAATATTTGTTCGTGTAATTTAATTTTTTGTGAGACATTCATAGGATATCATCCTCAAAATGTAGTGAGAGTAACAATTAGAAATTGCTGTAAATATTGTGCACACAAAATCCGAGGGCAAAACAAGATAACGTTATAGCACACCCAACCGCGCATGCGCGAAATGCCATGCCCCGTTAGAAGAACCGTGTACTTAGCTTTTAGCCCAGATTTCCAGTTCGTGCAAGGTGTGTGTTAACTAAGTGAAATTCCACGGCTATTGAGGCACAAAATGCTTCTATTTGTTTAGTAATGTGTGTATGTTGGTCCTCTATGCGCTCCTAAACCTCTTGGCCGATCACTTCGAAATTTTATGGAGAAAGTTTGTAGCCTATCCATTTTACTATACAGTGTAACATTCACATGGTTTTCTCTACTTGCTTTTCTTTTAGGTAGTATATCACATATCCTCCCCTACTAGCTCTTCAAGATATTATTCTATGACAAATAGAAATGCCACAAATTACATTCTACTTGTTTTACTTTACGAAACACTATCACATTTCTTTCTCTATTTGCCCTTCAACATACAATTAATATAATGTTCTATGATGGAAATAGAAATGCAAACCATTGCATTCACACGATTTTCTCTACACACTTTTCTTTAGTGAAACACAATCACACTTCTTTCTCTACTCTCTCTTCTACAAAGAATGCATACAATTTTCTATAAGATTGACATACAAATGCAACGTCTTAAATTCACACAGCTTTCTCTACTTGTTTTTCTTCCTGTGGTATTTCGGGTTGTCCAACAATGATTTGTATAGTGTTTTCCCGGTGGTTGTATTTATTTTCTTTGTTTTGGATTTTTTATAGTATCCAACGTAAGTCTAAAAGTTGCAGGGATGAAATCGTCAAACCACGGGCAGCGCCGGGTATTCTATAAATACGTTATTTTATTTCTTACGAGTATTTTTATCCCTTTAGAGCCGTCGGTCGCAGACCCAGAGTCCAATCAGCTGCGTAAAGTGTTGATAATCGTTACTGCGAAAATCTGCGTGTAAGTAGGTAACTATAACCAGTGGATAAAGTAGCGAATCTGTTTTTAAACCAAGGTCCATTTAGTACCATCTCCATGTGTAATATCAACACTTTGGATAACATCTCAATAGATTCTAAATACACCATTAAAAGTAAATATTTTTAAAGAAAAATTTGTTTTTGCACTTTCAGCTTAAAATGTACCTATTATTAAAAATTCACAGAAAATAATATGGCCTAGATGAAATGAAAGATACGGTATTTGAAACAAAACAGTATGCATTGTTGTTCTGTATTTCTTTAACCCTAGCAATGCCAAGTCTTATTCCAGAACTTAGATCACCAAGGGCGGTGGGGGGTGGGGGGGGGGTACTTAACACTGTTTAACTATTCCTTTTTTCACTTTTTACAAGAATGACATACCGATGGGTCGCTACTTTATGACTATCTGGATATTTCATTGTTTCTCAAAACAAACAACAATGAAAACTTTGAAACAAATACACAGTTCAGCAGTAGAAACAATGATTGACAATAACTGTTAACTGCATGCCTTTAATCAAACAATTAAAATACATAATTTAATGCTAGGGTTAAAAATGCATTATTAAAAATTCACATAAAATAACATGACCTAGATAAAATGAAATATTTGGTATTTTTAAAACAAACAGCACGCTTAATTATTCTGTGTTTCTTTTATGTAGTAAAGTTATATGTTGGGAAAGAATAGGTGCATTTCTCTAGATACATACTTCCAATAAACTGATGTAAACATTCACTCTAGAGTCTTGACTCACTATTATTGCAAAATGTTTTGCTGAAATAGGAACATGTTGTAGCTTTTTAACTCAGATATTTATTACCTTGATGTTTACATCCAGCGATAGCCTGGCACAACTCAAATTCACACATTAGCACTTTAACTGTACATCAGTTTACAATATTAACCTTTCTAACGTAACCTGTTACTTTTGTCGTACCAATGGCAACGTCACCTTATCCAAGGAGCTTTCAATTATGTGTGCTTCCCACAGACGTCTGAAGCAATGTCACACTGCCCCCCCCCCACCTCCTCAGCGCTGCGCGCCCCGAGCAGCATCACCGGCGTCTCCTTTCGGGGCAGCCCTTAGACGCGGTAGACTGTCGATCCTCTCATCCTCTCAGCCTCCCTGCGCCCACGGGTTTCCACGATCGCTGACTTCTCGTCCATACCCAGGACCACCTCCTCAGTCACCCTCGTGACTCATAAGGGCGTCCACACCCAGGACCACCTCCTCAGTCACCCTCGTGACTCCTAAGGGCGTCCACACCCAGGACCACCTCCTCAGTCACCCTCGTGACTCCTAAGGGCGTCCACACCCAGGACCACCTCCTCAGTCACCCTCGTGACTCCTAAGGGCGTCCACACCCAGGACCACCTCCTCAGTCACCCTCGTGACTCCTAAGGGTGTCCATACCCAGGACCACCTCCTCAGTCACCCTCGTGACTCCTAAGGGCGTCCACACCCAGGACCACCTCCTCAGTCACCCTCGTGACTCCTAAGGGTGTCCATACCCAGGACCACCTCCTCAGTCACCCTCGTGACTCCTAAGGGCGTCCACACCCAGGACCACCTCCTCAGTCACCCTCGTGACTCCTAAGGGCGTCCACACCCAGGACCACCTCCTCAGTCACTCTCGTGACTCCTAAGGGCGTCCACACCCAGGACCACCTCCTCAGTCACCCTCGTGACTCCTAAGGGCGTCCACACCCAGGACCACCTCCTCAGTCACCCTCGTGACTCCTAAGGGTGTCCATACCCAGGACCACCTCCTCAGTCACCCTCGCGACAGGCACCCACAAACTTGCAACGCTCAACCCCAAGGTCAACTCCAGCAAGGACTCCTCCTCTACAGGCAAGGCGTCGCCTAATGCTAGCACTCTTGTGTGGCCGATCTGGCGTCCTCGATGTTAAGCCCTCCAGCACCTCGGGTAACATCACGGTCTCTATTGTACCCGTGTTCACCAATATCTGTTACCACCCTCCATGTCCCCATCCGTCCACAAAGATGTTGTCATCTATTATCCTGCGCAACAATCACTCTAGGGGTCGGCGATGACAGCTCCAACGTGCCCCTTTTTACGCCGGTACTTATTCGTTTACAGTTAGTTTGCCAGGTGAGAACGGTCCCTCACAGGATTTCCTGGTCAACCACACTCCCAACACACACTTCTGGAAGATCGTCGATGTCCTGGGGCTGCCCCCCTCCCACACAAACCGAGTACTCCGGATCTTCCACACGAGGACAGTTCTTCCTTGATCGCCTCCATAGTCAATGTGGTCGTCTGCACGTGGAGGGTCTGATTTTCACCGAGTATTAGGCGCTGACGTATCCCGGCGTCCTGGTCAGGTATCTGGCCGGGAGGTTCACCAGAGCCTTATTCACCACGGGCGAACTCTTGCAAAATCTCCCTTGGTTGTTGTAGTGTTGACTTGACTGGCTGCGATGGGTTGCAGCCAGACGGTGCTTTCCAAACCGGTATTCAAGGGCCTCCCAGATATTTCGGGACGCTGCTGACGTCGGAATCACGTGCAGTATTTCTACCGCCCGTCCCTGGAGGCTAGGTGTCAGCTATCAGCATCGGTTGCGGCTGGCGATGGTGGCGAATTGTCGGCGAAAGGCTTCTAAGTTTGGCGTGCCGTCGCACCTGGGTGGGCTGACGCGTGCGGATGTTGAGTTGCGTCCTGATGTCTCCACTCCAAGTCATTAGTTTCGCCGAGAATTTGTTCCACCCTACCGTTCGGTTGCGGGGTGTTGCCGTCGACACTGTCTTTCGGGGCGGTAAGATGTTCTACAACGCCCTCGGGGGCGTTAACGTGTCTGCAGAAATGTTTCTCGACTTCCTTCACGTCGATCATGGCCGATAGCTCTTACCAGGTACTAAACATATTTATATTATCATCTGCTGCATTCCGATATTAACTGTCTTCATTTTTGCCTTTATTTGCGTCATGTCGGCCAGAAGTTCTTTCATCGTTTCTTCTATTGTGGGCGTTCATTCCACTCCTGGCGCCAGTGTAACTTTATTATTTCTCAATTAATTATTACCTTGATTTATACACTCAACGATAACCCTAAACAACTCCAATTTACACATGAAGACTTTAACTTTACAATTAATTTTCAACATTAACCTTACTAACCTAGATTGTTACGTTTCTCGTATCCATGACGTCACCTCATCCAAGGCGTGGCTCGCGCGAAATACAGGCTACGGTCCGATTGCGTCATCTTTGAAACAGCTGATCGAAGGGAACCGACCGAAGCCGAACGTGAATATGACTTCTCCGTTTGGAGGAACAGCGTAAGGAAGTGATATCCATTGAATTGTCACTCATTATTGAAAATAAAAACACGTAACAAATATACCTGCACAATATTATAATACGTTACATAAATAATAAATCACATATCAATATAATAAAGATTAATTATCTATCTCAATAGTTGCTGTTATTATCATCAAAGTTTAAGCATGAGGCACGTGATTATTGCCAAACTTAATTCCACTAAATCTGAATATATACATGTAAATGGAAATATTCCATCCTCAATATTTTGATTTTTAATGGCCCATTGTGACTAACCGATATATTATTATAACTAGTCAATCATATCAAAATAATGGTAATATTGATATGTTGCCTACCCCGGATAAGCTGGAAGACTTATTTTTCAATAGCACTTGTATAAAGTACTTACCAATGTATCCACTTACCTTACATAATATTTATTAATGATGGAATCTATAAATATTAATTTATTATCAGCGGGGCATATATAGTTTTCTCAGTTTCAGTTTTGTTTATTGAAAGTTTGGCCTGGTGCCGTTACAAAGGACCCGGCTTACAGGCTAAAATTAACATTAACTTACAATTGTAAATATTTACAAAGTTTACTGCTTTTGGGTTTAACAAAACCCATACGGTGACCATACGAAGAAGTTTTTGGGTGTGGATTTGTCCTTTAGATAGGCATCCCAGAAATTGAAGCAAAATACTAATTAAACTCAGTCTATCAACATTTACCATGCTGGTTTGGCAAATTTGCACATAAATAGCAATTATCAACAATAGGCTAAGCTGTGATACCTGTGTGAATTTGTAAAAGTGGAGAAAGAGTTGAGATATGTTATAAAGTTAGGTTAGGGTTGCATATTATTATTGATGGCAGGTGTGGATGCTGCCTCTGATAACACAGGCTAAATTTTGATAACACAGGACTCTGTCATCCTGTTCATATAGGTACACATTAACCTAGGTGTCATTGCCTACATAGTTCCATGATGTGTGAGTAAAGACAGAGGACAAAATTTGACACAAGTATAATAGTTTTCCCTTTTTGGTGTAGGTGGGAAAAATGTAAATGACCTAGCTACTGCCTGTTTTCTAAATTTATTGATTAACTTGGTAAATGTTTTGTTAACATTCATTGCATTTAACTGTTGCCAGAATGGTTTAACAAAAACCAACCCATACCATCTTTAGTTCAACAGTTTTGGGTGTAGATTTGTCCTTTCAAAGTGTTTCTTATATATATATATATATATATATATATATATATATATATATATATATATATATATATATATATATATATATATATATAAACTGTCCTAACTAGTGTTACATCGATACACACTACAACGTCGACCCATATTGTTCAATTCGACATCTAAAACAAAAGAAGAATTACATACCTTTCAGTACCGGTATCACCATGTTACAATATAGGTTATGGACTCTTGAATAACTTCACTGAAGAATTAACCATAATCACTTAAAATTACACACTATAAATGAAAATAATCATTTTAGTTTAATAGTTAAACTATAACAAGTAGAATTTAGGAAAACCAGGCGAAAAACTGTTCAGTTGCTCAAAAGAAACCGTTAAAAATTGCAGCGAAAAACATCTGTTATAATTCTCGTACTACAACAAGAAAACTACTGAAAAATTAATTTTGATTAATTTACAATATTTACGAATAAACACAATCACTGAAACAACATATACCGCCACTAATTCACTTTCAATTAAACAAAACTAGCACGTGTTGCCCCATAACATTCCACACTGGTAGCCATGTTTGTTAGCATACCCGGTTCCCGGCTATCAGCTGATCACCCCGGGCCAGAGCCTGAGATTCACGCGAGCCTCGATCCAAGGAGCTTTCAATTATGGATGGTTCCCAAAGAAGTCGGAAGCAATGTTGCAGTATGGTTGTTTTTAACCTCTCTCCAGTATGAAATTACTTTATTAAACACTATTAAGAATAATTAAGGAATCTAAGCGACGAGAAGGGGGACTTGAGCAAGGAATGACGTTACAAAAATCGATGTCACATCACATCGACTTTTTCCTGATACCGATTGAAATATTCTAACAGCTTTTCAGTGCCTATGTCTACTGCAAAAACCTCGCCAAAACCAGTTTGTCCATTTTTCACAGGAAATGTACCTCATTAAAACACAGACTGAGTTGTTTCGTGTTAAGAAAGCCACAAATACCGTTATAAACCTGCATTTGGAAACAAAAAAGCTGGAACCCTGCCAAGAATTTACATTCCGTGGCGAGCGAAATAATAGGTTCGAGTATTCAGTGGTCGTACTTTCGAAGCCGTTTACTTCGGCCCTGGCACTTTAATGCATGGCAATTGCTCCACCGCCTGACTACAAGAAGGTTAATAAATGATGTTAAATGACAGGTACAGAGGATTTATAGTAAGGTTAAAGAGAATTAGGTGACTTACCGAGTACCACTAAGCGCTGCGGTGTTCCGGTGGCGATGACGCGGCCCGTAACGGGATCGCGGTCCTCACAGTGCCACACCCCTTCATCCTCCACCCTGGCACTAGGAATATGCAGTTCTCCTGTCAGTAAGTCCTGCAAGTAACGGTGTCCCAGACCGTCGCCGTTTTGAAGAGGAAACGCGTCCACAATACGACCGTCGTGGTACCAGAGAGGCCCGGCGGCAGTGCTGCAAAAGGATTACATGGATGTGCATCAGCTCCTTCAACTCTAGAGTTCGCTTATACTGTCTATTTGTGAAAATACCTACCCTAGAGGACATAATTGCACACTAATATTTCAGAAAATGTTAGATTGAAACAAGCTTTTACTTTCTCTAGTAAGTATAGTAAGTAGAGGAAGTATTGTATTACACCCAAAAATTCGATGTTGAGATTTCACCAGAAATACATGTTTTGAGACCCCCTGAATGCAAAAAAGCATTTTTAGAAAAAGGTCCCCGTGTGTGTGTGTGTGTGTGTGTGTGTGTGTGTGTGTGTGTGTGTGTGTGTGTGTGTGTGTGTGTGAGTGCGTGTCAGTCTGTCAGTGTGGATAGCATAACTCAAAAACGAAAAGTCGGTTAGAAACCAAAGTGGGTATTTAAGTTTAATATCTCTCAAGGATGCGACACAAAGATTTAGAAGAAAATTCCTCTACCCCAAATTACCCTTTACAGGGAAAATATTTCGAAAATTTTAATTTTCTTGAAAATGGTTCTAACAATTTTTACTAAAATGTGATATGTTTAAGATATTTTTATGACGAAATGTATATTTCGAATTTTCTGATTATAGCTTATGTTGTCCTGTTTTACTATGGATGATTTATGAATATTCGTAAATGATAGACCAAATCATACTATACAAAAATGAAAATCTTGTTAAAACAAACAATTTATGTCCTAATTTTTTTTATATAGAGTGAACCACTTCGGAGATATCCATTGTTATTTTTTAGTTTTGGAATTATTAAACTTTAGTCAAATGGAAGATCGCTATTCATTTTTTTATATATTAGCCGTGCAAGAAGCTTTAAATGATTTGACTATCGCTCAAAGTTGACTGTCCCATATTCCCCTTCTACCTACAAGGAAATAAGCAATGAGATAATTTGTACAAATGTTTATCTCAACTAACACGAAGAAGATATAGGAATAAGAGTTTGTAAGAAAGGTTAGTACAAGAGTAGAGAAAGTCATGTGAGTGTATGGAAGACTTACGTATGAGGCTCCCGTCAACAAACTTCTACATGAGAGAAGAAGAGAAGGGAGATATGGCTGGGTCTTTATGCAATAGAGAGCATGACAAACAGATTCTGTACCAACACAAATCAAGGATCCCAACATCTGGTAAACTGTATAGAAGTGCATGGATACCACTACAGAATAAGCAAAACAAAGATTCTTCATGACCCAGGGAACCGCGCGACTATGCCGTGACTGTTACCATGTGACCACCTGTAAAACTACTGGCAGAACTCCAGTGAATAATAGACAATGTCAGCAATCAAGTCCGACGTACAAGCCATGGTAAATAAAACTTTGTTAATAATAACACTTAGGTAACTTATACACAACCTGGGCGCTTTTATTCTATTGTTAATTCGTCATATATGAATGTACGGTATGTTGAGTAAAACGGTAGATATCACCAGCTAGAGGCGCAGTAGACTTGCGTGCTAGTGACGTCAGCTGGTGTAGCCCGCTAGCGCTCGCTCTGATTGAAATAACAGGACTAGTGATAGTATAGTTCGTTTTAGGACACTGAAATATTTAAATGGAAGCTTTGAAGAGAGTTACCTACGCTCAGTATCAGTATTTCTTGTGGAATCAAAACGTAATCATGAGGTAATTGAGAGTTGTTTTTCTCAAATGAGGGTGCAGATAGATTTCATAATCATCCCTTAACAACTACCGTGAATGAGAGAATGAAATCCTAGCTCCTTGAACGCAATTGTTCCGAGATTTATGCATGGGATATTAAGTACAACGATGTTCAGCGAAACTGAAAGTGACGATAAAGAGGCAGAAAAAGAAAGCAGTTTAAATAAGAGAACAGCAGAGATATGTGCTAACCATCTTAATGAACAACTAGATCACATACAAGAAATAAACAGTAACACAGGCACAACTGTTAGAAATGTTGGCAGGCTATGTAGCATACAGATCAAGAAAAGATCAAATTCCTTCGCTGTATATTCCTTCGCTTTGGTCCCTTTGAAGTCTTGTATTATTTAATATTTACATTTAATATTTTAAACAATTGCTCCTTTACATTCAATAGTTTAATGTAATGGTTAGAGTTGAGCAAGCGATTTAATTGATACGCAAAATCTGCATCTGTAACTGGAGGCAGCTATTATAACGATGACCATGGCATACAGCTTTACTGAATGACGTCACGGAGAGCGTGTGCTACAGAGAAACCTGCGCGCTATACCTACCGTATTACTCAACATACCGTACTTGAATCTAGCATCCCCCGAAATCTCTGCACTCATACATCTAACACTAGATGTAGCGGAGTGTCCCCTAGTGTACGTACCTTGCAACTACTTGCAGCAGGCGGTGTGTCTGGGACTCTGCTGCTGAAGGTCACACTCATACCTCTAACACTAGATGTAGCGGAGTGTCCCCTAGTGTACGTACCTTGCAACTACTTGCAGCAGGCGGTGTGTCTGGGACTCTGCTGCTGAAGGTCACACTCATACCTCTAACACTAGATGTAGCGGAGTGTCCCCTCGTGTACGTACCTTGCAACACTTGCAGCAGGCGGTGTGTCTGGGACTCTGCTGCTGAAGGTCACACTCATACCTCTAACACTAGATGTAGCGGAGTGTCCCCTAGTGTACGTACCTTGCAACTACTTGCAGCAGGCGGTGTGTCTGGGACTCTGCTGCTGAAGGTCACACTCATACCTCTAACACTAGATGTAGCGGAGTGTCCCCTAGTGTACGTACCTTGCAACTACTTGCAGCAGGCGGTGTGTGTCGCCGATCTGGGACTCTGCTGCTGAAGGTCACACTCATACCTCTAACACTAGATGTAGCGGAGTGTCCCCTAGTGTACGTACCTTGCAACTACTTGCAGCAGGCGGTGTGTCTGGGGCTCTGCTGCTGAAGGTCACACTCATACCTCTAACACTAGATGTAGCGGAGTGTCCCCTAGTGTACGTACCTTGCAACTACTTGCAGCAGGCGGTGTGTCTGGGACTCTGCTGCTGAAGGTCACACTCATACCTCTAACACTAGATGTAGCGGAGTGTCCCCTAGTGTACGTCCCTTGCAACTACTTGCAGCAGGCGGTGTGTCTGGGACTCTGCTGCTGAAGGTCACACTCATACCTCTAACACTACATGTAGCGGAGTGTCCCCTAGTGTACGTACCTTGCAACTACTTGCAGCAGGCGGTGTGTCTGGGGCTCTGCTGCTGAAGGTCACACTCATACCTCTAACACTAGATGTAGCGGAGTGTCCCCTTGTGTACGTACCTTGCAACTACTTGCAGCAGACGGTGTGTGTCGCCGATCTGGGACTCTGCTGCTGAAGGTCACACTCATACCTCTAACACTAGATGTAGCGGAGTGTCCCCTAGTGTACGTACCTTGCAACTACTTGCAGCAGGCGGTGTGTCTCGGACTCTGCTGCTGAAGGTCACACTCATACCTCTAACACTAGATGTAGCGGAGTGTCCCCTAGTGTACGTACCTTGCAACTACTTGCAGCAGGCGGTGTGTGTCGCCGATCTGGGACTCTGCTGCTGAAGGTCACACTCATACCTCTAACACTAGATGTAGCGGAGTGTCCCCTAGTGTACGTACCTTGCAACTACTTGCAGCAGGCGGTGAGACTCGCCGATCTGAGACTCTGCTGCTGAAGGTCACACTCATACCTCTAGCACTAGATGTAGCGGAGTGTCCCCTAGTGTACGTACCTTGCAACTACTTGCAGCAGGCGGTGTGTCTGGGACTCTGCTGCTGAAGGTCACACTCATACCTCTAACACTAGATGTAGCGGAGTGTCCCCTAGTGTACGTACCTTGCAACTACTTGCAGCAGGCGGTGTGTCTGGGACTCTGCTGCTGAAGGTCACACTCATACCTCTAGCACTAGATGTAGCGGAGTGTCCCCTAGTGTACGTACCTTGCAACTACTTGCAGCAGGCGGTGTGTCTGGGACTCTGCTGCTGAAGGTCACACTCATACCTCTAACACTAGATGTAGCGGAGTGTCCCCTAGTGTACGTACCTTGCAACTACTTGCAGCAGACGGTGTGACTCGCCGATCTGGGACTCTGCTGCTGAAGGTCACACTCATACCTCTAACACTAGATGTAGCGGATTGTCCCCTAGTGTACGTACCTTGCAACTACTTGCAGCAGGCGGTGTGTCTGGCCTATCTGGGACTCTGCTGCTGAAGGTCACACTCATACCTCTAACACTAGATGTAGCGGAGTGTCCCCTAGTGTACGTACCTTGCAACTACTTGCAGGAGGCGGTGTGTCTGGGACTCTGCTGCTGAAGGTCACACTCATACCTCTAACACTAGATGTAGCGGATTGTCCCCTAGTGTACGTACCTTGCAACTACTTGCAGCAGGCGGTGTGTCTGGGACTCTGCTGCTGAAGGTCACACTCATACCTCTAACACTAGATGTAGCGGAGTGTCCCCTAGTGTACGTACCTTGCAACTACTTGCAGGAGGCGGTGTGTCTGAGACTCTGCTGCTGAAGGTCACACTCATACCTCTAACACTAGATGTAGCGGATTGTCCCCTAGTGTACGTACCTTGCAACTACTTGCAGCAGGCGGTGTGTCTGGGACTCTGCTGCTGAAGGTCACACTCATACCTCTAACACTAGATGTAGCGGAGTGTCCCCTAGTGTACGTACCTTGCAACTACTTGCAGGAGGCGGTGTGTCTGGGACTCTGCTGCTGAAGGTCACACTCATACCTCTAACACTAGATGTAGCGGATTGTCCCCTAGTGTACGTACCTTGCAACTACTTGCAGCAGGCGGTGTGTCTGGGACTCTGCTGCTGAAGGTCACACTCATACCTCTAACACTAGATGTAGCGGAGTGTCCCCTAGTGTACGTACGTTGCAACTACTTGCAGCAGGCGGTGTGTCTGGGACTCTGCTGCTGAAGGTCACACTCATACCTCTAACACTAGATGTAGCGGATTGTCCCCTAGTGTACGTACCTTGCAACTACTTGCAGCAGGCGGTGTGTCTGGGACTCTGCTGCTGAAGGTCACACTCATACCTCTAACACTAGATGTAGCGGAGTGTCCCCTAGTGTACGTGCCTTGCAACTACTTGCAGCAGGCGGTGTGTCTGGGACTCTGCTGCTGAAGGTCACACTCATACCTCTAACACTAGATGTAGCGGAGTGTCCCCTAGTGTACGTACCTTGCAACTACTTGCAGCAGGCGGTGTGTCTGGGACTCTGCTGCTGAAGGTCACACTCATACCTCTAACACTAGATGTAGCGGAGTGTCCCCTAGTGTACGTACCTTGCAACTACTTGCAGCAGGCGGTGTGTCTGGGACTCTGCTGCTGAAGGTCACACTCATACCTCTAACACTAGATGTAGCGGAGTGTCCCCTAGTGTACGTACCTTGCAACTACTTGCAGCAGGCGGTGTGTCTGGGACTCTGCTGCTGAAGGTCACACTCATACCTCTAACACTAGATGTAGCGGATTGTCCCCTAGTGTACGTGCCTTGCAACTACTTGCAGCAGGCGGTGTGTCTGGGACTCTGCTGCTGAAGGTCACACTCATACCTCTAACACTAGATGTAGCGGAGTGTCCCCTAGTGTACGTACCTTGCAACTACTTGCAGCAGGCGGTGTGTCTGGGACTCTGCTGCTGAAGGTCACACTCATACCTCTAACACTAGATGTAGCGGAGTGTCTCCTAGTGTGCGTGCCTTGCAACTACTTGCAGCAGACGGTGTGACTCGCCGATCTGGGACTCTGCTGCTGAAGGTCACACTCATACCTCTAACACTAGATGTAGCGGATTGTCCCCTAGTGTACGTACCTTGCAACACTTGCAGCAGGCGGTGTGTCTGGGACTCTGCTGCTGAAGGTCACACTCATACCTCTAACACTAGATGTAGCGGAGTGTCCCCTAGTGTACGTACCTTGCAACTACTTGCAGCAGGCGGTGTCTCTGGGACTCTGCTGCTGAAGGTCACATTCATACCTCTAACACTAGATGTAGCGGAGTGTCCCCTAGTGTACGTACCTTGCAACTACTTGCAGCAGGCGGTGTGTGTCGCCGATCTGGGACTCTGCTGCTGAAGGTCCGAGGTCACACTCGAGTCTAGCTTCACTATGTTGTAGTACGGGGTACTCGATGATGCGCGGAGGTGACGGGGACGTAGTGCTAGGCTCGGGAGAGAAAAGTTGAGAGGATTCTGAGGACCAGTCGACGTCATCTTCCAGCGGAGTGGGTTTCGGGGCCGGAGCAGAGGGGGCGGCTCTGTGTTGGTGACGTCGTAACGAGCGTGACAGGGAGGCGGCTGCAGCGGCAACAGGGGCGCTGCTCTGACCTGCAAAATAACAAAAACATACTCAGTCTTAAATTATGAAAAGGTCTCTTTACATATTCTTAATTTATCACACAAGATGTACTTTTCTAGTTTTCAGCAATTTTAATTGGAATTTGTTTTCTATGTTGTCCTTATACACATCGCAGTCTTAATTTTCAGTATTGGTACTTTTAGTCTCCGAGTTATTAAACTTTAAATCTCAACCTTACTACCCTATAGCAAATATTTCACACCATAACATTTTAAAAATAACTGATTCTTTTTATTCTATGTCATAATACAAAACTATAATTTTATATTAACGGCCTAGTTCAAAGGAAATTAATTTTTTGAGCTCTGTCAGTTAGTTTCATAGCTTTTTTAAATTACTAAGGTTTATATAGACTTAAAAATTAATAAACGAAATAGGTAGTTGGAAAGAAATGCTTTTATTGCAGATTTAATTCCTTGTGTTTTGAAGCTCTGCTTAAAACTTTAAGCGCAAATTGTTTGCGCGAAGGTTTTGAAAACGTGAATAAGCTAAACTATTTTTATTCTCGATTTTTAATGTTCATTATATAAATACAGATATTTTTAATATAGAAATACAAATGCCAATAGTATTGGCTTAAAAGAATACACAGAATATTTGATTACTAATCCATAATGCTATATATTTCTTAAATTATACTTGTGCTACGTTAATCTAATGTTTTAGAGGAATATAATATTTTAAAAGTCCGTTTTCGTGACGAAGAGGTACTATATCTGTCTGTGAATGAACAGGTCCGAATTCGAATCTTGGTTAGCACGAGTTGCCAAATAAGGTTTCTTCCGGAGTTTTACCACATTTAGAGAAGAGGATATCGGATAACCTTAAGCTCAATGGACCAGGGATACTCAGAACATTGCTTCACCCATTTAATTCAGTCAATGTATCTTACCTATGGTGTTAACGTTGCGCTAAACAACTTCTGATATTTCACATGCACTTCTCTACCCACTTTTACTTTCGCCGTGTGTGTGCCCATAACTCAAAAACGAGAAGTAGGTTAAAAACCAAAGTTGGTATTGAAGTTTAATATGGTTCAAAGATGTGACACGAAGCTTTTGAGGAAAATTCATCCACCTTATATTATGTTTTGTATGCCAAATTTTTCGAAAATGTTGATTTTCTCGAAAATAGTTTTAACGATTTTGACTAAAATGCCACGTGTTTGAGATTTTGTATGCAAATAAAATGTATATTTTGAATGTAGTTCTGTTTACTAACTCTCTCGACACAAATTATGTCAAATAATCCTTTTTGTAAAGTGAACAATTTCAGAGATATTCCTTGTTCCTTCTCAAAATTTTGCAATACTGTAAACAACTCTCAAAAGGGAGTTCGCTATTGGTTGTTTTATCTCAGGATATAGCAACCAATCTTAAAACATTTGACTCTCACTCAAAGTTCACTGTATTCTCATATTTCCCATGCACGTAGTAGAAAATTAGCAAAAAGATACTCCCTACAAATGTTTATGTCGAGTGACGTTAAGTAGATATAGGAATAAGGGTTAGTAGGTATCATTTGTACAAGACTAGAGAAAGTCATGTGAGTGCAGTACATCAATTTTTATAAAAATAAACAAATGCACATTTTAAGGTTGTTTTAGCAATTCATTAACTAGAACAAGATCTTCCAGAACTTACTTGGAGTCTGTTAAGGAACAACCACTGCATCTGAACTGGTATTTCTGTTTAAAACACGGAAGATACTTTGGCTTTATCTGAGCGCTGCACAACTTCCAGGACAAACTTCTCAATAAGTTAGGTATCTTTAATCTGATTGCCTCGAGCCTCCAGGTAGTGTCATGGTTAGGTACGGATTCCCTGAAGAGCAACTTCAACCTAATTTATCACGCAACGTTTGTGGAAAACAGACTCGAGAAGGAGACACATTTTCATAATTCATTTAAGTGCCAGGCGTCCCAAATACTCGATTAGAAAATGTGTGCGATTTAATCAAACAGGCAAGGCACGTTTAATTGTATACAAGTTGGTTTATTAAACCTCCAACTGCACATCGTATATTTGATTATTGCGAATCATCTCGAGTATTTTTGTGGTGAATTCTCCTCATCTTTAGCCCTCATACTTTCGTATAGTCACTGCAATAATTCTAATACGCAACTTATGAATAACATTTTGCAAAAACTATGCACGTATGTACAAAATTCCAAAATGTTATACATACCTTTCGTCAAACCAAAATTATTTGTACTGTAAGTGTTTGTAACTGCTTCATTTGATTGGTTTAAACTTCTCACATGATTTTCACTAGTTTTTATTTATGGACGCTCTTTAACTGAAATGTTTCTCCATCTTGGGCATGAAATACTATTTAATTTTGCTCAGAGACTCTTTTTCAGGTACCGTAAATCTGCGACACGGGAGCACCGACTTTACTTCCCTCCCAAAGAAAGCCGTGCTAAGGGTTTCCCGCCCAAAAAAAAAAAAAAAAGAAATCGTCGCCTTCCGACGGGTTTCAACCCGCGACCTCGGGAACCAGAGGCTAGCATGTTACGCTTAGACAGGGATTCCTAATATTTTCAGGTGATACTTTCGATGATAGTCCTACAACTGGCTTCCTATGCGTTCCTTGTACACTTACACATCCTCTGAGGCTCAAAGATCACTCCTGATCCGGAGAACAAAGGTTTAAAGGCTGTTTCCTGTTTCCCTGCCATGCAACGCCGAGATTCCCACAGGCCTGAAACAACCGTGTAGGATGAAAGCTGAAGTGCAAGATTTGAGGTGAAATTTGAGTGAGTGGTGTTTAAGTGACCACCGAGTTATTTGGGCACAACGTCCGTCCAAAAATAAAATAGAAACTAAAAATCACAAAAGCATCTAAACTTTGCAGTTAAATTACAATGAAAGCTAAAGCGATTAAAAGGTAAAATTGAAGTGAAAAATGGTAAATGCAATCTTAAAATAGGGCTAAAAAGCTCCGAAGACTAAAATAAGAGGCACAACTAGTGACATAGAGGGACAGGAAATTCGTGGAATGTAACTTACCTTCCCAACATTCGTCTACCCACCCTGGGAAATCTTTAAAAAAGCCACGAACAGTACGCCTGGAACCTACAACCTCCCCAATGCGGAGCACAGAAGTTAATGCTTGGTAAAGATAAAATAGATATGAAAAGTTCATACCCTGTCATGTAGAATCCCTGGTTACCACGTGACTGAAGCAGCCGGTATTCTGTCTGGATAAAAACCCACACTTGGGTAGAGAAGGCAATAAACACTGAAGTTCACAAATATGACAGCAAATTTCCAAGCGGCCTTGTGATAATGTAGTCGTGTAATTTTCAGCCCGAATAGTTTTCCGACATATTTTTCTGCTACAAAAGAAGCCTGCGCCTACATCAGAGGTTATGATTTGTGTTTGTGAAAGTAATTATAGAGAATATTTGTGAGCATGAGGCCTTTGATGTCACGTCACGGGAATATGGTAATGCTGCTGCGAGGGTGGGCGTGACTGTGCATATGATGTCATGGACGAACGGCCGACCGGCCTGCTGTTCAAATCATCAGGTCAACAAGACCTTCTTCCTTACACACAGACCTTTCTCTGAGAGCGAGGCCATTTCTTTGCCTCTGGGCACCAGATGGGGATGAGGCTTCGATAATATCGATACATCGATAACCTTCCTGGTCAGGGCTATCGTATACATCGAGAAACATTTTGTTACCTCTATCACACACGTGGTGCTGATGGAAACGAAACATACATTAAATACATTTAAAATCTCATCTACTCACTTTTTTACAATATACTATTACAAACATTAATTAATTAGCACGTAAAGTAAATATTCCATTTACTTTATACCGACATTTCACTGGAAATATACGTTTGAGGACTCCTGAATTGGTGTGTGTATGTGTGTGTGTCTGTGTGTCTGTCTGAACGGCATAACTCAAAAAAGAAAAGTCGGTTAAAAAACAAAATTAGTATTTAAGTTTAATGTCTTTCAAGGATGTGACACGAAGATTTTGAAGAAAATATCCCCACCCTAACCTACCCATTGCATGGAAAGTTTTTCGAAAATTTTGATTTTCTTGAAAATGGTACTCCTGTTTACTCTGGATGACCTTTGTACAACTGGTAAACCGTAAGAGAGACAAAATCTTACTGCACAAAAATGTAGATCTTCTTAAAACACACAACTTATGTCCACATGAATTTTTTCTAGAGTTAGCCACTTCGGAGATATTCCTAGTTATTTGTGTGCGTTTTGCAACACTGAAGCGTTTCTCAAATACAACGTCGTTGTTCAATTTTTTTATTTCTTGGCCATAGGGACCAGCTTTAAAACATTTTACTGTCATTTAAAGCCTTCTGTATTGCCATATTCTCTTTGTACTTACAAGAAAATTAGTAATTAGGTAATTTCTAAAATGCTTATCTCGATTAACATGAAGTAGATAAAGGAATAGAAGCTTGTAAGTGTAAGTTTGTACAAGTATGGAGAAAGCCATATGAGTGCAACACATCAGGTATTTTTTATATATTTTCTTGTAGATATAAGGCAAACAAGGGAATGCAATTAGCGTAAGCGATAGTCAACCATTTTAAAAGCTGGTCGTTATGTGATGGCTTTGAAATTCCATATTCTTTGCATAAACAATAGCAAAAACTAATAACAACCTCCCATTTGAGAAGAGTATACATATTTGAAAATTCAACCCAATGACAAGGAATTTCTCGGAAATGGTTAATTCCACACAAAAAAGACAGAATTGTAGGGGGATATAGTACCCTAAAATGTGATTTTCTAAAGTTTTCAATTAATTTAGTTAAAATTTTATTTTCAGTGGCGTCTGATATAAAAGTATACAGTTTTAAATTTTTCTTTGTGAGTTATTAAACTTTAAACCCCATTTCTTATCGTATGCCAAGTGTCCTTTAGAATGTAGTTGTGAAAACAAACATTTTTAAGACTCCAACGAATTTATGGCGTGAAAATAATTGAAAAAGAATTGGGAGCCACAGCCTCGCGGAGTCCAACCCAATCCGAATAACTCCCCTATGGGAGGGCCTCATATGTTTGGCCCGGGGTGCTTCTGGTACTGATAACAGGCGGGTGCTAGGGGTTGGCACCCTCCCAGAGCCGAAAATCGAACCTTGGAACCTTAGCACTAGAGCTACGAACAAAATATTGAGCCCCAATAATTACTCCTATTTACGCCTTTGTAATGGAGATTAAAATATAACCTTAAAAAAGATTACAAATGGAATAGAAAGGAAATTTATGTTTAAGTTCTCTATGGCAGCGGCTAAACGAGAAAGAAACAAGAACGAGTAACTTTAATTTGTCATACAGACTTCTTATCATGATTGGTAGCTATACCTTATCGGCTGGTGCAGGACACGCCTTTGAAGGGGTTAGGGGAAAACTTCATGACCGCCCAGGTAAGCGAAATGTATAATACATATATGTGGTATTATTTTCAGGGGATGCAAATTAAAGCTGAATTGTATTCATTAAATACATAGCAAGGCAGAACTTTATAAGAAAAAAGTAAATAGAGTTATTCTGACAGTGACATCGGTGCTTGTAGCTACATAGAAAAAACAACAATAAATAAAGTAGAATATTTTGTTTGTAATTCAAACTATAATTGTTTAATTTATATTTATTAACCTATTGCTGATCAAGGCAACACAACAGGAATATAGTCAAAGTATAAAAAGACAAAAAAAGCATATAAAGAGAAAAGAATAACAGAATATTATTGTTCGAATTCTAATTAATATTGCTATTTCCATTTGGTTTCCATTAGAGTTTTTAAACAACATGCAATACAAGTTTTCATCACCAGCATACATATATAAAAAGTGTCACGGGATTTTTTTGGAAAAATCTGATGTGCTGCACTTACATGACTTTCTCTATTCTTGTACTAATCATTCTTACAAACTCTTATTCTATCTGGCAAAAGTTTAAGAATACAAAAACTCACACAAATAGCAAGGAATATCTTCGAAACGGTTCACTCAAAAAAAGAAGAAGGAAAAAAACCTACATAAATTGTTTTAGCAAGATCTATATTTTTGTATAGTAAGATTTGGTCTATATCTTACGGTTTACCAGTTATGCAAAAGTCATCCAGAGTAAACAGGGCTACATGGGCTATAGCCAAATAATTCAACATATACAGGGAAGATGAACACGCCTCAGAAGAGATACAAAATCCACCGAAGATTTTCTTTGACACCCTTTGTACTCTGAATATCTATTTTCACTGCATATTAAAATACTGTTTTAATTTCTTAGGCTATAGGTTACTAGTTGCCAATGCTTGAAAGATACAAGAAATGTTGAATATTACCAGAGTTATAAAAGATTTAATTAATAATTGCGAGAAAGATCTAATTAATATTGTCTTTATACAGTGCGCGCAGACATGGTCTGTGCTATCTCGTCTTTTTGTGGTTCTTGCAAATGGATTACTAATTAGGTCACAGGATATTCCAGACACTTCCTTTGAAAATTAATTAAGGCAGTTACCCTCTCCTTCATCCTCATATCGACTGAGTACAGGAAAGGACGAATAAATGCGAATCAGGTCGCATTCCCATTAACATCTGAATAACGAAGAGGTAATTAAGGTCTGATCATGGTCGTGTAGACTTACTTATGATCAAACAGAATTTGCAAGTCTCGTGTTTACATTCCCGCATACATACCCTAAATATCTTATTACGAACGTTGGAAGCCAATTCAGGTCAGTGGCAAAGACATCGAAAGGAAAGAAGAAGATCTGATGTGTGCATTCACTTGGTTTTCTATAATCGTACCAACTCTATTATATAACCAGAACATGACAGCAATTAGGATGTAAGTAATTTTATTGAACGAAAACTGTGAGTTAGTTGATATTATTGATAAGAGTATTTTAATTGCCATTATACTAAAACTTAATACGATTGTTTACGTTCAACCATGGCTCTAAGTTTAAAACGTTTATAAAACGTTTTTAATACTCTACGCTGTACGTCATTTTTACTGGTGTCCGATATTTTAATCATTCATTTCTCATTCGATTATGCATACAAAAATGGATAACTGCGTCTTCAACTTTTGTTGTTTTGTTGACCTGGACACAATGATATATATATATATATATATATATATATATATATATATATATATATATATATATATATATATTATAACCTATAAAAAGAATGTTATTTACCATATTAAAACAGGGAAGACAGTTGAAAGTGGTATCCTGTGAATCCAGCAAATGTGTTATGCAGTTTATTTTCAACATCAAGGATTCTTCAGGATAATTTATCTACAGAGAATCAATCATCAGTATCCCGGGTACAAGTGTGAATATTAGCAACAGTTTGTATCTTGCTTTCGCTCAGTAATATTTAAAATACAATCGAACCACAAAACACGGCCACCTATAACATTAATGGCCTGCCATATAGTAGTGGGTTGAAAACAATTGCCGAAGCTAAAAACAATTGCTGCACAATCAAAAGAGTTCAATTATTCCAGGATGCCAACAGAGCCGTTTTAACCTAACTTTACGTTTGAACATAACTCAAAGAAAACCACGATGGACTTACAGTTAAAGACTACACAATGGCAATAACTAAACTAATCAATTCAAGCAACATTCGACACATATATCATGCATTTGCAATTCCAGAATATGTGTCTATCTCTCAAGTGTTAAATTGGCCGTAGATTTAACATTAAAACACACTGTAATACAAGTTAACAATATATTTTGGCAACTAAGACCGTTATTAACACCGAATAAGAGGGTTATACTCTCAAACGTGCCCTATCATACCTAATGATACAATACAGGGTCCAGTATTACCTATATAAGGGCAGGAATCAACGAACCTGGTTTCCCATATCTTAAGCTTTAGAAGAGAAATGTATGTCTCCACAGATGACTTTGCCAAGTTATCTCCTAGCTTTAACATAAACTACGGGTACAATTATTGAGTTTACGCCACTTCCAACACACCCACCTGCTTTTTATGCAAACTAGGGCACCTTGCTGAGTACTGCAAGCATGATTTTGATCTGCCACGCGAAGATACTAACACTGATTCAGCACAGTTTCCACGGCTACTACCAGTACCTTCAAAACTCAATAGGTCTCAATGAGGAACTTACAGGTCCACCAACCATCTCCCACTGAAGAAGAGAATACAAACAGGGAGGAAAATGTTAGTTACCAACAAACCCAACCTGAATCTCACGCAGCAGCACCCTAAACTACCCTTTACATAAAACATTTTTCGAAAATTTTGAGTTTCTCAAAAATAGCTCTAACGATTTTGATTAAAATGTTATATGTTTGAGATATTTTTATGACAAATGAAATGTATATCTTGAATTTTACAGCTATAGCCTATATAGTCCTGTTTACTCTTGATGACTCGGGAGCTCTTGAATGTGAGGCAATCGCATTACCACACACCACAGGGGTGGGAAAAACTTGTTCTTGATCCTTGTATCTTTTAAAACGAGTACTGCAACTCTGAGGGAGAAAGATTCCATCAGAATATATAGTAGCGTGGTTTTGTTTATACTTGGCTCTATGACTCTATGGCAAGGTTTGGAAAGAGGGATGATGTGAGAGGACTCTAAGGACAGTTGGACCACAACAGAGAGCAGTGGTCCTAGCAACTACGGATTTAAGCTCCTCTGTGGGGCCACGTACAACAGGCTGCCCCCCACCCCTACGAATTATACATCCACGATCCGGAGGAGGTTTACAGGGAGCAGGCATCTGCCACACACTGCGAAACTCTCGACAACACTTGCAACCCTGAAACAGCCACAGGAACCGAACCCACGACATCTACGGCCCTATCGCACTCCGTTTATCTGTGCCTTAATAATGGTGCCTATCGCAAAAACCGCACAAAAGAAACAGTATATATAAACATCTGAAGTACTGCAAACAAAACACAATAGTTTCTCTTATGTTCCGCCAATTAAAGAGAAAACATGAATGTGTGTCAAGCATTCTTATATCCACTCAAAAAGAGGAAAAAATAAGAAAGTCGAGGTTGGAAGGTCATTATAAAGGATTTAAAAGCATGAAAGAAGGATGCTGAAGGAAATATTGGAAAACGAAAACCCAAAGAGACTTAATTGAAGGAATAGAAAGCTAAAATAACTTTCCCACCACGGAAAATGTAAGCTAGGAATATATTCACGTAACAATAATATACATGTCTGCTCTTCAGTTGTTTTACTTAAAAGTTCCCTTTTATTTCGCAAAATTCGATAAGAGTCCCGGTTCGATTCCCGACTGAGGGGATTACTCCCTATGCTCCTCAGAATCTCAAACTATGAAGGAAAGTGTAAATAAGAGTGATCTAAGGTACATCAAACCAAAAGCCCCAAAATCCACTGTATAACACCAATGTCTATAGATAATACTTTTCATTTTACTTTTCGTAAATATCTTTGGATTTTTCTAGAATTTATAAACTCTCAGCGTTCTTGGCTTTGTTCAAAATGTCAGGAGGAATACAAATTTTATTTTCATTAGCTTTATCATTAACTTCCATTTGCCTCTGTAAGTGTTGAACATCTGCTTAACAACCATATTACCTCATACATCTGTGATCTCACGTTGAGAGAAAGAGGATGATATGAAATGCAGGGGAAATCCATGAATGGAAAAGTAATTATGGAGCAATTGGTGGAGTGAGTGGCGGGAGAAAGAGGAGAACCCGGAGAAAACCCGCCCAGACGCTGCTTTGTCCACCACGGATACCACATGGGGGTCCTGGGATCGAATCCGGGCCACCTAGGTCTTAGGCGAACGATCTAACCACTTGGCCACGGCGCCGACTTTAAAATTATAATCATATTTTATTTCCTTGAGGGTAGAAACTTCTTTAACAGCCTTTTAGAATAAATGAGGTTTATAGTGCCTACATATTTGTGGAACTGCATTGCTTCAATGTTAAAAGTTTTATTTTTTCCTTGAATATTATGTGAAGTTGTTATTTCGTCAATGTTGTGTTACGTAGTTTAAAGGAATTGGAGATTTGCAGCTTTTCCTCTGCCATCTTCAATTACGTCTTACTTGAAACAAGAGGGAAAGTAACCAGTGTAACCGGCGAAGGAAATCTTAAGAGAGGCGATTAAATATACAAGAGAGAGAAGTAAAAAGGAAAGGAAAAAAAAAAACTGTAGAAGCCGATTTGCTAGTCATGGACTTAGTACTGGAGAAGCACGGCAGATGTCAGCACCGCGGCGGATAAAATTGGATTTTAGTCCGTATGCAGAGTGAGGCAGGATATCGAACTCCACTTCCATCCCCAAGTTGTTGAGAGAGGAAATGTTTGTAGTCCGTAACTACCCCTACTTGTTCTTCTTCTTCTTCTTATTTTATTCTATTACACTTTGTTTATTTTTCCTCCCTTAACGTGCACTTTTTGTTTCCTTGTTGGATGTCTGCAGGAAGAAAACTCTGTCAGATATCTGCAAGAACAAATGGTGGCAAAAATTGGGAAGAAAAACTTTTGTTTGGAAAGGAAATGAAGTCTGTGAATCCAAGCAATATCCTCTGTGTCTAAAAGAAGTTGTTGATTTTGTAAGAGAGAAGTTTAGGTAAATACCCACAGCGTTTGTAAAATTACCATGCGAATTCTTCTGGCATAATAAGTGGTTTCCTTTTACTTATCTACAGAATCTTCAATACACGCAGTGTTAAACACCAGGATAGCTCCAAGCGTCAACTTCGTTTCGAGGCGTGGCTGTATTACGGGGAATTGCTTGCCTGACACTGCAGTGTTCTGTTGCCCTCCATTAGCCTCGCTCGTCGGGTGCCAACTAATCAACAGAGGTGAAGTCTATGCTGTACAGACGTGTTTCGATATTGTAGTGTCTTAGTGAAGTTCTGTATCCCACTTCTGACACCAGCGTGACAATAACGACAAAGTTCAATCCAATTACTTTTTTCTCACTTTATTTTCTTCTAAAATGTTTGCACAAATGCACCATCTACAGTCTTTCGTGATATTACAACTCACTAGCTCCATCTAGTGGATTATCTGAGGAGTTTCTGAGGGCGAAATTGAGAAGTAGAAAACATATGCTTACATATTAGGCTAGTGGCTTAGTCGTCGGTAAAGTTTAAGAACGTTTAGTGAGTAAACTCACTGAATTTTCTGGCTATAGCCCCTGTAGTCCTGTTTACTCTGGACGACTTTTGCATAACTGGTAAACTGTTAGAGATAGACCAAATCTTACAATACAATAAATGTTGTTAGCTAATGCTGGATTTCTGACAATGAAGTCATTAATCCTCTTGCTCTCCAATATAAAGAGAGCAATAGCAGTAATAGTAACCGCTTTTACAATAAATGTACATATTGCTAAAACACACAATTTACATCAAAATGTTTTTGTAGAGTTAACCATTACGGAGAAATCCATTGTTATTTGTATGAGTATTGGAATACTTAAACTTTTCGTAAATTGAAAGTCGTTATTCACCTTTTTATTTCTTGGCCGTGCAAAGAGAACAGAATTTCAAAGCCAGTTGTTTTAAAATTTGCTCAGGAATTTATTTACTACTGGTGGTCACAAAGTAACCCCCCCCCCCCTTGGTAATCTAAATTCTGGAATAAGGTTTGGCATTACTAAGGTTAAGGGATTGCCGCCCCATCTTTGATTTTGTAAACCAGTAGTCCCTAAGAGCCCCCCCCCCCCTCAAACGCTTAAGTAACGACATTTCATTTAAGTCACATCTGAAGTCATGCAGAATCATTCCAGCAAAAGCTCTCTGAATTTCTATTGCATTTGAAAAAGTGTTCACACTCTCCGGACTTCAACAATCGCCAACTTTCTGTGTTCCAATACATATCTAGTGACCCTCGTGTCGCTTGCCACGATGGGTTCGGGGACCACTATCTGAGAACTACCGTTGTAACAGAAGAAGATCTGCTTGTCGTAAGAAGGAGACAAACTTTTTGTGTATATATATGTGTGTGTGTGTGTGTGTGTGTGTGTGTGTGCAGATTGAACTTATGTGTCTCGACTGACTCCAGTTGGCAGGAAAAGTTAGCTTGTCTTTTTAAACTGGTGCCGTTATCTGTATTGGAGTGTTGGATGTTAACAGCTCAGTTTTATGAATCTGTGTTGGCATTCTGCCTTATCTGCAGGGTATTTACACCCTAACAGTTTCTAATACCTACTGCTACTGCCTTATTTGCAGTAAAGCTTTCTCGGCCAGTTTGATCTGTTTTCTAGTGCTGCAAGGAAAACAAGCGAGCGCTCTGCAGCGATACAAGATGCCCGGCCATGGGGAGCAACACATTTGTGGAGGGGTTAAACGATATAGGGCTGCTGCATATTTACTAACAACCCCTTTCATGTACACATACGCACACAGCAAATATACACAACAATTCGATATATAGTCTAACTGAAAATACATGTTTTGATGTTCCATTAGCTCATTTTTACTTTCCATATTAGTAATGTTTTATAAGTATACACACGAAAGCCACACTGTCTCACAGGCGGACACTACTGTAAAGGTACCTAACATCCAAATTTGTACATTTTTGCATAATTTCTTCCAGCATATGACGTAAACGGAATCAAAACATCAGTATCAATAATTCATCAAGCTTTTAAATGGTTAAATTCACTAAATTGGACATAAAATGTAAATTTTTGCCATCTTAGTCTCCCAGACGGATATTACCGTTAACGCCATAAAAGTAAGGTTAGGTGGTCATCCTATTCTTATTTATAGTATAAATATATTAAAACTGATACACAAGCGACACTCTGGGTCGTTGCCTTATGGTTTCGTAAAGGTGAAAGGTTATGTTTCGCAGTTGCCTAGCAACACAAATTATCTTGTAGACCAGAAAAATGTAGCTCGGCTCGTTGAAGTAGTTAGGTAGAGGAGTAACTTTTTGATGTGGTCCTTGATATGATGGAGTAGGGAAGTTGTTGAGTGAAGGAATTTATTCTGAAGGAGTGAGTGTTTTGAACATCAGATATCTCTCTCTCTCTCAAGTGCCAATTATATAACAAGGCTCCGTCCCGTCCTTTAGATTAAACTTGCCTGTAGCTAATGGCAGTCGGCTTGCCGAGTAATTACATTAATAGAATCCCATTGTTTCTAATGGAAAGAATGGAGCAAAGATTTGGTGAACAAGAACACCATTTTTCTTCCTCGCTGCTGTTACAAAGTTTCCTTTTGTGTGAGAAATTTACGTTTCAGGCAATTAATTTACTAAAATAAATTACCTAATGCGAATTCCTTCCGCAAGAGGTCGCGAAATTGAATATCTGGAATGTTCTTAATTGCTACCGGTTCCAGTAGATGTCAGCGTCTGCACATTACAGAGTTATGTGGTCACAGAACTGTCACATTTTAAACTATTATGTTACAATCGCATGACACTTTCTACCCACAATGGTTTAATATACAGGATGACCCAGATAAAATGCTACAGATAAATATCTTTTATGCTTGACCAATGCCTAAATGTAATAATTATAGCTGTACTTTAATGGACCCCATATTTTGAAATCAAATGTTCAGGCTCGAGATCAGAATAAAATAAATACTTTCGCGTCTGCGCACATATCACAACACTGTTGGCTGTTTCACTGTGAAGGTAAGGTCAATGTACTTATTGACTCAGGTTAACTGTAGAATATTACAATAATTTGTAAATATTTTAAAGTTAGACACATATTCGAGCGTAAATACTCGTATAAAATTTGGCTATAATGGGAGTAATTATGATACTAGTATGAAAATTGCGAAACTCCCTCCGCTTGTTTCATGAGCATATCGTATCTTAATTAATAGCATTATAATCTGTTACACATCATACTGGTAATGGCAACCAACAAAGGACGGTAGGGGCCTGGCTCTCTCGAACCAGTGGCATGGCGCGTAACAACAGTGCTCAAGGTCAAGCTTCCACTCCCCACACCACTCACGCTAACAAACACGCGACAGGGCTTCCAGAACCTTCAAGAGGCATCCGGCGGCGGTGTATTTGTGAAAGTCGAGAAAGGTCCACGTTACGTCATCCTCGCTAGATAAGGAGGCGAGGAAACAGCAGATACTCAGTTACAGATATGAGTCGGTGTGTATGTCAGTGAGTGTGAGATAGCTGTGTGTGTGTGGTACTGCTGTCGTAGAAGATACGTCGCGTAGAAGGGAAGAAGTGTTAATGTTGTATTTCAATAATATAGAAAATTATATGAATTGTTTGTAGGAAAGGAGAAAGAAATATAAATGTAACACACTGTATTTCTATTTCAATCATAGAAAATTATATTAGCTGTATGTTGACGGGCGAGTAGAGAAAACCATGTGAATGAAAAATGTTACATAAACAGGGTGTCCCAAAAAAGCACATGTGTGGTGGGTCGGCAAACTAATCGGTTTTCAAATGGTGGAGGTGGTGGTGGTGGCAGTGGCGGTGGCGGCGACGGCGGTGGCGGTGGTGGTGGCAGTGGCAGCGGCGGTGGCGGTGGTGGTGGTGGTGGCAGTGGTGGTGGTGGCAGTGGCGGTGGTGGTGGTGGCAGTGGCGGCGGCGGTGGTGGTGGCGGCGGTGGTGGTGGTGGTAGTGGTGGCAGTGGTGGTGGTGGCGGTGGTGGTGGCAGTGGCGGCGGTGGCGGTGGTGGTGGTGGTGGCAGTGGTGGTGGTGGCAGTGGCGGTGGCGGCAGTGGCGGTGGTGGCGGCGGTGGTGGTGGTGGTAGTGGTGGCAGTGGTGGTGGTGGCGGTGGTGGTGGCAGTGGCGGCGGTGGCGGTGGTGGTGGTGGTGGCAGTGGTGGTGGTGGCAGTGGCGGTGGCGGCAGTGGCGGTGGCGGCGGCGGTGGTGGTGGTGGTGGCGACGGCGGCGGCGGAGGCGGAGGCGGTGGTGGCGGCGGTGGCGGTGATGCTAATAAACCATTCCAATTGGTCTCATTTCCTAGCCAGAGCAGGCCTAGACGTACTTATTTCTTACAGATTAAAAGTAAGATAAAATGAAAACACAAAATTCCCACAGTCAGTACATGTGCAGATATTGTGAACTCGGTTCTGTTCACTCCGTGGTGACGCTGTGTGCCTACTTCTCCACGCTCACAGATTACTCAAACACGCCCGCCACCTTGTACACAGTCTAGCAGTACCAACAGTGTTACACTAATTCCCCCAAAAGGGCATCGCTACAAGCCAAGTTCCTGTGTCTTGTTGCTGTGGTCTGAAAGCCCCAATCCGAGCAGCGAGGCGGTTACTTAACAGCCAAGCTGAGACGTTTCTTGTTAGCACAGACTGCTGTCCATGAAATGAAAGATAAACTTGGACTCATCAGGCAAAATGATAGATCCTCCATCTTCTTCCTCCTTCTATTTCATTCTCCTTGTTGGAATTGGTTTGTTTTTGGTACGACAAGCTTTTAAGTCGTTGATTAAATAACCTTCTTTGAGTGAAAGAGCTCGATGTCAACTCAGCGCCCTCTCCCACTCAGTATTGAGATCAATAAATGGGGCCCTTTGGTTTCTTGGCCCTGTGTTCGGCATTTGTTTCGGCATTTCCGCTTCCCCTTGCCTCCAGTACATGACGGAAGTTATTAACTTAAAAAATGTGACGTCATCTTGATGTATGGGACTTGAAAGTCACCATTTTAAAGACTTGAGCGCTTCCTCTATCCCTCTTATACCGGGTGGAACGGAAGTTATTACATTCCTTCTAATATGCGCTTCATACAAACATAACCTCAATGAACTACATTAATAACAAAATCTGTTAAACCTGATCAACTCTTTTGAAAGAAAACCTCTAGTTGGGCACACGGAAATAAAAGGAGATGCTGTGGTGGTAGCGTGTCCGCTTCACATTCAGGAGGTCCCCAGTTCGAATCTCAGGGTGAGTTATACTGATAAAGCTTTTAATTGCTGAGCATCGTAATCGTGGTCGCTGGAGCGTATGTCCTTGGGGAGAATCCCAATTGGAGTTCAGCCTCTGTCATGGCTGTTTTGGTCTATATATAGACAATAAAAGGAGTACACATAAAAAAAACGAAATTAAACAAAAATTTAATAATAAAGCTAATATCTTAAAGTCTCAAGAATGGAAACTTAGGCAGATTTAAAAGAGTGATGAGGCTTTGTTGACGCGCACGAAAAACAAACACGGTTACGATTTAGCGGGCCGATTCCTATCTTACCATGACGTGCTCTAAAGTTAGCCAATGGAAATCGCTTCCTTATTGTTGCCCGTGCAAAAACAAAATGCAACGCAAGACACACTCGTCTTGAATCGAGCCGAGAGTACACGTGCAACTTGGGGAGTTGTACGTAAGCTAGCACGTATACATAATTCGGTGGTCCCTAAGGGTGACAAACTTAAAGTGTTATAACGTTGTAGTTGAAATTACAAAGTTACATTCTATTTAAATATCGTCGGCAGTTCTCTACAAATCTGGAAATTTACAAATAAAGTGATATGTTGGTTAATTCTTCATTTGGTTCCATTCCTACCATGACTCACGCACACCTTGTAGATAAAGATCTCTTGCTAGAGCTAGTCCGGACACCAAACACGAGATCTTATAGATCTTAAAGTAGACGTCTTCGATGGAGAGGAGCGTTTGCGTCAACATCAAAACATTAGATATCGACATCTAATTTTTGGATCTGCTACAATCCTTTCCCTGCTTACAATACGTGGTAGAGAAGGTAAAAAAGCTAATATTTTAGCTCCAAGTTTCAAATGTTCAGTCACACATAACCCTAATTTCAACAAAGGATGTGATTTTTGAGGTTATGTCTGTCTGTTGATCAGAAGGAACTGCATAATGAGGCAGCAGAGAGTGAAGATGCGATACTCTTGATATCGTATTCTTGCTCTGTGATGTGATGCTCGTTATTAAGTAGTGTGTTGGATCTGAAAGGCGTCTTCTCCCCATTTTCTGGAGTCGGTTCAGTTGAATGAGCGTATTAGGCAGAGATTTCACCTCACAGCAGGATTAGAGCGAATGTGCTAACTCTCAAAGGGTGAATCCTGGCATCACTAATTTGCTTCTTGCTTCAAAGATAATTCTGTCACGCGCTTGTATTTTTGTGGTGACGTCTTTGTGCTGGTAAGCAATGAGAAAGGTAACCCTGTTTTATTACAAGATCGCGAGATCCGCAGTTGTTCGTGGAGTAGAATAAACTCCCACGAGATGCCTCTGTGATCAAGCGAACTGAAAACTAATTTTGCACCGGGTAGACAATTACTTTCTCTACTATATAACTTGCAATCAGAAGAGGAAGTATTGCAATTTATCCAATAATTCGATACCGAAGTTCCATTTCTAAAGTCTCCTTGAAACCAAAAGGAAAACTCTTTTTGCAAGAATCTCAGTTTGTGGGTGTTTCTGTGTGTGTGAGTGTGTGTGTATGTGTGTGTGTTTGTGTGTGTTTCTGTGTGTGAGTGTGTGTGAGTTTGTGTGTGTGAGTGAGTGTGTGTCTGTGTGTGTTTGTGTGTGTGTTTGTGTGTGTGTTTGTGTGTGTCTGTGTGTGTTTATGTGTGTGTGTGTGTATCTGTGTGTGTTTGTGTGTGTGTCTGTGTGTGTTTATGTGTGTGTGTATCTGTGTGTGTGTCTGTGTGTGTTTGTGTGTGTGTTTGTGTGTGTGTGTATCTGTGTGTGTGTCTGTGTGTGTTTGTGTGTGTGTCTGTGAGTGTCTGTGTGTGTGTTTGTGTGTGAGTGTCTGTGTGTGTTTATATGTGTGTCTGTGTGTGTTTATGTGTGTGTCTGTGTATCTGTGTGTGTTTGTGTGTGTGTCTGTGTGTGTTTATGTGTGTGTGTATCTGTGTGTGTGTCTGTGTGTGTTTGTGTGTGTTTGTGTGTGTGTATCTGTGTGTGTGTCTGTGTGTGTTTGTGTGTGTGTCTGTGAGTGTCTGTGTGTGTGTTTGTGTGTGAGTGTCTGTGTGTGTTTATGTGTGTGTCTGTGTGTGTTTATGTGTGTGTCTGTGTATCTGAGTGTGTGTGTTTGTGTGTGAGTGTCTGTGTGTGTTTATGTGTGTGTCTGTGTGTCTGTGTGTGTTTATGTGTGTGTCTGTGTATCTGAGTGTGTGTGTTTGTGTGTGTGTCTGTGTGTGTTTATGTGTGTGTCTGTGTATCTGTGTGTGTTTGTGTGTTTGTGTGTGTGTCTGTGTGTGTTTATGTGTGTGTCTGTGTATCTGTGTGTGTTTGTGTGTGTGTTTGTGTGTGTTTATGTGTGTGTCTGTGTATCTGAGTGTGTGTGTCTGTGTATTTGTGTGTGTGTTTGTGTGTGTCTGTGTGTGTGTTTATGTGTGTGTCTGTGTATCTGAGTGTGTGTGTTTGTGTGTTTCTGTGTGCGTGTGTGAGTGTGTGTTTGTGTGTGTGAGTGTGTCTGTGTGTGTTTGTGTGTGTAAGTGTGTGTGTGAGTAGATCTGCGGGGACCGCAATAATGAAGGTTAAACCTTTTTGCAACATATACAACTTGCATAATTGTTCAAGCACGCAAGAGGAAACTACAGACGACGTTTAAGGGAATGGCAGTGAAATATATTGTTGTGTATATTATTTCAGTTTAAGTATAAACTGCCACAAGCTTTACTGGTCAATTTGTGAGCACCTCACATAGAATATAGCGAAGTTTTAAATGCAGGTATTTTGGGGGTTGCATGTCACGAGAATAGGTTGTTCTTGTTATTGTTATGGACCTAGAGCTGAGGTCGTTGTGGGTCCATATCTCTGTGAAGTGGCAAGCAGCTTCCCGCGGTAAAAACACGACCTGAACGTGCACCAGGTTAACAAGATGCTATCTCACAGTGCTTACTAACATTTTGTTAGCACAAAACAACTTCCACATTACCAGTCTAGTATTCCGTTATTCACTTTACGATAATTATGACTATTATTATCTTGGTTTGTACCGGGCAGTATGCATTTGGCTCCATGCAACAAGCTTAAACAACTGCTTTTGTTGCGATGAGATTAAATACAGAAATTTTCCAAACTATGAAAAAATCTGATATAAGGGAAATGTGGAAATACTTTCAAATTTCGTTCTCTTTCCACGGTTAAGACAAATGAATAACGACGTTCCACTTGACAGAAGTATAAGTTCTTTAAGACTCACAGAAAGAATAAGGAATATCTCCGAAAAGGTTCACTCTACGAAAAATGTGTTCAGACATAAATTGTGTGTTTTAGCGAGATCTACATTTTTTGTACAGGAAGATTTGGTCAATCTTTTAGGGTTTACCACTTGTTTAAAAGTCATCCAGAGTAACGGGGTGAGTGTATGTACGTGATAGACAAAGTAAAAATATGTTATTTACGGAGTTGTTTGTAGAACAGATACGAAAGTAAAGGCTGGTGTATAACATAATCATATTTCTATTCTTTATTGTGTCTGTTTTAAAGACCTCAAACAAAGAAGGTTGTTAATTTGCAATTTCACACAGAGAGAGCCACGTTCAAAGCCTGCATCCTTCCCAAATCCAATTGCACTACTCTGTGTGTGAACTCACGAACCTTGGATCAAGGGACAAACGCGTTTATCATACTGACCCTAGCATATTAATACAAACATTGAGCGGCGTCGTTTCCCCGGAAAAGTCGAATTTCCCGTCCGTCCCCCGCACTTCAATTTGCATTTTAGGCTAAAGTTTTCCATTATAAAATACAACGAGGGGTGGGGGGGAGGGGTAATGCCTGTACATAAAGTTCTGTGCAGTTTATACTGCCGCGATAAATCCTGAGGGTGCGTGCGTGCGTGTGTGCGTGCGTTAATCTCGTATAACTCACACGTAAATTAAAAATACATGCCATAAAATGCAGTTCACGTGCAGTGCACGGCGGCTGGCTAATGAATTGGGAAAATAAATAGAACGTGTAACCGATTTCTTGACTTATTCCCAGTGCATACACTTTATTATTATTATTGATAGTAAAATCTCATTCCTCTCGTTCATCACGAGACCTTTTGTTGCAATCCTGTCTGCCAATTTTACATTAACTCATTGCCTTGTCTGTAACGTGCGAGTGTCAACAGAAGGTAACGTGTCCGACCCGCTTTCGGAAGGTCCTCTGTTCGATCCCCGCAATCTCACTTGGGTTTTCACTTTATCTACTACGTATAATAAAGTAGGCAAAATGTTGTATTCCACCCAAAAATTCGATGTCGAGATTTCACCGGAAAGATGTTTTGAGGCCTCCTGAAAAAAAAGCATTTTTAGAAAAAGGTCCTGTTTATGTATCTGTCAGTCTGTGGATAGCGTAACTCGAAAACGAAAAGTCGGTTAAAAACCAAAGTTGGTATTTTAGTTTAATGTCTCTCAAGGATGCGACACGAAGATTTTGAAGAAAATAGCCCCACCCTAAACTACCCTTTACATGGAACATTTATCGAAAATTTTGATTTTCTTGAAAATGGCTCTTACGAATTTGATTAAAATGTCATATGTTTGAGATATTTTTATGAAAAATGAAAGGTATATTTTGAATTTTTTGGCTATAGCCTATGTAGTCCTGTTTACTCTGGACGACTTTTGCATAACTGGTAAACCATAAGAGATACACCAAACCTTAATATACAAAAAATGTAGATCTTACCAAAACACACAATTTAGGTCCGAATAAAGTTTTTTGTAGAGTGAACCATTTCGGAGATATTCCTTGTTATTTGTGTCAGTTTCGAAAAACTTAAAAATTTTCGTGAAACGCAACATCTTTGTTCATTTTTTATATGTTAAGCGTGCAAAGAGAACGGGATATGATAGCTTTAAAAGATTTGACTATCGCATAGAGCCTAATGTATTCTAATATTGTTTTAGTTAATCTTTCTCTTTATTTTATTCAGTTTCCCTACGTTTATGTGTTCTAGGTTTAGGTTTGTGATATGTGGTATCGGGTGGGTATTTGCTAAGCACAGCTTGTGTTTTCTTAGACGTACGTACTTACGAAGGTATATCTTCAGGGGCGCATAAAAAAAATGTTTATTCCCATTACAAGAACATTGCGAGGAACGAATGTAGATAAGGTAGATGTGTGTGTATGTGTGCATGTCGCGTGTGATGGAGTTGTCAGTGTGAGTAATGTCGTCTGGCTACGCTTTGACAGATACAAACTGACAACCCCCCCCCCCCTCCCACAGATATGCCACTAAGGGCATGTTTACCCTAAGGGATGTAATACCAGCACCACTACATACATACATGTCCTTTGAAGTGAACATTGCAAGGTAGTATCCTGTGTTTCTCAAACTCAGTTTCATTTCCTCTCTTTGCAGAAAGTAGTGCTTCCTTCTTCACAGTCAGATTGAGTTTATCTTGTGTGTGTGACGTCACATCAGATGTGGTCTGATTTCTCCTACTGCTGCTGTGTTGTGAACTATACCAGCCCTTCTGCAAACAATTCCTATTATCATAGTCAGTGTCGCCAACTCTATCCCATGAATCGCTGAAAAACAATTTACTACAATTACAATCGATTAAGAATCAAAATAACACCCTATTTGAATTAGACATCTGTCTTTTAACAATTTTTCTTTTAATAATTATGTACTTTTCCAGAAGAAAGGTTATCTGATGTGTTACAAATAAAGTGAAATCTTTTTGAGGTTATAAACAGGTTTTGTGCTATAACAACAAAAGAAGATCGAAATCCGTGTAGTTCTTGGGTTTCGTTTTCCTTACTTGGTAGCACTGAATATGTGAAATGAATATAAGTCAGACGTCTAACGATATTACTTATGTAGATTACCATTTTAGTTACTTTTTGGATCTTCACAAACATTTTCAACCTGCATTTATACATTTCGTTATAATTAAAGCGATAGTCAGACGCTTTACGAGCCTGTTACTTATTAATAGCTTTGAAACTCAGACGTAATCTTGTACTGTATGACTTTGTTCTAATTTGCAGAACAAATGACATATTCTGTTCTTTTGACTTTACAAAATGGCTGTCCTTCATATAAACTAGGCATAAGGCATATTTGTAATCCGCTACTTCAGCTCCTCTGGTGTGAGTACTGCGTACCCTTAGCACTTGTGCTACTTCTGACGTTACTAAAAGAACGTCGGGCCGAGTATCTAAGCCCCTCCCTTTAGGGAGCTGGTCGGATTGGGTTGGCCTCGGCAGGACAGTGGTTCCCGATACTCATGGGAGACGTCTCAACGCCTCGGGTACTAGCCTTAGGTTATAAGCAGTCTTGGCATAAGTGGCGTCCCGCTGTGTAACAGCAGAGCGGGCGGGGGGAGCCTTTTAGGAAACAAGGCATTGACCCTAATTGAAAGACCCACGGAGGGAGTGGCACTCGGCAATCCTTGGTTTTAGGAGGGTGACAGTCTCGGCTCCTTTGGTTGATCCCTCACCTCATAAGTGTTATTAACACCCCGAACAGTGACGTCACACACTGAACACGTCTTCAGAGTAAGCTGACGTCACACCCACTGCTCCAGTGGTATAGACAAACAGGAAAAAGGTTTCAAGGGCAACCAGCGAACAGGCAGAAAGACTAATTGACAACCTGAGACAGAAACAGGCCAATAGGCGATGATTAATGTTACGAGGGAATATAACCAGTGGCAGAGGCTCGCTTGTGTGCAATACGCTGACAGTAATGGTCCCACCACTTACCCACAGAGCGAGTCGAGTCGAGACGAGTTCGCGACATGGGCAATCGACTCCTGACATTATCACCCCCTCCCCTCCCCTCAATTACCCCTCTCCGTCGAGATGTATAAGAGGACCATTTTTCTGCCTAACTCCTCGTCTCTTACAGCACTTAACACATCCGAGCAAAAAGGATAGTCATCATCAGACATCACTCTCCCCCCCCCCCCTATTCCCTCCCTTTTCCATTTTATTACTTCTACTACATACCTAAGTACACCAACAAAATCCTCGTTATCTCACATGACTTTCTCTACTCTTGTACAAATTATTACACATTTCTCTATCTACTTCATGTTAATTGAGGTAAACATTTGCAGAAATTACCTTATTACTCATTTTCTTGTAGGTACAGTCGACTTCAAATGTTTTCCAACTCACATGGTCCTAGCCACGCGGAGAATCTTAAAGCTTCAGAAGATGTGACTATCACTCAAAGGCTTCTGTATTCTAACTTTCCCCTTGTACCTACAAGGAAATAACACCCTAAACTACCCTTTACATGGAAACTTTTTCGAAAATTTTCATTTTCTTGAAAATGTCTCTAAAGATTTTGATTAAAATGTCATATGTTTGAGATATTTTGATGACAAATGAAATGTATATATTGAATTTTCTCGCGATAGCCCCTGTAGTTGTATTTACTCTGGATGTATTTTGAATAACAAGTAAACCGTTAGAGACAGACCAAATCATACTAAACAAGAAATGTAGATCATATTAAAATACACAATTTATGTCTCAATAAATTTTCTTGTAGGGTGAACCATTTCGGAGATATTCCTTGTTATGTATGTGAGTTTCGGAAAACAGAACTTTTGTGAAATGGGTCATCGTTGTTCATTTTACTTTCTCTACTGGTAAGTAGCGGAAGTATTGTATTCCACCCAAAAATTGGATGTCGAGATTTCACCGGAAATATATATTTTGAGACCCCCTGAATCCAAAAAAGGCATTTTTAGAAAAAGGTCCGTGTGTGTGTGTCAGTCTGTCAGTCTGTGAACAGCATAACTCAAAAACGAAAAGTCGGTTAAAAACCAAAGTTGGTATTTAAGTTTAATGTCTTTCAAGGATGCGACACGAAGATTTTGAAGAAAATAGCCCCACCCTAAACTACCCGTTACATGGAAACTTTTTCGAAAATTTAGATTTTCTTGAAAATGGCTCTATCGATTTTTATTAAAGTGCCATATGTTTGAGATATTTTGATGAGAAATGAAATGTATATCTTGAATTTTCTGACGATAGCCCCTGTAGTTGTATTTGGTCCGGATGTATTTTGAATAACTCGTAAACCGTAAGAGCTAGACAAAATCTTACTCCACAAAAAATGTAGCTCTTGCTAAAATACACAATTTATGTCTCAATAAACTTTTGGGTAGAGTGAACCATTTAGGAGATATTCCTTGTGATGTGTGTGAGTTTCAGAAGACTTAAAGCTTTCGTGAAATGGAACATCGTTGTTCATTTTTTTATATGTTAAGCTTGCAAAGAGAACGGAATCTCAAAGCTTTAAAAGATTTGACTATCGCTCACAGCCTAATGTGTTCTAATATTCGCCTTGTAATGAGTTTGTAGGAATGGTTAGTACAAGAGTAGAGAAAGTCATATGAGTGCAACATATCAGATCTTTTTTGGGAGGAGCGCAGTACTTCCCTTACTTACTAGATAAAGTAGAAGGGTTTCGCAGAAATAGGTTACCTAGAAGGAATCAACTGCTGAGGGCATCCGGTATATATAAGATTTCTTTCAGCATTTTCGGTTCGTAGTTGACAAGTTTGTCGACATCCAGTATGAACCACCGGATGTCTGTGAAAAGTTTATCTGGAGAGTTTGGGAACGGATAGATTTATTATTGACTCTAGGATGAACATTTGTTATATGTGTCAGACACGTAGGAGAACAATCGCCTATAAACCTTTCATTTCAGCACCAAAGATTTCTCAGAACAAATATTATATATGGTGTTAACTGGGAGGTGCAAACAGACCTGTTTACTCGCCCCTTTAACGCCCTTTGTTACTGTCATGACTGTCACAAATATGTTCAAGGCAATTATTGTCAATAAAAAACCATTTCGCTTAAAAAAATCTTATGTGCTACACTCACATGACTTTCTCTACTCTTGTACTAACCATTCTTACAAACTCTTATTGCTATATCTTCTTCGTGTTAGTTAAGATAAACAGTTGCAGAAATTATCTTATTGCTTATTTCCTTGTAGGTACAAGGGGAATATTAGAATACAGTAGACTTTGAGCGATAGTGAAATTTTTAAAGCTTTGAGATCCCGTTCTCTTTGCACGCTTAACATATAAACAAATGAACAACGATGTAGCGTTTGTCAGAAGTATGTTACCCAAAACTGACACAAAGAACGAGCAATATTTCCGAAATGGTTCACCCTACAAAAAAATGTATTCAGACATAAATTGTGTATTTTAGCAAGTTCTACATTTTTTGTATTGTAAGATTTTGTCTAGCTCTTACGGTTTACCAGTTACGCAAAAGTCATCCAGAGTAAATGCGACTACAGGGGCTATCACCCAAAAATTCAAAATATACGTTTCATTTGCAATACAAATATCTCAAACATATAGCATTTTAATAAAAATCGTTAAAGCCGTTTTCAAGAAAATAAAAGATTTCGAAAAATTTCCCATGTAAAGGGTAGATGAGGGTGGAGCAATTTTCTTCAAAATCTTCCTGTTGCATCGTTGAAAGGCATTAAACTTAAATACCAACTTTGGTTTTTAACCGACTTTTCGCTTTTGGGTTATGCTGTCCACAGACTGGCATACATACACACACGAGGACCTTTTTCTAATTTTTTTTATTTTAAATCGGGGAGGGGCTCAAGCATACATCGAATTTTTGGTTGGAATTACAGTCTAACCAACTGAGCCACCCAGACTGACACTATTGCCTGACGTTACTAAAATTGAGGGGGAAGAGAAGGTCAGGTAGAAGCATTGTTGATGGAGCTGGCAGCTTGAATTGTCATTTATGACAAATAGATCATTAGTTTTATTTAAGCCCGGTATGTATTCTAACCGAAGCAGTACCTTCCACCGTGCCTTCTCTTTCGAAAACTATTCTGAGCATTTTTACACCCGAAAAAGTCCAATACCCTCCACTGGGTTTGCACCCGTGGTGTTGGGACCCGGAGGCTAGCATGTTACCCCTAAAGACGGCTTCCCCGGACGCTAGGTGAGTTGTTTCCACTTAGGGCATCACTGTGTGTTAAATTCTATAACGCGTGTAAAATTACGTTCGAACGGCATGGTAACAACTGTGTGGAAGCAAATGTCTAAAATCTGTTAGTTCGCTTCTGAGATTTTTGACTTTTGCCTTTCTAATTCCGAGAATTCCAGCCAAAGTGACTTTACAGTGACACTTAACCATCCTAGTAAGTTTCCAAAAACCTTACGACTAATGTTCACTACCTGGTTATCTTTATTAATGGTTTCTCGCAATAAAAATTGATACTGATATTTACTCCGTTAATTTAAGCCTAGCTTCTTGCATATTGGATTGATTTCACTTATTACGAAGCTTCTCCGAACATTAATTTGTTTCGAACATGAAAGAGCATTCCCTAACATATTTTTCAACACTATTGTTGAAGCATTTGTCATAGAGATGAATAAACCTTTGTATGCGCTGTTCTAAGGAACATTCCATCAGTGACAATTTCATGCAAAGCAGTTTTTCAAATTTGTGCAAACACAACACAGTTGTCTCTTTTCACGAATTACCTCATTCACATGTTGAACCAAATTAAAAGTAACAGCGCCCTGTGCTCCTTCATGAACATGGGATCGTGCGTCATTGAATTGCCTAATCCACTTTCTCACAATTCCATGTGTCATATTTTCACCGTGAATCTCTAGGTACAAGTTGATTGTGAATTTCAACTGGCTTTACATTCCTTCAATGCAGCACAGAGTCGGCGAGACCAGAAATTGTCTTAAATATCTTAAACGACCACTAACAACTGTAAACACAACTGTAATGACGTCAGTGGGCACAGAATAAACAAGAACATGTGTGCGCATGCGCGTAATGTGACACTAGCGTTGCGGTGGCGGTAGAACAAAATAGTACTTACTTTCCGAATACGCCTGGTACATAATTGATTATGATTATTACTTTATCTGATAGAACACCAATAGTCGCGTGGGGCCTAGTAGACCCTCGCTATATTTTTGTGGTTATAAGCTTCCATTTATTTCATTTAATTGTATTCTTCGTTCATTCCCATGTTTATCTTCATTTAGCTTAATGTAATGTTAGATTTCCTACTCAGGCGGTTGCATAGGTGCGTTCGTTCAAAAACTAAAATGTTTAAACAAACGTTGGGGTCTCCCAGGCCCTTAGCGAGCAACGGAGGGTTAAATAATGTTTCTTCTCGTCGATAATTGCGGTATCACTTCAGTGTAGGTAAGTACAGAAGAAGTAAAGTCAGCAAGTGGTTATGTTTCTTCCAACACTGGTACATTTTCCTTATGCGGGCGCGCAGGCCTTCCTTCCTTTCTCTGATTTACTGCAACTGACAAAATCAAAACCCTTTGCATAATCAATGAAGGCAAGGTACGTTATATTCCCTATCATCTGCGCCGGATATAAATATCCAGAGAAAATTTGGAACGAATGCGAAGAGGAAGTGGGTGACAAATCATTTCCAAAAATGTGGAGGAGAATGAACGAAGAGATTTATTTTTTTCTTATTCGCAGTAATATCTGCGTGGCGGAGTGCCAAGAGTTCACAGCTTTGCATGTAAAGTCACTCTGTTCCCGACCACAAGGCGATGGTTAACGGAAACATCGCTATCCGCTACTTGTTACTTCTTTCTTTCACAAACACTTCCTTACTCTTTGTGTAATTAGTATTTGTGGTGTACAGTCCGCGAGAAAATTGCTTTCAGAGCACTCTACACTGTTAGTTTTATTGTTTTACTTTTATCGTTTTCGTTTTATCATTTTCATTTTATCACCTTGAACCAAGGTTTATATTGGCACTTTTTGCTAATTGAGGTCGAAGAATGCTGCAGGTGTTGGGGTGGCGCTGGGAAGCAGAATATGGCTTTTTTTTACACCATTGTCGGCGTAACTATTGAAGTTCACAATTTTATTATCTCCGCTGATCAACAATGTATGGATGATTGTTGTAAATTATCCTTTTTGCTTAGTTGGAGCGATGAATATTCTTATCTCAGGGTGTGCGTGGGTTTTACGAAACGTCTAACATTTTAACAGATTTAAAATACTTTGTGAAGGGATATAGCGATCAGTGTGAAGTTATTGAGTTATAACTCAGTAGTCCACACTAAATATATATAAAAAAACTGTTAAAACACACTTCTATTTAATCGTCGAGTTTTAAAATATGTTTCGAGGTACTTTTCTCATTCACGTCCGTTGCTGTGGGCTGACTAGCGAGCAGTGACGCTGCAATCAAAATAACCGCGATATTAAATTGATTTTTTAAATATACATTGGCTTGGCCATTCCCACTTCCGAGATTACCCCCTTTTCGCTAGTTTTCTCTTTAGATTTACTTATATTTATTTCAAATCATTGCAACAGTTATTATCATTATTATTAAATGCTTTATTTTCCTTTTATATTAATTAATGTTTTTAAAATATTTATCAATTTCGGTACCAAATAAATTTCAATATCAAAGCGGCGAACATTAAAACAGCATTCGTAAAAATGGGACAGCTGTCTCAGAAACAAACAATATACCACGTTCCCTCTCAGCTATAGAGTGAACTCATTTCTGATCTGGTCTGCGTGGTTTACTCGAGTTCATCAACAATCATCAGTTAAAACTGTATTAATAAATTAATTACGTCGATATTTATAATTTGAACCGTGACAATTTTTTTTTCAGTTGAATTCAGTTTGAGTTAGACATAAGGAATGATATGATAATCATATACGTTGCTGTCTAATTTAAAACACTATTTTAAACCTGATGACCGTCCAAAGTTGGTCCTTATCGTGTTCTTGCACAAACTGCATACAAGTGATAGAACTTTGCAGAATATTACACTTAACACTGCTTAAATAATACTTTTTATTTCATATGCCTATTTTAATTTCACTGGGACTTGGTTCCCTTTTCTTCTTTAAAACAAATGTATCCATAACTTCTTAAAAAGTAGACACATACACAAAAACTTTACTGTAATTGAGATAGAATCTAGAATATGTGGAACCTATATTATGTGTAAAAAAATCATTAAAAATAATAAAATCCCACTGTTGGCTATTTTTACTAGCAGAATTTTGCACAAATTTAGCATATTTTGTAAATTTTTTGCGACATATTTTTTTTTCTTTAGTTGAAACCCTGTCTTGAACCCACTCAATAGTGACAAGACCTATCACCAGAGTGAGCCACAGGAGCCTATGGGCCACAGGCAGAGACGCGCAAAGGGTTTCTCAGATAAGGCTTCCCTCTGGAGTAGCACGGAAAGAGTAATGTTAACATAACGAGTGCGGTGTTACTACCTTGCAGACATCTGTGCATGCCAGTATCTGAGAAAACGCAACTAAAATATCACAAGCGTATATCCGACCTTTACTTGCCGAGTTATGTGAATGTCGGCTCTCAGCTGGGGCGCTCATTGAGAGCAAATGGCGCCTATATGAACCCGCGGCAGTCGATTTAATTTGGTCCACAAAGAGCGCGAAAAAAGTGCCGTCTGAGCCATACAAATTTCGTTTTAATGAGTCGCCACCGTGAGGGCACTTTTAATAATGAACCCAGAGCTTGATTTAATTTGCTCTCATGAAGCTGTTACTTTTTCCATTAATGATCACGTCACCATGCCAGCCAGCCGCCGATAAAAAGCCAAACAACCTGCCATTTAACGGTTCAATGGACCTTTTAAGCGTTAATTTAAATCGAAATATCAGAAACGTTTGGCAAAAAAAAAAAAAGTATGAACTGTGGAACAAACAATATAAAAGCGCCCAATCCAGCGCAAACAAAATTTCGTTACAATAAAAAAATTTAAAAGCCATCTAAAAAGCATAACCTTCCCTGCGCCTTACAAATTCTACGATATTCAATAAAAGCCCATTCTTCTGATCTCCTTATATCATTGATAATATATTTGGTTCAGAAAGTGGTTCAAATTAAGGAAACGTTATAGAAACGACCTTCAGAGCATAGAGGAATAAATACCAAACTCTATGGAGGTGCACATTATTGCTTTGTGACTCTTTGTTTCTCCATTCTCCCCTACGCATAGTAAACAGAAGAAATATTGCATTCCATTCAAAATTCATTGTTGAGACTTCACCGGAAATATACGTTTTGTGACCGCTTCAAAAAAAAATCTGTGTTACGCTCACATAACTTTCTCTACTCTTGTACTAACCATTCTTGCAGACTATTCCTATATCTTTTTGTCGCATTGATAGTAATTGTGTTGGCCATATTTGCTATAGTCATCATATAGAAGGCAGTGTGGGTTTCAGTGCCAACAGAAAATAGGGATAGAGGACAGGAGTTAACGACACAGGTTGAAATGAAAAAGACGCAATCTAAATTTCCTGTGTACGAGTATAAATGGAACCAACATCTATTAGTTAACATCTATGACCGCTGTTCCAATCTATTGTAGCAATACCAACCTCAGACTCAATGATTTCAGCGCTGGAAGTTGGCTATCCTCTTTTACAATCGCCGTCTGTCGGTTGAGTTCGGTATGCTTTGCCGCGCGGTTTCGTACAGTGACGTCACGTGTTCGAAAGCTAGCACATCGTTGCCATTACTTATGGAATGACTGTATCTATATGTAGACAAACATTTTGAAGATATTCCGTGTAATTTGTATGACTTTAACAATACTTAGGAAGTCATTATTCATTTTTATCGCTTAGTCACTCAAACCAATGTTAAAGTCATCCCATAACCTCCAGCTTTATGAGACTTGAATTTGTTTAATTATTTATTTGACGTACTTTTCTCATTTGAGAGCTGCGTAGAAGATAAAGTAAACTTTACAATTCACAACAGTTATTTTTTTTTTCAAAATTATAATTATATAAAGCTAGTTATAACTAGTTAAATTATCAATTATTAGCTTCAAGGAAATATAAATAATACGTATCAATATTTGTGTATTAAAATGTAATATCTGAGAAAAATAATGCAGTTAAAATATTACCTTCCAATTTCTGTATAAATTTGCTGTATAAATAGTACAAACGTTTTCGCATAATGGCACTTGATCCCCTGTAATGATTTTAAATAAATAATAATAAAATTAGGGAGATAGCGAACAAAAGGGGGGTAGGTTCATAAATGGGAATAGCAAAACCAGCGTACTTTTTAGATAGCGTCGCTTCTGTCGGAGAGAGCAAACCGGCACTTGGCTGTTGTGCTGATCGCACTTATTTTGTTTTATGGAGGCACCTCCTTTGTTTCGCAACTCTCGCTTTCCCCGCTGGGTTGCGCTAGTGTCTTCCTATGGGTTGCCTCTCGGTGAAAGGAGACGAGAGTCGGAGTGCTCCTTTCGCGCCGTGCGGGGTAAGTTTTTTTGGCTTTAACTAGGGCTCAGGGTCCACGCGAAACATTTAGGCTTTCAGATAGGCTGAAGACTGCCTGACTCCTCGCTTGAGAGGGAATTGACTGGGGGTTATGCAAATTGGTTTGTTTTACCTGTATTTCTGTTGTGTTTCGACTTCCATTTCTGTATAAATTATTGATCCATAAAGGTTGTAGTTCTCGGAATTTTTAGTGCTCTCTTCTTTTCAGTTCCTCCCCCCCCCCTTTCTCACGATTGTACCTAAGCCCCTATGGTTCAAAAATGGTAGCAGAGCGTGGTTGTCTTATGGTCGAGTGGGGCAGTTAAATTGAGCATTGGGTTATTGTTTTGATTAACCATGTCGAGTGACTTTCAGCTGTTGCGTAAGAATGAAATACTATTTGAGTTGGGGATTTGTGGACGTGATGATTTGTCGTCGGCAGACGTTCCGGCCCTATTAGACGCACTTCGTGGCGTGAAGGATAACGATTATGTTGTGTTGCCGGACAAACATTTATTGGTAACTGAATCACCGTCATTATGTGAGGCCGCACGGCTGGAATTTGAAGAGTTGTTCTCCGAGTTGAGTAATATCTCGGGGTTTTCGAAAGCGCAGGTGAGGCGTTTGACAGCCAGGATCTTGCATTATGTGCAGCGGATTGAATATTTCCAAAAATATTGTCCTAAGGTTAAGTTCGGGGTTGACTTAGCCGAGCTGAAGGGGCAGTTTAGGAGATATTTAGAAGTGCTTGCTCAGAAAGGGGATCGGGCCGAGTCGACTACTGTCACACCAACTGTGACGTCTCAAATGTCGGCCTTTAAACCGCTAAAGTTACTTCATCCCTTACAACAGTTGGTTGAACCTTATCAAGTCTTTAAGGTTGTTGATGTTCTTACAGCTCTTGAATTTCTGAAGTTCCTGGTAAGAGCTAAGGATTGCGCTGAATTATGCGAAGTTCCCGGTTTGCAGCTGCTTGAAGTAGTGATGTCAAAAGGGGGTGACGCGGTGCGCAGTATAATTGGGCGTATTAAGGGATGTGTTGATCCAGTCTCTGAATTACATGACAGTGTATTGAAGTGTTTCATTCCTCGTCGGGAGCTACATACATTAATTCAAGGTCATTATTTGAAACCCCAGGGATCAGGAGAGCCTTTCTTCGAGTACATTAGCAGGGTTAAGTTGTTTGCGCGTATACTACGGTTGCCAGATAGCGAACGGCAGATCTGTGACGTCATTATTACGGGGTTGACCCCGGAGGTACGTTCTCTTTTGGTATTTAGCTCTTGTCCTGCTACGTTTAAAGATTTAGAGGGGCTATTGCCGATCTTGGCAGAGTATGAGGCGTCAAATGCGGCACGAAACCGCGAATCATTGCAAGTGCCTCTGCATGGTGTTCGATTTGAGCCGCGGCAGACTAACCGAGGAGATTTGGCTCGAGATAGTTTTCGCTCGCCAGGGTCTTGTTTTAGATGTGGTTCTCCTGAGCATTTGGTTAGACAATGCACGGTGGCCAGGAAGCGTGGTGGCGTTTTACTACCCGTGGGGGTAGATGGTCAAAGGCGCCAAGATTGACAACGAGCTCCTTGCGGAATTTCTGCCTGTTGTCGGATATTCCGTCGGATAATAGCCAAGCCCTTTAATTTGAAGCCGACAGTACAGGTGACTGTTGGGAAACGACAGTTAATCGCTCTCTTGGACTCGGGGAGTTCCTGCTCTTTGGTACACGAGGAGTTTTATTATACCTATCTTGGTAAATTCTCGGACAAACCGCGACAGTGTAGCGTTGGGTGCGTGTCTGTAAATGGTCATAAATTTCAGGTGAATGCCAAGGTTCTGTTGACCATACGTATTTCGCGTTTTACGTGGAAACACTATTTCTATCTTCTGCCGGACCTGCCATTTCAACTGATTTTAGGCTCGGACTTTATGACTAGAGTCGGCCTAAGGCTTGATTTTCGGGATGGGGAAATCACCTTTGCATTTGCCCCTTCCGAACGAGTTGCATTTCAGTGCGGTCAAGTCATCAACAAACCACCTTTGGAGGAGAGTGGCGGGCTACGTCACCATATATGCGACGTCAGCAATGCTTTCCCCCATTTGACAGAAGAGCAGGGCCGTTCGCTGGAACAACTCTGTGCGAACCATGGGTCATTGTTTGCTGACCGTTTAGGAGTAACAAATTTGGTGGAGTATGATATACAACTAACAGACGACACCCCTGTGAAGTTACCACCCTATCGTGTCACCCCACCTAAAATGGCTATTCTTCGTAAAAAGATCGACGAAATGTTACGAAAGGGAGTGATCAGGCCGTCCACGTCTACTTATAGTAGTCCAGTATTTCTGGTCCCTAAGGGCGAGGACGATTTCAGGGTAGTGGTGGACTACCGGCACTTGAACAAGAAGATAAAGATCGAGGCCCAACCAATGCCACATCTAAATTCGGCAGCGCATTATTTTGCGGGTGCCAAAGTATTTACTAGTTTGGATTTGAATAGCGCCTACTACCAAGTGCCCTTATCGGAGTCCTCTAAGCCACTAACGGCTTTTGCTGTCCCATGGAGGCTTTATGAATTTCAACGAGTACCCTTCGGACTTGCTACTGGAGCTCAGGTGTTGTCGCGGTTATTAGACGAAATATTTTCGGACATCAAGTTTAAATATGTGTATCACTATCTAGATGACGTGGTTGTCTACTCGCCCGACTTTGAAACCCATTGCCAACATTTAGCGGAGGTCTTTGACCGGCTCGAGCGCGCAGGCCTTACCTTGCGCAAAGAGAAGTGTAACTTTGCTGCGGGACAGATTTCTTTCTTAGGTCATATTGTATCTCCGGCTGGGATAACGATTGATCCGGAGCGGACCAAAGTTCTACGTAACTTTCCTCCCCCTAAAACCGTAAAGGCATTGGCCAGGTACGTGGGGATGGTGAACTTTTTCAGCAAGTTTATTCCGCATTTTGCAGCGCGGGCGGAACCACTGAACCGTCTTCGGCGGAAGGGAACGCCGTTTAAGTGGGGTGAGGAACAGCAGCAGGCCTTTGAAGACCTTAAACAGGCCATAATGAATCCCCCGGTGTTGGCTTTCCCTGATTTTTCACGTAGATTTATCCTTCAGACCGATGCAAGCAGGGGATCGGTGGCTGCTGTGTTACTTCAGGATTTTCCTATGGGGCGTAGGGTTATTGGGTATAGTTCACGTACCCTCACTCCAGCCGAGCGGAAGTATTCAGTTTACGAACTTGAAACTTTGGCTGTGGTATTTGGCTTAGAAAAATACCGCGAATATCTGGAGCATGTTGAGTTTACTCTTGAGTGCGATAACCAGGCGCTAACGTGGTCGTTGGCCTCACCGCGATCTACAGGCAGGTTAGCGCGTTGGGGCGTACGCATTTCAGCTTTTAAGTTTGTCCCGATACATATACGTAGTTCAGAAAATTGTGTGGCTGATGCCTTAACGAGAGTATTCGAAGAACCAAGAGAATGTAAATGCGGAAAGGAAAATGTTTTAGCCGTCTGTGAATTTCCGGAGTTGTTCGAGGGTTTGCACACACATCAGAGGAAAGATCCGGATCTGCAGGCCCTTATTGATCGGCTTGAGGCTGGCGAGGTTGTTACCCCTTATTGTTTGAAGGAGGGTGTTTTGATGACCCAGGCTACCTTCGACGGCAAGAACAAGGTTGTTTTGCCACGGGCCTTAATTTCCATGGTGTTTGAATATTTCCATTCATCTCCTGTAGGCGGGCATTTGGGAATAGCCAAGACCAAAGACAAGATTCGGGAATATTTTGTGTGGCCGGGCATGAATAAAGAAATTGCCTCCCGAGTTAGACAGTGTCAGCTTTGTGCAATGGCGAAACCCGCGCAATGTACAGTATGGAAAGGTTTAGCATCGGAGGTGGCAAGTAGACCCCTGGAAAAATTATTTGTGGACTTTGTCGGTCCTTTTCCTCGTTCAGTCCAGGGGAATACGTATGCATTAGTCATAGTAGATTCGTTTAGTAAGTTTGTATGGATGTCGGCCTTACCGAAAGCGAATACACGAGGGGTAGTCAAGGTTCTCTCTTCAGTATTTGCGGCTTTTGGAGCCCCTCGTTATTTGGTAACAGACAACGCCACTCAATTTACTTCTTTCGCCTTTAGAAATTTCTGTTTTAGTTGGGGCATTAAAACCATAACTACCACCCCTTATTACCCCCGTCCTTCCCATGCCGAAAGATTTAACAGGAACCTCAAATCAGCATTAATAGCCTTTCATCATGATAATCATACTAAGTGGGACACTAATTTGTCTCGGTTGCAGTTGGCGTTTAATTCGGCTCGACACGAATCACATGGCGTTACCCCTCATCAGCTTATGTTAGCCTATATACCTAACTCTCCGCTGTCTAACCTTTGGCGGTTGGACGATTTGCTTCCCCAGAATATTACTCGCGAGGAAATATGTAGAGTATGGAAGGCCGCTTTTCGGAATTTGAAGAAGTCACTTGCCCAGGTAAAGAAGCGGTATGATGAAAATAAACGGCCTTCACCTTATGCCGTTGGCCAGAAAGTACTATGTAAGCTGTACACTCAATCTTCTAAGCAAAATGCTTATGCAGCGAAGTTGGCTCCTAGATACGTAGGGCCGTACGAGATTATAAGTATCTTCAAAAATGTTTCTGTGCGCTTAAGGGACCTCCGCACGGGCCAAGAAAGGAGAGCTCACGTCTCACAATTGAAACCCTTCCAGTAGTTTGGTATCTGTTTTCCGTATGTGTATGGGTTTCCTTTGTTTACTCCTGTATGTTTATGTTGTGAATAAAGTGTTTTGTTTTGAATGTGGGTGTTTGTTTATGTTGGAGCGTGCCATGTGTGCGCCGGGCTGTATACCTCTACGGCGCCCCTGTAGTTAGTTTCTGCCGGGCGTGTGGAGTCGGCATGGTGTAGATTTGTTTTCGTGTGTCTTTGTATGGAAGCGGTGTGAGGTGTTTGGTGTGGTATGTTTGGGGAGTATTTGTGGGATGTTTGCTGCGTGCTTGCGGTGTGTGTCTTGTGTAGTAATTATGTGTATTTCGTGTTTGTACTCTTGTGTTGTCTGGCCAGTAGGGATTTTGTTTTATGCGCATTTATTTATACAAGGCCTTGTTTATTTTGTTTAACTTGTATATATATATTGTTTATATATATATTGTTTATATATATATATATATATTGTTTAGCTTGTTTTAAATTGTCATTTGGAAGAAATTATATCAAGTTCGTTTAAATTGTTCTTATATTGTTATGTTCATTAAACAGTTTATGGTATGTTATCACGCTTGTTGATTATAAATTGATTCAATTTTTTTAATTTTCTGCTATTTATGTATTTGATGTCATCCACAGTTCTGTAAAAATACTGTCATTCATTCAGTTTGATCTACCCTGAGATGTTATTTTGGGGCAGCAGCCTATTTGAAGCCTGCGTTTTGTTCCCTTTCTGTTGGGTTTGTTCCGTGTTACAGCCTCGCCAGCTCCTGTTCGTAACCTGTCCAGAAAGCACCTAACCACCGCAGTTTGGCATTGTGTAATGTTAAGCCTGGCTGTTACCATCTATCTGGAGTGTTACGGCAGCAGTAAGGTCCGCAATGGAGATTTCTGGAGGCCAGGGAGGTGACGATGGAATATGAAGGGGCTTGTATGTGGCCCACGTTTTGGGTTTTGGACTTTCTCAACGCCTGATTGCAACGAGAGGACATCCACAGGCTCAAACCCAGAATTTGTTAATTTCTCTGGAACAACGAGGGATCGGTACGCCCAACGAGCTGTGCATCGTCTCTCCCGTCCTGGAAAAACAGAATTGTGCTCTCTGATGTGACAGTGGCCAGTGATTTGTAGTGACAGTGTTTGGTGCCAGTGCTTTCACAGTGACCTGTACAATGACCGGGCGGTGTAAGGTGTGTCCTTCCTAATATGATACTTCTCATACAATATCAGTCTGTTCCTTTCCAGAATGGCGAGTGCGTGTTGTCAGATGGGGGCGGGAGTATTGTGCTGATCGCACTTATTTTGTTTTATGGAGGCACCTCCTTTGTTTCGCAACTCTCGCTTTCCCCGCTGGGTTGCGCTAGTGTCTTCCTATGGGTTGCCTCTCGGTGAAAGGAGACGAGAGTCGGAGTGCTCCTTTCGCGCCGTGCGGGGTAAGTTTTTTTGGCTTTAACTAGGGCTCAGGGTCCACGCGAAACATTTAGGCTTTCAGATAGGCTGAAGACTGCCTGACTCCTCGCTTGAGAGGGAATTGACTGGGGGTTATGCAAATTGGTTTGTTTTACCTGTATTTCTGTTGTGTTTCGACTTCCATTTCTGTATAAATTATTGATCCATAAAGGTTGTAGTTCTCGGAATTTTTAGTGCTCTCTTCTTTTCAGTTCCTCCCCCCCCCCTTTCTCACGATTGTACCTAAGCCCCTATGGTTCACTGTAAACTCAACAGATAAAGCAAAACTGTGAAATTAGTGTTGATTTGTGAAGTAATTGTACGATAGTACATAATTATATTGGGAAAATAATTAAAAACAGGCTGTTAAATTCGAAATCAGTGTCAACCTTTTGAAAACACCCACGTGATAGAGTCTCATCGCTCCAACAATGACAAGGGTAGTCTACAATACACTTCTAGACATTGTTAAGCGCCGGAGATCATTGTCGATTCCAATAGTTTCACCGACAACAGTGAGGCAGTAAAGGGATTTGTGCTTCAGTATGTACAAAAGTGGTGAGTGAAAGTCATGTGAAGTAATACATGCTTTAATGTAAGCTTGTCTCCTTAGATACGACTGTAACTCGCAATGCAGTGATTCAGATGTGGGCTGTAAGGGGGATGGAGACAATATTGATGTCGTTCCATTCTAAAAGGCAGATTCCATTTTCCTCAACATTAGAAGGTGTGCATTGACGATCTTCTTTTGAATGCATCTCTTTCGATAACTCGCTCGCTCCCCATTTGATATAATGTACCTATAGTGCTAAAAGCAGGAACGCGGTGTCTCTTAGCTGAAATCTCCCTGATCTCACATTCTCCAGTCAGCGTTCAGAAATCCACTCTTTTCGCATGCTTTATGGCACCCAATACTTTACCTTGTAAGCACCGTGTTTGGATTACTGAATTCAAAGTAAGTTCTCTTTCTTCTGGAAAATGATTTCAGTAGATTCTGTATCATTCTACCTTATAAATTAAACTCCGTATGACTGACTTGATTCGTTAAGCTCCTAAGGTCGTGGGTTCAACCCCGATCCAGATCGATATTTCTTTACAGACATGTATGACTAAAAATTGCAAATTATGAACTAATAATTCTGCATCTTTTACTTTTTCCACTACATATAGTAGAGGAAGTATCGTATTCCACCCAAAAAATTCGATGTCTATCAGTCTGTGGACCTCATAACTCAAAAACGAAAAGTCGGTTAAAAACCAAATTTGGTATTTAAATTTAACGTCTTTCAAGGATGCCACACGGGGATTTTGAACAAAATAGCCCCACCCTAAACTACCCTTTACATGGATAATTTTTTCGAAAGTTTTGATTTTCTTGAAAATGGCTGTAAAAATTTTGATTAAAATGCTATATGTTTAAGATATTTTTATGACAAATGAAATGTATATCTTGAATTTTCTAGTTATAACCCCTGTAGTCGTATTTACTCTGGACGACTTTTGCATAACTCGTAAACCGTAAGAGATAGACAAAATCTTACTATACAAAAACTGTAGACTTCGCTAAAATACACAATTTATGTCTCAATAAACTTTTTTGTAGAGTGAACGATTTTGGAGATATTCCTTGTTATTTTTGTAAGTTTTGGAGAACTTATCCTTCTGTCAAATGGTGCATCGTTATTCATTTTAATTACTTTCTCTACTGGTAAGTAGGGGAAGTATTTTATTCCACCCAAAAATTCGATGTCAAGATTTCACCGGAAATACATGTTTTGAGGCCCCTGAATCCGAAGAAAGCATTTTTAGAAAAAGGTCCGTGTGTGTGTCAGTCTGTCAGTCTGTGGACAGCATAACTCAAAAACGAAAAGTCGGTTAAAAAGAAAAGATGGTATTTAAATTTAATGTTTTTCAAGGATGTGACACGAAGATTTTGAAGAAAATAGCTCCACCCTAAACTACCCTTTACATGGAAAATGTTTCGAAAATTTTGATTTTCTTGAAAATGGCTCTAACGATTTTGATTAAAATGTCATATGTTTGAGATATTTTGATGACAAATGAAATGTATATCTTGAATTTTCTGGCTATAGCCCCTGTAGTCGTATTTATTCTGGATGACTTTTGCATAACTGGTAAACCGTTAGAGATAGACCAAATCATACTATACAAAAAATGTAGATCTTGCTAAAATACACAATTTATGTCTCAATAAATTTTGTTGTAGAGTGAACCATTTCGGAGATATTCCTTGTTATTTTTGTAAGTTTTGGAGAACTTATCCTTCTGTCAAATGGTGCATCGCTATTCATTTTTATATATGTTAAGCGTGGAAAGAAAATAGGATTTCAAAGCTTTAAAGGATTTGACTATCGCACAAAGTAAACATTTAAATTTGGTTTGGTTAAATGTTTGAATACATGCATATTACTTTCACAGTGGTTTCTCTACTTACTTTCAGGTAACACATTCACATCTCTTTCTCTACCCACTCCTCTATAAACAATTTTCCATAAAAAACCTGATTTTACACCAAAGAACATTTTTATCTCCGCTTTTATAATAAGTCATACCATGTTCTGTGTGTTTGAAATAGAAATACTGTTACATTCACACTGTTTTCTCTTCTCACTTTTAAGTAACACAATTCACAGTGGTTTTTCTACTCACTCTTCCACAAAGAAATCATACAAGTTTATGTACGTTTGAAGTAGAGATGCTGCATATTACATTCATAGTGGTTTCTCTACTTACTTTTAGGTAACACATTCACATCGCTTTCTCTACTCACTTTTCTATAAACAATTTTCCATAAAAAACGTGATTTTACACTAAAAAAACATTTTATCCCCACTTTTAATTTAAGTAATACAATTTTCTGCATGTTTGAAACAGAAATGCTACATATTACATTCACAGTGGTTTGTCTACTTACTTTTAGGTAACGCATTCACATCTTTCTCTACTCACTTTTCTTTAAACAATTCATATCATATCACCGCGAAATTCGGCACGTATATGTATTTTTCCTTGAAGAAAGTTTTTATGATAACAGTTTTACTACACAATATATTACTTTCAAATGACTTTCTACTCGCTTTTCGTTTACGTAGCACATTCATATATCCCCTGTTTACCGTTCAACATACAATTCATATAATTTTCAACGATTGAAATATAAAATTCACAAAAACAGAGGCGAAAATCACCGAGCGAAGCTCGGTCACCCATGTACTGTATATTATTTCAGTAGTAATTAATATATTGTGGGTATGAGAGAGTTGGTCTACTTACTGCAGAAAGAAGGAAGGATATAGACGTGTTTATGTAGACTTGTGCTAGCCAGCCAGTTAGTTCTTTGCCGTAAGCAAGTGCTGTATAAATATGAATGCCAAGTTATATAAAATGCTAATGCCCGCCGCCCGCCGGCTAGCTTTCCTTTAAGGAATGATAATCGCAAAAGAAACAGTCTCTATGGCAAGGTAGTTATCTCTTCTCTTTTATTTGCGTTTGCTTTTAGTGCTCCATCTCCTACTCGGTTTCTTATTACTCAAGACTGGCTTCACTTTATTTGCTCAAGTGATCAATAATGCAGCATCTCTTTTCTCTCTTCCACGATGATGCTAAAAATGTTCCTCCTTCCTTCATTCCTTCATTCTCCCCTTGTCTCATTTCCTTGATACACAGAAATGTTTCTCTTGGGGTTCTCTGTGGTTATAACTGAATTGAAAGACGCTGTCCAAGGATTCTAAGTCATCTTCCCAGCTCTGATTTTTATATTTATTCTTGTAGCAATGTCCACAGAGTCATGCGCTACTATCTCTTTACATTGTTGACATTTCTATATTGCATGTTCCACAATGGACTAACTAAGCTGCCAGGCTGGCGCGAAATACAGGCTACGGCCCGATTGCGTCATCTTTGGAACAGCTGATCGAAGAGAACCGACCGAAGCCGAACGTGAATATGACTTCCTCGTTTGGAGGAACAGCGTAAGGAAGTAATATCCATTGAATTGTCACTCATTATTGAAAATAAAAACACGTAACAAAAATACCTCCACAATATTATAATACGTTACATAAATAATAAATCACATCAATATAATAAAGGTTAACTATCTACCTCAATAGCTGTTGTTATTATCATCAAATTGTAAACACGAGGCACGTGATTATTGCCAAACTTAATTCCACTGAAACTGAATATATACATGTAAATGGAAATATTCCATCATCAATATTTTGATTTTCAATGACCCATTGTGACTAACCGATATATTATTATAACTAGTCAATCATATTAAAATAATGTTAATATTGATATGTTGCCTATCCCGGAGAAGCTGGAAGACTTATTTTTCAATATCACTTGTATAAAGTATTTACCAATGTATCCACTTACCTTACATAATATTTATTAATGATGGAATCTATAAATTTTAACTTATTATCAGCGGGGCATATATAGTTTTCTCAGTTTCAGTTTTGTTTATTGAAAGTTTGGCCTGGTGCCAGTACAAAGGACCCGGCTTACAGGCTACAATTAACATTAACTTACAATTATAACCCGACCAAGGCGAGTGCAGTCCTGCATGGGAAGCGGCAAGCAGGCGAACTAACGCGGTGACGACACGAATACGTCACGAAATGCTGTACAGTCTGATTTACTAACGTGGAGCGTAGTGTTCAGTGCACAAATGTACTGTATTTTAAAGTATTTGTGAATATGTTTGATTTTTTATGGTATGAATATACATACAATACATATAATACAGTGATACACACAGAGAAAATGTCAATATGAGATCTGTTATTGTTCACCTTTTGCCAACCGGACTGTACAGGAGGATGGGCAAGCCGTAACACGTACAAGTGGCATCCTCCGAAGCAGGACTGCACTGGCCTTGGTCGGGTTATATAAATATTTACAAAGTTTACTGTTTTTGGGTTTAACAAAACCCATACGGTGACCATACCAAGAAGTTTTTGGGTGTGGATTTGTCCTTTAGATAGGCATCCTAGAAATTGATGCAAAATACTAATTAAACTCAGTCTATCAACATTTACCATGCTGGTTTGGTAAATTTGCACATAAATAGCAATTATCAACAATAGGCTAAACTGTGATACCTGCGTTAATTTCTAAAAGTGAGGAAAGAGTTTAGATATGATATAAAGTTAGGTTAGGGTTGCATATTATTATTGATGGCAGGTGTGGATGCTGCCTCTGATAACACAGGCTAAATTTTGATAACACAGGACTCTGTCGTCCTGTTCATATAGGTACACATTAACCTAGGTGTCGTTGCCTACATAATTCCATCATGTGTGAGTAAAGACAGGGGACAAAATATATTGCATGTTCCACAATGGACCAGCTAAGCTGTGTGTGACGTAGCACAGGCGTGTGACGTAGGAGCGCTTGCGGACCTTCGTAGGAACACCCTTGCATGACGTGAACTTGTCATTGAAATTTGTTGTAAGGATAGAAATGGTACATGTGATAACCATAACATACATTCATATGACTTCCTATATCTATTATCTTTTTTTTTCCAGCTTCTAAAAGTTATTGTTACAAAACCGTATCTTCCCTGTTATTTACTTATAGTGCCGTTTCAGTTTTTATTTAAAAGAAAAGATACTGCATCATGTTATACATACTTAAAAGGACACTTGATATCAAAGTTTTAAAGTTCATTTCCAACAAAGTACATTTTTGTAAAACCTAACCTTAACAACTAAAAAGATTTGAATGAAAGTTTTTGTGTACATAATCTAGGCAGCTGAACAGAATTATATTCTTCTATTTGATAATTTTTTCTGACAAAATATGACTCAATAATCTATAAATATAGCTTTGATAATTTGAAAATGAATTGATAATGTTGTTAATGCAGATAGAAGTCTAGCTCTGGTCATTTCTCCAAAACAAAGCATAAGCGCTAAAATAAAAACAAGATTTAATGTGTTTATAAATAGTCAATATATTAGGATAAACTCGCTTCCAGCTGTCTTTGAATAATTAAATTACGATGAAAATTAATTTTGTGACTTTGAAATTAAATTCATCTGGTATGAAAAGAGGATTGTGTTTTAGGACTTCAATAGCAACTTTGTATAGTTGATCCATTAAGAGCAATTAATTATTGAAAATAATGAATATTTATAACCCCTTAAGCTGTACCTAACCCTTAATAGTACTGTAACAAAATGACAACTCAACGAATCCCACTTCTGACACCAGTATCACAATATGACTGACGTTAACACAGTCTACAATCTTTCGTGATATTATAACTCACAGCTGTTTTTTCTCGTAGCTTTGACTCAGTCCTATTCTTTCTTTCTTCACTTTCTCTGACTCTCATACACTAACTCCGGCGGTACAGTCACTCTTTTTTTAGAAAAAGGTCCGTGTGTGTGTCTGTGTGTCACTCTGTCAGTCTGTGGACAGCATGGCTCAAAAACGAAAAGTCGGTTAAAAACCAAAGTTGGTATTTAAGTTTAATGTCGTTCAAGGATGTGACACGAAGATTTTGAAGACAATAGCCCCACCCTAAACTACCCTTTACATGGAAAATTTTTCGAAAATTTTGATTTTCTTGAAAATGGCTCTAACGATTTTGATTAAAATGTCATATGTTTTAGATATTTTTATGACAAATGAAATGTATATCTTGAATTTTCTAGCTATAGCCCCTGTAGTCGTATTTACTCTGGACGACTTTTGCATAACTGGTAAACCGTTAGAGATAGACCAAATTATACTATACAAAACATGTAGATCTTGCTAAAATACACAATTTATGTCTGAATAAATTTTCTTGTAGAGTGAACCATTTCGGAGATATACCTTGTTATGTGTGTGAGTTTCGGAAAACTTGGAACTTTCGTGAAATGGATCATCGTTGTTCATTTTTTTATATGTTACGTGTACAAAGAGAACGGAATCTCAAAGCTTTAAAACATTTGACTATCGCACAAAGCCTACTGTGTTCCAACATTCCCCTTGTACCTTCAAGGAAATAAGCAATAAGATAACTTGTACAAATGTTTATCTCAACTAACACGAAGAAGATATAGGAATAAGAGTTTGTAAGAATGGTTAGTACAAGAGTAGAGAAAGTCATGTGAGTGCAACACATCAGATTTTTTATTTTCGCTTTTTATACTCTGTTAAGAATTTTAATTACCTCTTAAAGAATATTAAGTAACGTTTGTTTACATCTCTTGAAAAAGCATAAAGCTACTGGGAAAGTGCAACTTAAGTGTAAATGTTGTATGGACAAACCACGGACAACATCGGGTAGTTCACCTGGTTTATATAGCATACGCAAAACCTAGTGTTGAAGACGCGCCTATTCATTGGCTAAAGCTCCAGTGAACAGAGAAGCGAGTTGTAATCCGCCACTGCACGGGGATGATCCGACCACACAATTACTCACGCGATCACCTTCACTGATGTTAATTAAAAGTCTGTTTTAATTCCAGGACGAGTAGCGCTGGTCGTTAATCTTGTTTGTACTTCTGTATTGACGTTTTGACTTTAATAGCGGCCGCCGTGAACCTTATGTTCAGTGTCAAATCGCTGACAAATGGCACGACAATTACTGCTGCGTACACCGAACACAATATACCTACCTACAGGTGGGAAGTGAAACATGAACCTCAAGTTCAAATAAATATATTGTTCTGCCACGAGAAACAACAATTAACTGTGAGGTTTTGTCTTTTCCACCATAACACGGCAAGTTTTAACACATAAGATTGAGAGGTGAGATAGGGAGATAAATAACTGCAATAAATAGTTTTCATGTGTTAAAATCAATCCAAAATGTATTGTGACATAATCAGCCCAGTTTCTTTTCTATCACTCTACTGCCTTCTAAAAGTTTGCAACAAATACAGTTTTTCGCAATCGATAACACAGTGTACAGTCTTTCGAGTTATCAGAACTTAGTCTAATAACCTTGACTCAGTCCTTTCAGAGTCTTTTTTTTTCCTTTTTCAGTCTCTCATACTCTAACTACGACGTTAGAATCACTTAAGGCTCGCTGAATTTTCTTTACAGTGACCCACGCATCACGACACACACACACACACACACACACACACATACACACACACACACGCACACACAGCACTTACTGACCGACTCATAGTCCGGAAACTTACTCCCTGGCCCTCTTATATAGTGGGGATGACGTCACACACCATTCTCGAACTCCACAAACGTGCTGCTAGATTTTTCTCCAGATCTCCAGAGAAAGCCCCTACTGGTTAGTCACGTACAAACAGGTGTCTGAATCAACCTGGCCTTGAACGCCTTTGTCCGCTTGCCGGCCCGCCATGCGGCGTCAAGTAGCCCGGCCCCGATAGTTCTTTGTGTTCAAAAGTCAAATTTGCGTAAAGATACGCACGTAAATTAACTGTCAAAGGATAAAAACACCATGAAATTCTTAGAATTTAACAAGTAAATATTGTTTCAAATTCAAATCAACCTCAAATGTGGGAACTTTGGTGGGAGTAGCTATGTAGCTTGCGGGACTTAGGTTCATAACAGGACGTGTATTTATAAAATTCGTGTCTTTTTCTTTGTGCTTTTCAATCTTATATTATGATCGAGTATTGGTAGACCGTAGCGCCTAAGGACCGCGCTTGGGTTATACCTACACATTTGTGAAGAGATTACTAACAGGTTGAGGTCCCCTCTCGTACCTCAGACCACGGTTGCCTTCTTCTGGTGTGCAGGCAATAACAATACTGTTTGTACTGGAGATATAAAAATGAACGAGAGTGTGGTTGCTGGTACTGCGAGTGAAGTCGTAAATGTCAGAATGACGTAGGTAGCAGAACTGTGGCAAAATTGCAGATGTTGTGCGAGAAATAACGAAGGAAACAAAACGGTGAGTGATAAATTTGTAGAGGTCGACCCAGAGCAACAAGTGTGCAGATAGAACAATAAAATAAGGACGCTTTCTGTCTCTCTCTCGGCTTCTGATTGAACACTCACGCCACTTCAAGTGCTGGAATAAACTGACAACCTGCTTTCTTCGCAGCAGTTGGCAATACAGCTCTATCGAGTCTTCATTGTTTCTTATTAGCGGACATAAACCCTGGCTATACATTTACACACTTCTTGTAGAACTGTTGTATGTAGAAATGACAGGAAAATAAAGAAATACAGTTAAACGTGCTTTATATGTATATCAAGGAGAATAAACAAGATTATTTGCAATTCAGAACTACCTGCAAATGAGATTTTGATAATGCATCATATTTTACAAAAAAGAAAATACAGTGGGCCTAAAAAACTAAACCCCAGTGGAACAACCCATGAAGGACCAAAGTTTGCCGCCCAGCCGCTGCGTTCCCCACCTCTGCCCACTCCCGACCAGTTATGCGACCTTGTCGACCTAGGGCCGCTACTTCTCCATCAATGAGCTGCTCAATTGCCCCCCGGGGACGTAACGAGACTGAGTACACCCCGTTCCAGACCTCCCAGTGGGGAAAAAACCCCCATGGTGGTACCGGGGATCGAACTCGGCTTCTCTGTGCCAGAGACAAGGGCGCTACAGGTGTACTTTTACAAACAACAAAAATATGGCCCAAAAAACATTATTTTTAACACTGTCATCCTTTAAAAAAGTCAGTTTGGTTTGTTTTACTTTTCTTGCATAAAGTACACACACCCCATTTTGTTACTGATGACTGTATATAGCGTGGTATGAACAATTCCCAGATCTGAAGCAATTTCGGGTTCAGTTCTTTGTAGATTAAGTTCCACTTCTCGTATGAGTTTTACTTTCAGATCTGGTCTATGAAATTTTCCTTTTCCTGTTTTCCATGACTGCTTTAAAACAATTCAGAACTGAAAGACAAAACCGCTGTTCAACAATAAACACCATCTCGAAAATATTTATCTCGTCTGCAGCACCGAAAGCGGCTGAAAAATATCTTTGTCTTATGTTTCCGTGGCCGAAAGCCGCGCACTCAGCTTGCGTCTTTGTCAACAGAGATAAGGAAATACCCCTTGAGCTTTTTTAAGATGCGTAGGGCGTATTCTAATTAAAATTACGTGACTCAGTCGTATTTCACTGAAATTGAATGCGTACAGGGCCGAATTACGTATAAATATGGTCTTATTAACACGTGGACCTACAAAAATGTACGTATAAATACGAATTACTTAAAACTGGGTTACGTATTAAGGAGGTTCAACTATAATTGCAATAAATAATTTCCATAAGCTAAACCGACAGCGTCCGCTACCTGAAAATTTACAAGGTTGGTCGCACTGTTTGTTTTTTTATTTTCAAGAAGCAATTATATAGCATTTTACCATATTATAATACACTCCTACTCAGTTTTTTGACATTTTGACTACCTAAAAGGTTAAAAAGGTGCTCGTGGTGACAGTTTTCCCTTCACTGAGACAGTTCTAAGTATTTGTGTAATATTATTCCCGCTGAAATGTAAAATGTTTAGTACAAAACACATTATACATGTTTTAATGTAAATGTTTCTTTTGAACGCCGGAAGGGAATTTTCCGCTTTGACACGGTAAACAATGTAGGTCTTTCGACATCTTCGCTACCTGAAAATTTACAATGTTGGCAGTGGTATGAGTACAGATGTGGGTTAGTGTTTCTGACCCCCCCCCCCCCCTCCGGGCTATTGCCTTACCCTGTTGGGACCAGTGCTAATGACGACTGATTCAGGCTCCTTTGAGCATTATTTCGTCCAATTCCCAATTCCTGGTTTTGCCTACATGCCACAAATCTTTAAGATAAAAACAAGACCGCATATATTATGTCAGTTGAACTGTAATATTTCCACTTATATAAAAAATCCACACTTGATTGGTCACTATGTTAGTAAAATACCCACAATGCTCTCCTTTTGACAAAAATATCTGACGTAAGAACTACAGAAATTAATTAAATATAATTCATGGTTATAAACTCAGCTGGGGAGCAAACCGGATAATAGTCCGTGACTCATTTTTTCCTCCGTTTACAGAGAAAAATCGTATACTTGTATATGCTTAAGTTTATCCAACTTATTTGAAATTTTCTGTGCTTATTATTAACATAACTAACTACTGTAAAAATTTTAAACGTCTATACCTAAGGCAAGTTGTTTTTCAAGATATTTCATTTTAATAAAAAAGGATAAAAATAATAATTTATTCTGGAATAGAAACTTATAACAACACCAAAATTTATATGATCTGTTCGGTTAAAAGCCAAAGTTGGTATTGAACTTCAATGTCTTTTAAGGATGCGACAGGAATATTTTGAAGAAAATTCCTCCACCCAAAAGTACCCTTTACATGGGAAATTTTTCAAAAAAATTTGATGCTCTATATCTAGAAAATAGCTCTAACGACTTTGATAAAAATGCCATATGTTGAGATATCTTATGACAAGTGAAATATATATTTAAATTTTCTGGCTATAGCCCATGCAGTCCTGATGAGTTTTACATAACTGGTAAGCCGTAGGAAATAGACCAAATCTTACTATACAAAAAAATGTAGATCTTGCTAAAACACAACATTTATGTCCAAATAAATCTTCTTGTAGAGGGAACCATTTCGGAGATATTCCTTGTTGTTTGTGCGAGTGTTGGAAAATAAACTTTCGTCAAATGGAGCATCGTTGTTCATTTTTATGTTAGCCGTGCAAAGACAACGGAATTTGAAAGGTTTAAAAGATCTGACTATCGCTGAAAGCCTACTGTATTCCCATATTCCCCTTGTACGTACAAGAAAATACGCAATAATTTCTGCAAATGTTTATCTCAACTAACACGAAGAAGATATAGGAATAAGAGTTTGTAAGAATGGTTAGTACAAGAGTAGAGAAAGTCATCTGTGTACAAGACATCAGGTCTGTTATTGTAAAGTTAACCATTTCCAAGATATTCCTTGTTATTGGTTTGACTTTTCAATACTTTTATATTATTTTTCGCTTACAGATATAAAGAGAACAGCGTTTCAAAGCCGTCACTTAGCGATCAGCTGTTAAAAGATTTGAATGCCACTAAGCCTCTTGTATTCCCATACTCCCCTTCCTCCTACAAAGAAATACGTAATAAAACTAATGCCTATTTTTCATTATTATGATAAAAAATAAGCACTTTTAACAATACTTTGTAGAAGAATGAACACCAGATTTTTAATACTAAGTATAAAATGCACAGCTTTGTATATAATTCAGCTAGTGATGATGGTTTGCTTGCATAATCGCATAGGTAACAGGACATTAATGATAATAGCTTGTTCGTTACTTATACCCGTTATTTGCAACTCAAATAACTGTGACAGTAATAATAACAGTTTCACGTAGGTAAATAGAGTTTGCCAGGTAATATCACAGTCTGCATATAATTATCGTCTGGTTTTTATCTCTGCACGTATATTAGCTTATTTTACCTGAATTGCATCATTCCCTGTGAATATTATCAGCTGTATGAAAACCCAGCGGCTACAAATATAGGCTCTGCGATGAACAACACGCTTTATGGCTTCAAATAGTGAGTTAATTAGGTTTATTTATACTCTGTACACTATGGAATTATTCGCTTGTTTACTAGTTACCCTTAATATCATTAGTCGCAGCGAAGCTTTGACTTTAAAAGCAATTGGTTTCTTTATTTAAGTTTTGCGGACTCTGACCTAGAAGGTTATATTGGACGACGCTGGATGTTAAAGGTGAAATGGTTTCGATAGACCTGACTTAGGAGAAGGTGGTAAGCCCAGAGCAGGCTTCTCTATCAGCCGCAGCAGTAGCGAACTGATGATCCGGGATGAGTTAGTTGACTTTCCTCTAAGAGAGGAATGAGGTAGGATTGGAGTAATCGTTCAAATATCTGTGAAACTATGGGCAGCAGGCTGATGGAGCGGTAGTTTGATGGCGAGAGCGTGTCCCACCCCGGGTCAGGTGGACGACGGCCTTAAGGGGGAGGTGCTGGAGCATGGGCGCCGTGACGCCATCATGCCCCGGGGATTTGCTGGGATATAAGCTTTTGGTGTAAGAAGCCACCTATCTTGGGGTGACTATGGGAATATGGAGGCTTGGGTAATGGCACCTTATGCCATTTGCGTTCCATTACAGGTGATACCCGTTTTTTAGGTACCATGACAGATGATACCCGTTTTTTAGGTACCATGACAGGTGATACCCGTTTTTCGGGTACCATGACAGATGATACCCGATTTTCGGGTACCATGACAGATGATACCCGATTTTCGGGTACCATGACAGGTGATACCCGTTTTTTTGGTACCATGACAGGTGATACCCGTTTTTTAGGTACCATGACAGATGATACCCGTTTCTTGGGTACCATGACAGATGATACCCGTTTTTAGGTACCATGACAGATGATACCCGTTTTTAGGTACCATGACAGGTGATACCCGTTTTTTGGGTACCATGACAGGTGATACCCGTTTTTTAGGTACCATGACAGTTGATACCCGTTTTTTGGGTACCATGACAGATGATACCCGTTTTTAGGTACCATGACAGGTGATACCCGTTTTTTAGGTACCATGACAGGTGATACCCGTTTTTTGGGTACCATGACAGATGATACCCGTTTTTTAGGTACCATGACAGGTGATACCCGTTTTTTAGGTACCATGACAGATAATACCCGTTTTTTAGGTACCATGACAGATGATACCCGTTTTTCGGGTACCATGACAGATGATACCCGTTTTTAGGTACCATGACAGATGATACCCGTTTTTCGGGTACCATGACAGATGATACCCGATTCTTAGGTACCATGACAGATGATACCCGTTTTTAGGTACCATGACAGGTGATACCCGTTTTTTAGGTACCATGACAGATGATACCCGTTTTTTGGGTACCATGACAGATGATACCGGTTTTTTAGGTACCATGACAGATGGTACCCGTTTTTTGGGTACCATGACAGATGGTACCCGTTTTTTAGGTACCATGACAGATGATACCCGTTTTTAGGTACCATGACAGATGATACCCGTTTTTTAGGTACCATGACAGGTGATACCCGTTTTTCGGGTACCATGACAGATGATACCCGATTTTCGGGTACCATGACAGATGATACCCGATTTTCGGGTACCATGACAGGTGATACCCGTTTTTTAGCTACCATGACAGGTGATACCCGTTTTTTAGGTACCATGACAGATGATACCCGTTTTTTGGGTACCATGACAGATGATACCCGTTTTTTAGGTACCATGACAGATGATACCCGTTTTTAGGTACCATGACAGGTGATACCCGTTTTTTTGGGTACCATGACAGGTGATACCCGTTTTTAGGTACCATGACAGGTGATACCCGTTTTTTGGGTACCATGACAGATGATACCCGTTTTTTAGGTACCATGACAGGTGATACCCGTTTTTCGGGTACCATGACATATGATACCCGTTTTTCGGGTACCATGACAGATGATACCCGATTTTTGGGTACCATGACAGATGATACCCGTTTTTTAGGTACCATGACATATGATACCCGTTTTTCGGGTACCATGACAGATGATACCCGATTTTTGGGTACCATGACAGATGATACCCGTTTTTTAGGTACCATGACAGGTGATACCCGTTTTTTAGGTACCATGACAGATAATACCCGTTTTTAGGTACCATGACAGATGATACCCGTTTTTCGGGTACCATGACAGATGATACCCGTTTTTAGGTACCATGACAGATGATACCCGTTTTTCGGGTACCATGACAGATGATACCCGATTCTTAGGTACCATGACAGATGATACCCGTTTTTTAGGTACCATGACAGGTGATACCCGTTTTTTAGGTACCATGACAGGTGATACCCGTTTTTTGGGTACCATGACAGATGATACCGGTTTTTTAGGTACCATGACAGATGGTACCCGTTTTTTGGGTACCATGACAGATGGTACCCGTTTTTTAGGTACCATGACAGATGATACCCGTTTTTTGGGTACCATGACAGATGGTACCCGTTTTTAGGTACCATGACAGATGATACCCGTTTTTTGGGTACCATGACAAATGATACCCGTTTTTTGGGTACCATGACAGATGATACCCGTGTTTGGGTACCAAGACAGGTGATACCCGTTTTTCGGGTACCATGACAGATGATACCCGATTTTTGGGTACCATGACAGATGATACCGGTTTTTAGGTACCATGACAGATAATACCCGTTTTTCAGGTACCATTACAGGTGATACCCGTTTTTTGGGTACCATGACAGATGATACCCGTTTTTTGAGTACCATGACAGATGATACCCGTTTTTTGGGTACCATGACATGTGATACCCGTTTTTTGGGTACCATTACAGATGATACCCGTTTATTGGGTACCATGACAGATGATACCCGTTTATTGGGTACCATGACAGATGATACCCGTTTATTGGGTACCATGACAGATGATACCCGTTTTTTGGGTACCATGACAGATGATACCCGTTTTTTGGGTACCATGACACATGATACCCGTTTTTAGGTACCATGACAGATGATACCCGTTTTTTAGGTACCATGACAAGTGATACCCGTTTTTAGGTACCATGACAGGTGATACCCGTTTTTTAGGTACCATGACAGATAATACCCGTTTTTTAGGTACCATGACAGATGATACCCGTTTTTCGGGTACCATGACAGATGATACCCGTTTTTAGGTACCATGACAGATGATACCCGTTTTTCGGGTACCATGACAGATGATACCCGTTTTTTGGGTACCATGACAGATGATACCGGTTTTTTATGTACCATGACAGATGGTACCCGTTTTTTGGGTACCATGACAGATGGTACCCGTTTTTTAGGTACCATGACAGATGATACCCGTTTTTTAGGTACCATGACAGATGATACCCGTTTTTTAGGTACCATGACAGGTGATACCCGTTTTTCGGGTACCATGACAGATGATACCCGATTTTCGGGTACCATGACAGATGATACCCGATTTTCGGGTACCATGACAGGTGATACCCGTTTTTTAGGTACCATGACAGGTGATACCCGTTTTTTAGGTACCATGACAGATGATACCCGTTTTTTGGGTACCATGACAGATGATACCCGTTTTTTAGGTACCATGACAGATGATACCCGTTTTTTAGGTACCATGACAGGTGATACCCTTTTTTTGGGTACCATGACAGGTGATACCCGTTTTTAGGTACCATGACAGATGATACCCGTTTTTTGGGTACCATGACAGATGATACCCGTTTTTTAGGTACCATGACAGATGATACCCGTTTTTAGGTACCATGACAGGTGATACCCGTTTTTTGGGTACCATGACAGATGATACCCGTTTTTTAGGTACCATGACAGGTGATACCCGTTTTTCGGGTACCATGACATATGATACCCGTTTTTCGGGTACCATGACAGATGATACCCGATTTTTGGGTACCATGACAGATGATACCCGTTTTTAGGTACCATGACAGGTGATACCCGTTTTTTAGGTACCATGACAGATAATACCCGTTTTTAGGTACCATGACAGATGATACCCATTTTCGGGTACCATGACAGATGATACCCGTTTTTAGGTACCATGACAGATGATACCCGTTTTTCGGGTACCATGACAGATGATACCCGATTCTTAGGTACCATGACAGATGATACCCGTTTTTTAGGTACCATGACAGGTGATACCCGTTTTTAGGTACCATGACAGGTGATACCCGTTTTTTGGGTACCATGACAGATGATACCGGTTTTTTAGGTACCATGACAGATGGTACCCGTTTTTTGGGTACCATGATAGATGGTACCCGTTTTTTAGGTACCATGACAGATGATACCCGTTTTTTGGGTACCATGACAGATGGTACCCGTTTTTAGGTACCATGACAGATGATACCCGTTTTTTGGGTACCATGACAAATGATACCCGTTTTTTGGGTACCATGACAGATGATACCCGTGTTTGGGTACCAAGACAGGTGATACCCGTTTTTCGGGTACCATGACAGATGATACCCGATTTTTGGGTACCATGACAGATGATACCGGTTTTTAGGTACCATGACAGATAATACCCGTTTTTCAGGTACCATTACAGGTGATACCCGTTTTTTGGGTACCATGACAGATGATACCCGTTTTTCGGGTACCATGACAGATGATACCCGTTTTTCGGGTACCATGACAGATGATACCCGTTTTTTGGGTACCATGACAGAAGATACGCGTTTTTCGGGTTTCATGACAGATGATACTCGTTTTTTCGGTACCATGACAGAAGATACCCGTTTTTTCTGTACCATGACAGAAGATACGCGTTTTTCGGTACCATGACGGATCATACCCGTTTTTTGGGTACAATGACAGAAGATACCCCTTTTTCCGGTACCATGACAGATGATACCCGTTTTTCGGGTACCATGACAGATGATACCCGTTTTTTAGGTACCATGACAGATGGTACCCGTTTTTAGGTACCATGACAGATGATACCCGTTTTTTGGGTACCATGACAGATACCCGTTTTTCGGGTACCATGACAGATGATACCCGTTTTTAGGTACCTTGACACATGATACCAGTTTTTTGGGTACCATGACACATGATACCCGTTTTTTGGGTACCATGACAGATGATACCCGTTTTTTAGGTACCATGACAGGTGATACCCGTTTTTTAGGTACCATGACAGATGATACCCGTTTTTTGGGTACCATGACAGATTTACCCGTTTTTTGGGTACCATGACAGGTGATACCCGTTTTTTTAGGTACCTTGACAGATGATACCCGTTTTTTAGCCACCATGACAGATGTTACCCGTTTTTTAGGTACCATGACAGATGATACCCGTTTTTTGGGTACCATGACAGATTTACCCGTTTTTGAGTACCATGACAGATGATACCCGTCTTTTAGGTACCATGACAGATGGTACCCGTTTTATAGGTACCATGACAGATGATACCCGTTTTTTAGGTACCATGAGAGGTGATACCCGTTTTTAGGTACCATGACAGACGATACCCGTTTTTAGGTACCATGACAGGTGATACCCGTGTTTTAGGTACCATGACAGATGATACCCGTTTGTTAGGTACCATGACAGATGATACCCGTTTTTTAGTACCATGACACATGATACCAGTTTTTGGGTACCATGACAGATGATACCCGTTTTTAGGTACCATGACAGATGGTACCCGTTTTTAGGTACCATGACAGATGATACCCGTTTTTAGGTACCATGACAGATGATTCCCGTTTTAGGTACCATGACACATGATACCAGTTTTTTGGGTACCATGACACATGATACCCGTTTTTTGGGTACCATGACAGATGATACCCGTTTTTTAGGTACCATGACAGGTGATACCCGTTTTTTAGGTACCATGACAGATGATACCCGTTTTTTTGGGTACCATGACAGATGATACCCGTTTTTTGGGTACCATGACAGATGATACCCGTTTTTTAGGTACCATGACAGATGGTACCCGTTTTTTTAGTACCATGATCCATGATACCAGTTTTTTGGGTACCATGACACATGATACCCGTTTTTTCGGTACCATGACAGACGAAACCAGTGTTTTGGTACCATGACAGATGGTACCCGTTTTTAGGTACCATGACAGATGATACCCGTTTTTTTGAGTACCATGACAGATGATATCCGTTTTTTGGGTACCATGACAGATGATACCCGTTTTTTGGGTACCATGACAGGTGATACCCGTGTTTGGGTACCATGACAGGTGATACCCGTTTTTCGTGTACCGTGACAGATGATACCCGATTTTCGGGTACCATGACAGATGATACCCGTTTTTTAGGTACCATGAGAGGTGATACCCGTTTTTAGGTACCATGACAGACGATACCCGTTTTTAGGTACCATGACAGGTGATACCCGTTTTTAGGTACCATGACAGACGATACCCGTTTTTTAGGTACCATGACAGGTGATACCCGTTTTTTAGGTACCATGACAGGTGATACCCGTTTTTTAGGTACCATGAGAGGTGATACCCGTTTTTAGGTACCATGACAGACGATACCCGTTTTTTAGGTACCATGACAGGTGATACCCGTTTTTTAGGTACCATGACAGATGATACCCGTTTTTTGGGTACCCTGACAGATATACCCGTTTTTTGGGTACCATGACAGGTGATACCCGTTTTTTAGGTACCATGACAGATGATACCCGTTTTTTAGCTACCATGACAGATGTTACCCGTTTTTTAGGTACCATGACAGATGATACCCGTTTTTTGGGTACCATGACAGATTTACCCGTTTTTGAGTACCATGACAGATGATACCCGTCTTTTAGGTACCATGACAGATGGTACCCGTTTTTTAGGTACCATGACAGATGATACCCGTTTTTTAGGTACCATGAGAGGTGATACCCGTTTTTAGGTACCATGACAGGTGATACCCGTTTTTTAGGTACCATGACAGATGATACCCGTTTGTTAGGTACCATGACAGATGATACCCGTTTTTTAGGTACCATGAGAAGTGATACCCGTTTTTAGGTACCATGACAGACGATACCCGTTTTTAGGTACCATGACAAGTGATACCCGTTTTTTAGGTACCATGACAGATGATACCCGTTTTTTGGGTACCATGACAGATTTACCCGTTTTTTGGGTACCATGACAGATGATACCCGTTTTTTAGGTACCATGACAGATGGTACCCGTTTTTTTAGGTACCTTGACAGATGATACCCGTTTTTTAGCTACCATGACAGATGTTACCCGTTTTTTAGGTACCATGAGAGATGATACCCGTTTTTTGGGTACCATGACAGATTTACCCGTTTTTGAGTACCATGACAGATGATACCCGTCTTTTAGGTACCATGACAGATGGTACCCGTTTTTTAGGTACCATGACAGATGATACCCGTTTTTAGGTACCATGACAGATGATACCCGTTTTAGGTACCATGACACATGATACCAGTTTTTTGGGTACCATGACACATGATACCCGTTTTTTGGGTACCATGACAGATGATACCCGTTTTTAGGTACCATGACAGGTGATACCCGTTTTTTGGGTACCATGACAGATGATACCCGTTTTTTGGGTACCATGACAGATGATACCCGTTTTTTGGGTACCATGAATGATGATACCCGTTTTTTAGGTACCATGACAGATGGTACCCGTTTTTTAGGTACCATGACAGATGATACCCGTTTTTTAGGTACCATGACAGATGATACCCGTTTTTAGGTACCATGACACATGATACCAGTTTTTTGGGTACCATGACACATGATACCCGTTTTTTGGGTACCATGACAGATGATACCCGTTTTTTAGGTACCATGATAGGTGATACCCGTTTTTAGGTACCATGTCAGATGATACCCGTTTTTTTGGGTACCATGACAGATGATACCCGTTTTTTTGGGTACCATGACAGATGATACCCGTTTTTAGGTACCATGATAGATGGTACCCGTTTTTTAGGTACCATGACAGATGATACCCGTTTTTTGGGTACCATGACAGATGATACCGGTTTTTTAGGTACCATGACAGATAATACCCGTGTTTGGGTACCATGACAGATGGAACCCGTTTTTTGGGTACCATGACAGATGATACCCGTTTGTTAGGTACCATGACAGATGATACCCGTTTTTTTAGTACCATGACACATGATACCAGTTTTTTGGGTATCATGACAGATGATACCCGTTTTTTAGGTACCATGACAGATGGTACCCGTTTTTAGGTACCATGACAGATGATACCCGTTTTTAGGTACCATGACAGATGATTCCCGTTTTAGGTACCATGACACATGATACCAGTTTTTTGGGTACCATGACACATGATACCCGTTTTTTGGGTACCATGACAGATGATACCCGTTTTTAGGTACCATGACAGGTGATACCCGTTTTTAGGTACCATGACAGATGATACCCGTTTTTTGGGTACCATGACAGATGATACCGGTTTTTTGGGTACCATGACAGATGATACCCGTTTTTTAGGTACCATGACAGATGGTACCCGTTTTTTTAGTACCATGATCCATGATACCCGTTTTTTGGGTACCATGACACATGATACCCGTTTTTTGGGTACCATGACAGATGGTACCCGTTTTTAGGTACCATGACAGATGATACCCGTTTTTTTGAGTACCATGACAGATGATATCCGTTTTTTGGGTACCATGACAGATGATACCCGTTTTTTGGGTACCATGACAGGTGATACCCGTGTTTGGGTACCATGACAGGTGATACCCGTTTTTCGTGTACCGTGACAGATGATACCCGATTTTCGGGTACCATGACAGATGATACCCGTTTTTTAGGTACCATGAGAGGTGATACCCGTTTTTAGGTACCATGACAGACGATACCCGTTTTTAGGTACCATGACAGGTGATACCCGTTTTTAGGTACCATGACAGACGATACCCGTTTTTTAGGTACCATGACAGGTGATACCCGTTTTTTAGGTACCATGACAGGTGATACCCGTTTTTTAGGTACCATGAGAGGTGATACCCGTTTTTAGGTACCATGACAGACGATACCCGTTTTTTAGGTACCATGACAGGTGATACCCGTTTTTTAGGTACCATGAAAGATGATACCCGTTTTTTGGGTACCATGACAGATGTTACCCGTTTTTTAGGTACCATGACAGATGATACCCGTTTTTTGGGTACCATGACAGATTTACCCGTTTTTGAGTACCATGACAGATGATACCCGTCTTTTAGGTACCATGACAGATGGTACCCGTTTTTTAGGTACCATGACAGATGATACCCGTTTTTTAGGTACCATGAGAGGTGATACCCGTTTTTAGGTACCATGACAGGTGATACCCGTTTTTTAGGTACCATGACAGATGATACCCGTTTGTTAGGTACCATGACAGATGATACCCGTTTTTAGGTACCATGACAGACGATACCCGTTTTTTAGGTACCATGACAGATGATACCCGTTTTTTGGGTACCATGACAGACGATACCCGTTTTTTGGGTACCATGACAGATGATACCCGTTTTTTAGGTACCATGACAGATGGTACCCGTTTTTTTAGGTACCTTGACAGATGATACCCGTTTTTTAGCTACCATGACAGATGTTACCCGTTTTTTAGGTACCATGAGAGATGATACCCGTTTTTTGGGTACCATGACAGATGGTACCCGTTTTTTTAGGTACCATGACAGATGTTACCCGTTTTTTAGGTACCATGACAGATGATACCCGTTTTTTAGGTACCATGACAGATGATACCGGTTTTTTGGGTACCATGACAGATGATACCCGTTTTTTAGGTACCATGACAGATGGTACCCGTTTTTTTAGGTACCTTGACAGATGATACCCGTTTTTTAGCTACCATGACAGATGTTACCCGTTTTTTAGGTACCATGACAGATGATACCCGTTTTTTAGGTACCATGACAGATGGTACCCGTTTTTTTAGGTACCTTGACAGATGATACCCGTTTTTTAGCTACCATGACAGATGTTACCCGTTTTTTAGGTACCATGAGAGATGATACCCGTTTTTTGGGTACTTGACAGATTTACCCGTTTTTGAGTACCATGACAGATGATACCCGTCTTTTAGGTACCATGACAGATGGTACCCGTTTTTTAGGTACCATGACAGGTGATACCCGTTTTTTAGGTACCATGACAGATGATACCCGTTTTTTAGGTACCATGACAGGTGATACCCGTTTTTAGGTACCATGGCAGATGATACCCGTTTTTTGGGTACCATGACAGATGATACCGGTGTTTCGGTACCATGACAGATGATACCCGTTTTTTGGGTATCATGACAGATGATACCCGTTTTTGGGTATCATGACAGATGATACCCGTTTTTTGGGTATCATGACAGATGATACCCGTTTTTAGGTACCATGACAGATGATACCGGTGTTTCGGTACCATGACAGATGATACCCGTTTTTTGGGTATCATGACAGATGATACCCGTTTTTGGGTATCATGACAGATGATACCCGTTTTTTGGGTATCATGACAGATGATACTCGTTTTTTGGGTACCATGACAGATGATACCCCCCCCTAGACAAGGGCGCCTGCTATAGTAATGGATCCTACCTTTGTCTAGGTCACACCTATAAGAGAAGCCGACTTTTTGAACGGGGCCTCGGAGAGACTCGCCGATGGTCTAGGAGTGTCGGCTGTGGTCCAAAACGTATAATTCCAGAGTTTGGTCACTCTCCGTGAAGCCGTTCCCACTTTTCGGTATCGTGTCTGCAGTAGCGAGTCAAGACGGGTTGATTATATAGTGCGCTACCTGGACTTGTAGCCTTACTTTTTACAAGTTTTTCCAAAATTTGAACGGCTCGACAGAACTTTCTGAATTTCACAATGGGTACGTTTCTTAACCCGGGGAACACGCCTGTACCGGTCTTGAGTCGCTGTGGTCCTCGGTTCGAGTTTTAGAAATTTTTGGCTATCTTTGATCGCTTCTTGCGAAGAAGCGAGAGGAGGTTTAAGGAATCTGACTGTTGGGTCGTGTAGCCGTCGGGGAGGACTACCGGAATCGGTGGTCCGAGTTCGACCTCCGGCGCCCAGTCGAGAGTAAAAGTGTTTTACGTGTATAGCGTGCGCTACCGCAGGCGCGGGGGGATGTCCCGGGGTGGGTCAGTAGTGCCCCTGGGGCCGAAGCTTCACCTAACATTTGGCGGTTCGAGGTCCATTAAGGCGCCGACGAGAGCGTCCCGCAGTTTTGCCCGACTTTGGAAGCTTAGATCCGGGCAGGGCGTACAGGTTTAAGGACACTGAGCACATGTGTGGAAAGCGGTCGAGCTGCACTACAACAGTTAGTGGTCCGAATTGGCGGATTTTGCGCCGTTCAAATTTTAGAAAGTTTTGGCCACCTTACGAGAGGTGTGGGCGGGCCCCCGTCGGCGCGGTTTCGCACACGAAGGTGTTTCTGCATAGCCCTGGAGAAGTAGTGCCCAGCCGCGGTGTCCAGGTTCGAATCCCGCGCACCGCTGGGGAGTAAATCGGTTTTTTGTCAATAGAGGGCGCTGGTGGTAAGCGGGGGCGGACTTCGATCCGGCATACGCTGGCACCTGGTCCCCCGGGCACCCACCGCGAATTTCGCATCTCCAGCTCAATTACGGATGCCGTTACCGATTTTTAAGACTTTTTTGACTCCTGCGGGCCAACGGCTGGAGATGGGGGCAAAGTGCACATAAGCATTCTTGCTCGCCTCGTCGAGACGCGTCTTTTGAGTCGTCGCGCGGCGCGGTAGCTTAATTTTGACAAATCGGCGGTGGCTCAACCGTAAGCGGCGCTGGGAGCAGATCGAGAACGCGTGGTCGTAGAAAGACGGGGTTTTTTGCATCGGGAGGGGCGAGACGAGCCCTTTCCAACGCACCCCTCGTATCTTAGAGAATAAGGCTCATTGCGACTTTGAAGACCTTGTTCCGGGGAGTGAGTGAGTGCGGGCAACTTCAACGAATCTGACTACAAAGCCCTCCTCGGGGAGGCTGGTGGACCCGCCAGTACGCGAAGCCCAGCCCCACACGGCCGGCCGCCGGTCCTGGGGCCCAGAGGAACAAGAGCCGCGCTCCGTTCCAGGCTCTGGACCGAGCCAGACTGTCAGCCCCACCAAGTGCTGGCAGGGCGGGAGTCAAAGCACTTTGCTGGCCAGAAGCACCACCCAGCCACCAAAGCACTCGACGACCAAAAAGAGGATCCACTTCCTTTGTCGAATGATGTCAAAGGATGGAGATCGCCAATCGCGGGATCGCTAAATCGCGACCTGGCAACTACCACCTGCCTTATTCACCAGACACCATCTTCACTTCCTGCAGCTACTCACTCTGCGCTACTTTACAGCCCTTCTGCGTGTCCCCCGGCATCGCCGCCACCCTCGCCGACTCTCACCCCCGTTTCTCAGACTCAACACGCCTGCAAATATTTCGTCCTGCCGACATTCTCTTTATTAACGGCGAAAACAGCGAGACGCATGTGCGTTCGGACCTTGCCGCCATCTGTCGGACGTACGTACGTACGTAGGAGAACCAACTAGTCGTGTCGCAGCAGCAGCAGCCTGACAGAGGGCGTGCGTGCCTAGCGACGACTCTCTCTTCTGTCGGTCGGTCGGTCGGTCGGTCGGGCCATGGACAGAGAACAACTCTGTCACTCAACAGAGGGCCACAAATCTTTAAGGTAAAAACAAGACCGCATATATTATGTCAGTTGAACTGTAATATTTCCACTTATATAGAAAATCCACACTTGATTGGTCACTATGTTAGTAAAATACCCACAATGCTCTCCTGTTGACAAAAATATCTGACGTAGGAACTACAGAAATTAATTAAATATAATTCATGGTTATAAACTCAGCTGGGGAGCAAACCGGATAATAGTCCGTGACTCATTTTTTCCTCCGTTTACAGAGAAAAATCGTATACTTGTATATGCTTAGTTTATCCAACTTATTTGAAATTTTCTGTGCTTATTATTAACGTAACTAACTACTGTAAAAGTTTTAAACGTCTATACCTGAGGCAAGTTGTTTTTCAAAATATTTCATTTTAATAAAAAAGGATAAAAATAATAATTTATTCTGGAATAGAAACTTATAACAACACCAAAATTTATATGATCTGTTCGGTTAAAAGCCAAAGTTGGTATTGAACTTCAATGTCTTTTAAGGATGCGACAGGAATATTTTGAAGAAAATTCCTCCACCCAAAAGTACCCTTTACATGGGAAATTTTTCAAAAATTTTGATTGTCTAATCTAGAAAATAGCTCTAACGACTTTGATAAAAATGCCATATGTTGAGATATTCTTATGACAAGTGAAATATATATTTAAATTTTCTGGCTATAGCCCATGTAGTCCTGATGAGTTTTACATAACTGGTAAGCCGTAGGAAATAGACCAAATCTTAGTATACAAAAAAATGTAGATCTTGCTAAAACACAACATTTATGTCCAAATAAATCTTCTTGTAGAGGGAACCATTTCGGAGATATTCCTTGTTATTTGTGCGAGTTTTGGAAAATAAACTTTCGTCAAATGGAGCATCGTTGTTCATTTTTATGTTAGCCGTGCAAAGACAACGGAATTTGAAAGGTTTAAAAGATTTGACTATCGCTGAAAGCCTACTGTATTCCCATATTCCCCTTGTACCTACAAGAAAATACGCAATAATTTCTGCAAATGTTTATCTCAACTAACACGAAGAAGATATAGGAATAAGAGTTTGTAAGAATGGCTAGAGAAAGTCATGTGAGTGCAACACATCAGATCTGTTATTGTAAAGTTAACCATTTCCAAGATACTCCTTGTTTTCAAAGCCGTCACTTAGCGATCAGCTGTTAAAAGATTTGACTGCCACTAAGGCTATTGTATTCCCATACTCCCCTTGCACCTACAAAGAAATACGTAATAAAACTAATGCTTATTTTTCATTGTTATGATATACAAATAAGCACTTTTAACAATGCTTTGTACAAGAATGAACATCAGATTTTTAATACTAAGTATAAAATGCACAGCTTTGTATATAATTCAGCTAGTGATCATGATTTGCTTGCATAATCGCATAGGTAACAGGACATTAATGATAATAGCTTGTTCGTTACTTATACCCGTTATTTGTAACTGTGACAGTAATAATAACAGTTTCACGTAGGTAAATAGAGTTTGCCAGGTAATATCACAGTCTGCATATAATTATCGTCTGGTTTTTATCTCTGCACGTATATTAGCTTATTTTACCTGAATTGCATCATTCCCTGTGAATATTATCAGCTGTATGAAAACCCAGCGGCTACAAATATAGGCTCTGCGATGAACAACACGCTTTATGGCTTCAAATAGTGAGTTAATTAGGTTTATTTATACTCTGTACACTATGGAATTATTCGCTTGTTTACTAGTTACCCTTAATATCATTAGTCGCAGCGAAGCTTTGACTTTAAAAGCAGTTGGTTTCTTTATTTAAGTTTAGCGGACTCTAACCTAGAAGGTTATATTGGACGACGCTGAATGTTAAAGGTGAAATGGTTTCGATAGACCTGACTTAGGAGAAGGTGGTAAGCCCAGAGCAGGCTTCTCTATCAGCCGCAGCAGTAGCGAACTGATGATCCGGGATGAGTTAGTTGACTTTCCTCTAAGAGAGGAATGAGGTAGGATTGGAGTAATCGTTCAAATATCTCTGAAACTATGGGCAGCAGGCTGATGGAGCGGTAGTTTGATGGCGAGAGCGTGTCCCACCCCGGGTCAGGTGGACGACGGCCTTAAGGGGGAGGTGCTGGAGCATGGGCGCCGTGACGCCATCATGCCCCGGGGATTTGCTGGGATATAAGCTTTTGGTGTAAGAAGCCACCTATCTTGGGGTGACTATGGGAATATGGAGGCTTGGGTAATGGCACCTTATGCCATTTGCGTTCCATTACAGGTGATACCCGTTTTTTTAGGTACCATGACAGGTGATACCCGTTTTTCGGGTACCATGACAGATGATACTCGTTTTTTAGGTACCATGACAGGTGATACCCGTTTTTAGGTACCATGACAGGTGATACCCGTTTTTTGGGTACCATGACAGGTGATACCCGTTTTTCGGGTACCATGACAGATGATACCCGATTTTCGGGTACCATGACAGATGATACCCGATTTTCGGGTACCATGACAGATGATACTCGTTTTTTAGGTACCATGACAGGTGATACCCGTTTTTAGGTACCATGACAGGTGATACCCGTTTTTTGGGTACCATGACAGATGATACCCGTTTTTTAGGTACCATGACAGGTGATACCCGTTTTTAGGTACCATGACAGGTGATACCCGTTTTTTGGGTACCATGACAGATGATACCCGTTTTTTAGGTACCATGACAGGTGATACCCGTTTTTAGGTACCATGACAGGTGATACCCGTTTTTTGGGTACCATGACAGATGATACCCGTTTTAGGTACCATGACAGATGATACCCGTTTTTAGGTACCATGACAGATGATACCCGTTTTTTAGGTACCATGACAGATGATACCCGTTTTTAGGTACCATGACAGATGATACCCGTTTTTAGGTACCATGACAGGTGATACCCGTTTTTTGGGTACCATGACAGATGATACCCGTCTTTTAGGTACCATGACAGGTGATACCCGCTTTTTAGGTACCATGACAGGTGATACCCGTTTTTTGGGTACCATGACAGATGATACCGGTTTTTTAGGTACCATGACAGATGGTACCCGTTTTTTGGGTACCATGACAGATGGTACCCGTTTTTAGGTACCATGACAGATGATACCCGTTTTTTGGGTACCATGACAGATGGTACCCGTTTTTAGGTACCATGACAGATGATACCCGTTTTTTGGGTACCATGACAAATGATACCCGTTTTTTGGGTACCATGACAGATGATACCCGTGTTTGGGTACCAAGACAGGTGATACCCGTTTTTCGGGTACCATGACAGATGATACCCGATTTTTGGGTACCATGACAGATGATACCGGTTTTTAGGTACCATGACAGATAATACCCGTTTTTCAGGTACCATTACAGGTGATACCCGTTTTTTGGGTACCATGACAGATGATACCCGTTTTTTGAGTACCATGACAGATGATACCCGTTTTTTTGGGTACCATGACATGTGATACCCGTTTTTTGGGTACCATTACAGATGATACCCGTTTATTGGGTACCATGACAGATGATACCCGTTTATTGGGTACCATGACAGATGATACCCGTTTATTGGGTACCATTACAGATGATACCCGTTTTTTGGGTACCATGACAGATGATACCCGTTTTTTGGGTACCATGACACATGATACCCGTTTTTAGATACCATGACAGATGATATCCGTTTTTTGGGTACCATGACAGGTGATACCCGTTTTTCAGGTACCATGACAGATGATACCCGTTTTTTGGGTACCATGACAGATGGTACCCGTTTTTTAGGTACCTTGACAGATGATACCCGTTTTTAGGTACCATGACAGATGATACCCGTTTTTTAGGTACCATGACAGGTGATACCCGTTTTTCGGGTACCATGACAGATGATACCCGATTTTCGGGTACCATGACAGATGACACCCGATTTTCGGGTACCATGTCAGGTGATACCCGTTTTTTAGGTACCATGACAGGTGATACCCGTTTTTTAGGTACCATGACAGATGATACCCGTTTTTTGGGTACCATGACAGGTGATACCCGTTTTTTAGGTACCATGACAGATGATACCCGTTTTTTAGGTACCATGACAGGTGATACCCGTTTTTTGGGTACCATGACAGGTGATACCCGTTTTTAGGTACCATGACAGATGATACCCGTTTTTTGGGTACCATGACAGATGATACCCGTTTTTTAGGTACCATGACAGATGATACCCGTTTTTAGGTGCCATGACAGGTGATACCCGTTTTTTGGGTACCATGACAGATGATACCCGTTTTTTAGGTACCATGACAGGTGATACCCGTTTTTCGGGTACCATGACATATGATACCCGTTTTTCGGGTACCATGACAGATGATACCCGATTTTTGGGTACCATGACAGATGATACCCGTTTTTTAGGTACCATGACAGGTGATACCCGTTTTTTAGGTACCATGACAGATAATACCCGTTTTTTAGGTACCATGACAGATGATACCCGTTTTTCGGGTACCATGACAGATGATACCCGTGTTTGGGTACCAAGACAGGTGATACCCGTTTTTCGGGTACCATGACAGATGATACCCGATTCTTAGGTACCATGACAGATGATACCCGTTTTTTAGGTACCATGACAGGTGATACCCGTTTTTTAGGTACCATGACAGATGATACCCGTTTTTTGGGTACCATGACAGATGATACCGGTTTTTTAGGTACCATGACAGATGGTACCCGTTTTTTGGGTACCATGACAGATGGTACCCGTTTTTTAGGTACCATGACAGATGATACCCGTTTTTTAGGTACCATGACAGATGATACCCGTTTTTTAGGTACCATGACAGGTGATACCCGTTTTTCGGGTACCATGACAGATGATACCCGATTTTCGGGTACCATGACAGATGATACCCGATTTTCGGGTACCATGACAGGTGATACCCGTTTTTAGGTACCATGACAGGTGATACCCGTTTTTTAGGTACCATGACAGATGATACCCGTTTTTTGGGTACCATGACAGATGATACCCGTTTTTTAGGTACCATGACAGATGATACCCGTTTTTAGGTACCATGACAGGTGATACCCGTTTTTTGGGTACCATGACAGGTGATACCCGTTTTTTAGGTACCATGACAGATGATACCCGTTTTTTGGGTACCATGACAGATGATACCCGTTTTTTAGGTACCATGACAGATGATACCGGTTTTTTAGGTACCATGACAGATGGTACCCGTTTTTTGGGTACCATGACAGATGATACCCGTTTTTTAGGTACCATGACAGGTGATACCCGTTTTTCGGGTACCATGACATATGATACCCGTTTTTCGGGTACCATGACAGATGATACCCGATTTTTGGGTACCATGACAGATGATACCCGTTTTTAGGTACCATGACAGTTGATACCCGTTTTTTAGGTACCATGACAGATAATACCCGTTTTTTAGGTACCATGACAGATGATACCCGTTTTTCGGGTACCATGACAGATGATACCCGTTTTTAGGTACCATGACAGATGATACCCGTATTTCGGGTACCATGACAGATGATACCCGATTCTTAGGTACCATGACAGATGATACCCGTCTTTTAGGTACCATGACAGGTGATACCCGTTTTTTAGGTACCATGACAGGTGATACCCGTTTTTTGGGTACCATGACAGATGATACCGGTTTTTTAGGTACCATGACAGATGGTACCCGTTTTTTGGGTACCATGACAGATGGTACCCGTTTTTTAGGTACCATGACAGATGATACCCGTTTTTTGGGTACCATGACAGATGGTACCCGTTTTTAGGTACCATGACAGATGATACCCGTTTTTTGGGTACCATGACAAATGATACCCGTTTTTTGGGTACCATGACAGATGATACCCGTGTTTGGGTACCAAGACAGGTGATACCCGTTTTTCGGGTACCATGACAGATGATACCCGATTTTTGGGTACCATGACAGATGATACCGGTTTTTAGGTACCATGACAGATAATACCCGTTTTTCAGGTACCATTACAGGTGATACCCGTTTTTTGGGTACCATGACAGATGATACCCGTTTTTTGAGTACCATGACAGATGATACCCGTTTTTTTGGGTACCATGACATGTGATACCCGTTTTTTGGGTACCATGACAGATGATACCCGTTTATTGGGTACCATGACAGATGATACCCGTTTATTGGGTACCATGACAGATGATACCCGTTTATTGGGTACCATGACAGATGATACCCGTTTTTTGGGTACCATGACAGATGATACCCGTTTTTTGGGTACCATGACACATGATACCCGTTTTTAGGTACCATGACAGATGATACCCGTTTTTTGGGTACCATGACAGATGATACCCGTTTTTTGAGTACCATGACAGATTGAACCCGTTTTTTGGGTACCATGACAGATGCTACCCGTTTGTTAGGTACCATGACAGATGATACCCGTTTTTCAGGTACCATGACAGGTGATACCCGTTTTTCAGGTACCATTACAGGTGATACCCGTTTTTTGGGTACCATGACAGATGATACCCGTTTTTCGGGTACCATGACAGATGATACCCGTTTTTCGGGTACCATGACAGATGATACCCGTTTTTTGGGTACCATTACAGGTGATACCCGTTTTTTTGGGTACCATGACAGATGATACCCGTTTTTAGGTACCATGACAGATGATACCCGTTTTTAGGTACCATGACAGATGATACCCGTTTTTTGAGTACCATGACAGATGATACCCGTTTTTCGGGTACCATAACATATGATACCCGTTTTTAGGTACCATGACAGATGATACCCGTTTTTTAGGTACCATGACAGATGATAACCGTTTTTTGGGTATCATGACAGATGATACCCGTTTTCGGGTACCATGACAGATGATACCCGATTTTTAGGTACCGTGACAGATGATACCCGTTTTTTGGGTACCATTACATGTGATACCCGTTTTTCGGGTACCATGACAGATGATACCCGTTTTTAGGTATCATGACAGATGATACCCGTTTTTAGGTACCATGACAGATGATACCCGTTTTTTGAGTACCATGACAGATGGAACCCGTTTTTTGGGTACCATGACAGATGATACCCGTTTGTTAGGTACCATGACAGGTGATACCCGTTTTTCAGGTACCATTACAGGTGATACCCGTTTTTTGGGTACCATGACAGATGGAACCCGTTTTTTGGGTACCATGACAGATGATACCCGTTTGTTAGGTACCATGACAGATGATATCCGTTTTTCAGGTACCATGACAGGTGATACCCGTTTTTCAGGTACCAATACAGGTGATACCCGTTTTTTGGGTACCATGACAGATGATACCCGTTTTTTGGGTACCATGACAGATGATACCCGTTTGTTAGGTACCATGACGGGTGATACCCGTTTTTCAGGTACCATTACAGGTGATACCCGTTTTTCGGGTACCATGACAGATGATACCCGTTTTTCGGGTACCATGACAGATGATACCCGTTTTTCGGGTACCATGACAGATGATACCCGTTTTTCGGGTACCATTACAGGTGATACCCGTTTTTTGGGTACCATGACAGATGATACCCGTTTTTCGGGTACCATGACAGATGATACCCGTTTTTTGGGTACCATTACAGGTGATACCCGTTTTTTGGGTACCATGACAGATGGTACCCGTTTTTTCGGTACCATGACAGAAGATACCCGTTTTTTGGGTACCATGACTGATGGTACCCGTTTTTTGGGTACCATGACAGATGATACCCGTTTTTTGGGTACCATGAGAGATGATACCCGTTTTTTGGGTACCATGACAGATGGTACCCGTTTTTTCGGTACCATGACAGATGATACCCGTTTTTTGGGTACCATGACAGAAGATACCCGTTTTTGGGTACCATGACATATGATACCCGTTTTTTGGGTACCATGACAGATTATACCCGTTTTTTCGGTACCATGACAGAAGATACCCGTTTTTTGGGTACCAAGAGAGATGGTACCCGTTTTTTCGGTACCATGACAGATGATACCCGTTTTTTCGGTACCATGACAGATGATACCTTTTTTTAGGTACCATGACAGAAGATACCCGTTTTTTAGGTACCATGACAGAAGATACTCGTTTTTTCGGTACCATGACAGAAGATACCCGTTTTTTGGGTACCATGACAGATGATACCCATTTTTTGGGTACCATGACAGAAGATACCCGTTTTTTGGGTACCATGACAGATGATACTCGTTTTTCGGTACCATGACAGAAGATACCCGTTTTTTCGGTACCATGACAGAAGATACCCGTTTTTTGGGTACCATGACAGATGATACTCGTTTTTTCGGTACCATGACAGAAGATACCCGTTTTTTCTGTACCATGACAGAAGATACGCGTTTATCGGTACCATGACGGATCATACCCGTTTTTTGGGTACAATGACAGAAGATACCACTTTTTCCGGTACCATGACAGAAGATACCCGTTTTTTGGGTACCATGACATATGATACCCGTTTTTTGAGTACCATGACAGATGATACTTGTTTTTTGGGTACCATGACAGATGATACCCCCCCCTAGACAAGGGCGCCGGCTATAGTAATGGATCCTACCTTTGTCTAGGTCACACCTATAAGAGAAGCCGACTTTTTGAACGGGGCCTCGGAGAGACTCGCCGATGGTCTAGGAGTGTCGGCCGTGGTCCAAAACGTATAATTCCAGAGTTTGGTCACTCTCCGTGAAGCCGTTCCCACTTTTCGGTATCGTGTCTGCAGTAGCGAGTCAAGACGGGTTGATTATATAGTGCGCTACCTGGACTTGTAGCCTTACTTTTTACAAGTTTTTCCAAAATTTGAACGGCTCGACAGAACTTTCTGAATTTCACAATGGGTACGTTTCTTAACCCGGGGAACACGCCTGTACCGGTCTTGAGTCGCTGTGGTCCTCGGTTCGAGTTTTAGAAATTTTTGGCTATCTTTGATCGCTTCTTGCGAAGAAGCGAGAGGAGGTTTAAGGAATCTGACTGTTGGGTCGTGTAGCCGTCGGGGAGGACTACCGGAATCGGTGGTCCGAGTTCGACCTCCGGCGCCCAGTCGAGAGTAAAAGTGTTTTATGTGTATAGCGTGCGCTACCGCAGGCGCGGGGGGATGTCCCGGGGTGGGTCAGTAGTGCCCCTGGGGCCGAAGCTTCACCTAACATTTGGCGGTTCGAGGTCCATTAAGGCGCCGACGAGAGCGTCCCGCAGTTTTGCCCGACTTTGGAAGCTTAGATCCGGGCAGGGCGTACAGGTTTAAGGACACTGAGCACATGTGTGGAAAGCGGTCGAGCTGCACTACAACAGTTAGTGGTCCGAATTGGCGGATTTTGCGCCGTTCAAATTTTAGAAAGTTTTGGCCACCTTACGAGAGGTGTGGGCGGGCCCCCGTCGGCGCGGTTTCGCACACGAAGGTGTTTCTGCATAGCCCTGGAGAAGTAGTGCCCAGCCGCGGTGTCCAGGTTCGAATCCCGCGCACCGCTGGGGAGTAAATCGGTTTTTTGTCAATAGAGGGCGCTGGTGGTAAGCGGGGGCGGACTTCGATCCGGCATACGCTGGCACCTGGTCCCCCGGGCACCCACCGCGAATTTCGCATCTCCAGCTCAATTACGGATGCCGTTACCGATTTTTAAGACTTTTTTGACTCCTGCGGGCCAACGGCTGGAGATGGGGGCAAAGTGCACATAAGCATTCTTGCTCGCCTCGTCGAGACGCGTCTTTTGAGTCGTCGCGCGGCGCGGTAGCTTAATTTTGACAAATCGGCGGTGGCTCAACCGTAAGCGGCGCTGGGAGCAGATCGAGAACGCGTGGTCGTAGAAAGACGGGGTTTTTTGCATCGGGAGGGGCGAGACGAGCCCTTTCCAACGCACCCCTCGTATCTTAGAGAATAAGGCTCATTGCGACTTTGAAGACCTTGTTCCGGGGAGTGAGTGAGTGCGGGCAACTTCAACGAATCTGACTACAAAGCCCTCCTCGGGGAGGCTGGTGGACCCGCCAGTACGCGAAGCCCAGCCCCACACGGCCGGCCGCCGGTCCTGGGGCCCAGAGGAACAAGAGCCGCGCTCCGTTCCAGGCTCTGGACCGAGCCAGACTGTCAGCCCCACCAAGTGCTGGCAGGGCGGGAGTCAAAGCACTTTGCTGGCCAGAAGCACCACCCAGCCACCAAAGCACTCGACGACCAAAAAGAGGATCCACTTCCTTTGTCGAATGCTGTCAAAGGATGGAGATCGCCAATCGCGGGATCGCTAAATCGCGACCTGGCAACTACCACCTGCCTTATTCACCAGACACCATCTTCACTTCCTGCAGCTACTCACTCTGCGCTACTTTACAGCCCTTCTGCGTGTCCCCCGGCATCGCCGCCACCCTCGCCGACTCTCACCCCCGTTTCTCAGACTCAACACGCCTGCAAATATTTCGTCCTGCCGACATTCTCTTTATTAACGGCGAAAACAGCGAGACGCATGTGCGTTCGGACCTTGCCGCCATCTGTCGGACGTACGTACGTACGTAGGAGAACCAACTAGTCGTGTCGCAGCAGCAGCAGCCTGACAGAGGGCGTGCGTGCCTAGCGACGACTCTCTCTTCTGTCGGTCGGTCGGTCGGGCCATGGACAGAGAACAACTCTGTCACTCAACAGAGGGCCACAAATCTTTAAGGTAAAAACAAGACCGCATATATTATGTCAGTTGAACTGTAATATTTCCACTTATATAAAAAATCCACACTTGATTGGTCACTATGTTAGTAAAATACCCACAATGCTCTCCTGTTGACAAAAATATCTGACGTAGGAACTACAGAAATTAATTAAATATAATTCATGGTTATAAACTCAGCTGGGGAGCAAACCGGATAATAGTCCGTGACTCATTTTTTCCTCCGTTTACAGAGAAAAATCGTATACTTGTATATGCTTAGTTTATCCAACTTATTTGAAATTTTCTGTGCTTATTATTAACGTAACTAACTACTGTAAAAGTTTTAAACGTCTATACCTGAGGCAAGTTGTTTTTCAAAATATTTCATTTTAATAAAAAAGGATAAAAATAATAATTTATTCTGGAATAGAAACTTATAACAACACCAAAATTTATATGATCTGTTCGGTTAAAAGCCAAAGTTGGTATTGAACTTCAATGTCTTTTAAGGATGCGACAGGAATATTTTGAAGAAAATTCCTCCACCCAAAAGTACCCTTTACATGGGAAATTTTTCAAAAATTTTGATTGTCTAATCTAGAAAATAGCTCTAACGACTTTGATAAAAATGCCATATGTTGAGATATTCTTATGACAAGTGAAATATATATTTAAATTTTCTGGCTATAGCCCATGTAGTCCTGATGAGTTTTACATAACTGGTAAGCCGTAGGAAATAGACCAAATCTTAGTATACAAAAAAATGTAGATCTTGCTAAAACACAACATTTATGTCCAAATAAATCTTCTTGTAGAGGGAACCATTTCGGAGATATTCCTTGTTATTTGTGCGAGTTTTGGAAAATAAACTTTCGTCAAATGGAGCATCGTTGTTCATTTTTATGTTAGCCGTGCAAAGACAACGGAATTTGAAAGGTTTAAAAGATTTGACTATCGCTGAAAGCCTACTGTATTCCCATATTCCCCTTGTACCTACAAGAAAATACGCAATAATTTCTGCAAATGTTTATCTCAACTAACACGAAGAAGATATAGGAATAAGAGTTTGTAAGAATGGCTAGAGAAAGTCATGTGAGTGCAACACATCAGATCTGTTATTGTAAAGTTAACCATTTCCAAGATACTCCTTGTTTTCAAAGCCGTCACTTAGCGATCAGCTGTTAAAAGATTTGACTGCCACTAAGGCTATTGTATTCCCATACTCCCCTTGCACCTACAAAGAAATACGTAATAAAACTAATGCTTATTTTTCATTGTTATGATATACAAATAAGCACTTTTAACAATGCTTTGTACAAGAATGAACATCAGATTTTTAATACTAAGTATAAAATGCACAGCTTTGTATATAATTCAGCTAGTGATCATGATTTGCTTGCATAATCGCATAGGTAACAGGACATTAATGATAATAGCTTGTTCGTTACTTATACCCGTTATTTGTAACTGTGACAGTAATAATAACAGTTTCACGTAGGTAAATAGAGTTTGCCAGGTAATATCACAGTCTGCATATAATTATCGTCTGGTTTTTATCTCTGCACGTATATTAGCTTATTTTACCTGAATTGCATCATTCCCTGTGAATATTATCAGCTGTATGAAAACCCAGCGGCTACAAATATAGGCTCTGCGATGAACAATACGCTTTATGGCTTCAAATAGTGAGTTAATTAGGTTTATTTATACTCTGTACACTATGAAATTATTCGCTTGTTTACTAGTTACCCTTAATATCATTAGTCGCAGCGAAGCTTTGACTTTAAAAGCAGTTGGTTTCTTTATTTAAGTTTTGCGGACTCTGACCTAGAAGGTTATATTGGACGACGCTGAATGTTAAAGGTGAAATGGTTTCGATAGACCTGACTTAGGAGAAGGTGGTAAGCCCAGAGCAGGCTTCTCTATCAGCCGCAGCAGTAGCGAACTGATGATCCGGGATGAGTTAGTTGACTTTCCTCTAAGAGAGGAATGAGGTAATCGTTCAAATATCTGTGAAACTATGGGCAGCAGGCTGATGGAGCGGTAGTTTGATGGCGAGAGCGTGTCCCACCCCGGGTCAGGTGGACGACGGCCTTAAGGGGGAGGTGCTGGAGCATGGGCGCCGTGACGCCATCATGCCCCGGGGATTTGCTGGGATATAAGCTTTTGGTGTAAGAAGCCACCTATCTTGGGGTGACTATGGGAATATGGAGGCTTGGGTAATGGCACCTTATGCCATTTGCGTTCCATTACAGGTGATACCCGTTTTTTTAGGTACCATGACAGGTGATACCCGTTTTTCGGGTACCATGACAGATGATACCCGATTTTCGGGTACCATGACAGATGATACCCGATTTTCGGGTACCATGACAGATGATACTCGTTTTTTAGGTACCATGACAGGTGATACCCGTTTTTAGGTACCATGACAGGTGATACCCGTTTTTTGGGTACCATGACAGGTGATACCCGTTTTTCGGGTACCATGACAGATGATACCCGATTTTCGGGTACCATGACAGATGATACCCGATTTTCGGGTACCATGACAGATGATACTCGTTTTTTAGGTACCATGACAGGTGATACCCGTTTTTAGGTACCATGACAGGTGATACCCGTTTTTTGGGTACCATGACAGATGATACCCGTTTTTTAGGTACCATGACAGGTGATACCCGTTTTTAGGTACCATGACAGGTGATACCCGTTTTTTGGGTACCATGACAGATGATACCCGTTTTTTAGGTACCATGACAGGTGATACCCGTTTTTAGGTACCATGACAGGTGATACCCGTTTTTTGGGTACCATGACAGATGATACCCGTTTTAGGTACCATGACAGATGATACCCGTTTTTAGGTACCATGACAGGTGATACCCGTTTTTTGGGTACCATGACAGATGATACCCGTTTTAGGTACCATGACAGATGATACCCGTTTTTAGGTACCATGACAGGTGATACCCGTTTTTTAGGTACCATGACAGATGATACCCGTTTTTAGGTACCATGACAGATGATACCCGTTTTTAGGTACCATGACAGGTGATACCCGTTTTTTGGGTACCATGACAGATGATACCGGTTTTTTAGGTACCATGACAGATGATACCCGATTTTCGGGTACCATGACAGATGATACCCGATTTTCGGGTACCATGACAGATGATACTCGTTTTTTAGGTACCATGACAGGTGATACCCGTTTTTAGGTACCATGACAGGTGATACCCGTTTTTTGGGTACCATGACAGGTGATACCCGTTTTTCGGGTACCATGACAGATGATACCCGATTTTCGGGTACCATGACAGATGATACCCGATTTTCGGGTACCATGACAGATGATACTCGTTTTTTAGGTACCATGACAGGTGATACCCGTTTTTAGGTACCATGACAGGTGATACCCGTTTTTTTGGGTACCATGACAGATGATACCCGTTTTTTAGGTACCATGACAGGTGATACCCGTTTTTAGGTACCATGACAGGTGATACCCGTTTTTTGGGTACCATGACAGATGATACCCGTTTTTTAGGTACCATGACAGGTGATACCCGTTTTTAGGTACCATGACAGGTGATACCCGTTTTTTGGGTACCATGACAGATGATACCCGTTTTAGGTACCATGACAGATGATACCCGTTTTTAGGTACCATGACAGATGATACCCGTTTTTTAGGTACCATGACAGATGATACCCGTTTTTAGGTACCATGACAGATGATACCCGTTTTTAGGTACCATGACAGGTGATACCCGTTTTTTGGGTACCATGACAGATGATACCCGTCTTTTAGGTACCATGACAGGTGATACCCGCTTTTTAGGTACCATGACAGGTGATACCCGTTTTTTGGGTACCATGACAGATGATACCGGTTTTTTAGGTACCATGACAGATGGTACCCGTTTTTTGGGTACCATGACAGATGGTACCCGTTTTTAGGTACCATGACAGATGATACCCGTTTTTTGGGTACCATGACAGATGGTACCCGTTTTTAGGTACCATGACAGATGATACCCGTTTTTTGGGTACCATGACAAATGATACCCGTTTTTTGGGTACCATGACAGATGATACCCGTGTTTGGGTACCAAGACAGGTGATACCCGTTTTTCGGGTACCATGACAGATGATACCCGATTTTTGGGTACCATGACAGATGATACCGGTTTTTAGGTACCATGACAGATAATACCCGTTTTTCAGGTACCATTACAGGTGATACCCGTTTTTTGGGTACCATGACAGATGATACCCGTTTTTTGAGTACCATGACAGATGATACCCGTTTTTTTGGGTACCATGACATGTGATACCCGTTTTTTGGGTACCATTACAGATGATACCCGTTTATTGGGTACCATGACAGATGATACCCGTTTATTGGGTACCATGACAGATGATACCCGTTTATTGGGTACCATGACAGATGATACCCGTTTTTTGGGTACCATGACAGATGATACCCGTTTTTTGGGTACCATGACACATGATACCCGTTTTTAGATACCATGACAGATGATATCCGTTTTTTGGGTACCATGACAGGTGATACCCGTTTTTCAGGTACCATGACAGATGATACCCGTTTTTTGGGTACCATGACAGATGGTACCCGTTTTTTAGGTACCTTGACAGATGATACCCGTTTTTAGGTACCATGACAGATGATACCCGTTTTTTAGGTACCATGACAGGTGATACCCGTTTTTCGGGTACCATGACAGATGATACCCGATTTTCGGGTACCATGACAGATGACACCCGATTTTCGGGTACCATGTCAGGTGATACCCGTTTTTTAGGTACCATGACAGGTGATACCCGTTTTTTAGGTACCATGACAGATGATACCCGTTTTTTGGGTACCATGACAGGTGATACCCGTTTTTTAGGTACCATGACAGATGATACCCGTTTTTTAGGTACCATGACAGGTGATACCCGTTTTTTGGGTACCATGACAGGTGATACCCGTTTTTAGGTACCAAGAGAGATGGTACCCGTTTTTTCGGTACCATGACAGATGATACCCGTTTTTTCGGTACCATGACAGATGATACCTTTTTTTAGGTACCATGACAGAAGATACCCGTTTTTTAGGTACCATGACAGAAGATACTCGTTTTTTCGGTACCATGACAGAAGATACCCGTTTTTTGGGTACCATGACAGATGATACCCATTTTTTGGGTACCATGACAGAAGATACCCGTTTTTTGGGTACCATGACAGATGATACTCGTTTTTTCGGTACCATGACAGAAGATACCCGTTTTTTCGGTACCATGACAGAAGATACCCTTTTTTTGGGTACCATGACAGATGATACTCGTTTTTTCGGTACCATGACAGAAGATACCCGTTTTTTCTGTACCATGACAGAAGATACGCGTTTATCGGTACCATGACGGATCATACCCGTTTTTTGGGTACAATGACAGAAGATACCCCTTTTTCCGGTACCATGACAGAAGATACCCGTTTTTTGGGTACCATGACATATGATACCCGTTTTTTGAGTACCATGACAGATGATACTTGTTTTTTGGGTACCATGACAGATGATACCCCCCCCTAGACAAGGGCGCCTGCTATAGTAATGGATCCTACCTTTGTCTAGGTCACACCTATAAGAGAAGCCGACTTTTTGAACGGGGCCTCGGAGAGACTCGCCGATGGTCTAGGAGTGTCGGCCGTGGTCCAAAACGTATAATTCCAGAGTTTGGTCACTCTCCGTGAAGCCGTTCCCACTTTTCGGTATCGTGTCTGCAGTAGCGAGTCAAGACGGGTTGATTATATAGTGCGCTACCTGGACTTGTAGCCTTACTTTTTACAAGTTTTTCCAAAATTTGAACGGCTCGACAGAACTTTCTGAATTTCACAATGGGTACGTTTCTTAACCCGGGGAACACGCCTGTACCGGTCTTGAGTCGCTGTGGTCCTCGGTTCGAGTTTTAGAAATTTTTGGCTATCTTTGATCGCTTCTTGCGAAGAAGCGAGAGGAGGTTTAAGGAATCTGACTGTTGGGTCGTGTAGCCGTCGGGGAGGACTACCGGAATCGGTGGTCCGAGTTCGACCTCCGGCGCCCAGTCGAGAGTAAAAGTGTTTTATGTGTATAGCGTGCGCTACCGCAGGCGCGGGGGGATGTCCCGGGGTGGGTCAGTAGTGCCCCTGGGGCCGAAGCTTCACCTAACATTTGGCGGTTCGAGGTCCATTAAGGCGCCGACGAGAGCGTCCCGCAGTTTTGCCCGACTTTGGAAGCTTAGATCCGGGCAGGGCGTACAGGTTTAAGGACACTGAGCACATGTGTGGAAAGCGGTCGAGCTGCACTACAACAGTTAGTGGTCCGAATTGGCGGATTTTGCGCCGTTCAAATTTTAGAAAGTTTTGGCCACCTTACGAGAGGTGTGGGCGGGCCCCCGTCGGCGCGGTTTCGCACACGAAGGTGTTTCTGCATAGCCCTGGAGAAGTAGTGCCCAGCCGCGGTGTCCAGGTTCGAATCCCGCGCACCGCTGGGGAGTAAATCGGTTTTTTGTCAATAGAGGGCGCTGGTGGTAAGCGGGGGCGGACTTCGATCCGGCATACGCTGGCACCTGGTCCCCCGGGCACCCACCGCGAATTTCGCATCTCCAGCTCAATTACGGATGCCGTTACCGATTTTTAAGACTTTTTTGACTCCTGCGGGCCAACGGCTGGAGATGGGGGCAAAGTGCACATAAGCATTCTTGCTCGCCTCGTCGAGACGCGTCTTTTGAGTCGTCGCGCGGCGCGGTAGCTTAATTTTGACAAATCGGCGGTGGCTCAACCGTAAGCGGCGCTGGGAGCAGATCGAGAACGCGTGGTCGTAGAAAGACGGGGTTTTTTGCATCGGGAGGGGCGAGACGAGCCCTTTCCAACGCACCCCTCGTATCTTAGAGAATAAGGCTCATTGCGACTTTGAAGACCTTGTTCCGGGGAGTGAGTGAGTGCGGGCAACTTCAACGAATCTGACTACAAAGCCCTCCTCGGGGAGGCTGGTGGACCCGCCAGTACGCGAAGCCCAGCCCCACACGGCCGGCCGCCGGTCCTGGGGCCCAGAGGAACAAGAGCCGCGCTCCGTTCCAGGCTCTGGACCGAGCCAGACTGTCAGCCCCACCAAGTGCTGGCAGGGCGGGAGTCAAAGCACTTTGCTGGCCAGAAGCACCACCCAGCCACCAAAGCACTCGACGACCAAAAAGAGGATCCACTTCCTTTGTCGAATGCTGTCAAAGGATGGAGATCGCCAATCGCGGGATCGCTAAATCGCGACCTGGCAACTACCACCTGCCTTATTCACCAGACACCATCTTCACTTCCTGCAGCTACTCACTCTGCGCTACTTTACAGCCCTTCTGCGTGTCCCCCGGCATCGCCGCCACCCTCGCCGACTCTCACCCCCGTTTCTCAGACTCAACACGCCTGCAAATATTTCGTCCTGCCGACATTCTCTTTATTAACGGCGAAAACAGCGAGACGCATGTGCGTTCGGACCTTGCCGCCATCTGTCGGACGTACGTACGTACGTAGGAGAACCAACTAGTCGTGTCGCAGCAGCAGCAGCCTGACAGAGGGCGTGCGTGCCTAGCGACGACTCTCTCTTCTGTCGGTCGGTCGGTCGGTCGGTCGGGCCATGGACAGAGAACAACTCTGTCACTCAACAGAGGGCCACAAATCTTTAAGGTAAAAACAAGACCGCATATATTATGTCAGTTGAACTGTAATATTTCCACTTATATAAAAAATCCACACTTGATTGGTCACTATGTTAGTAACATACCCACAATGCTCTCCTGTTGACAAAAATATCTGACGTAGGAACTACAGAAATTAATTAAATATAATTCATGGTTATAAACTCAGCTGGGGAGCAAACCGGATAATAGTCCGTGACTCATTTTTTCCTCCGTTTACAGAGAAAAATCGTATACTTGTATATGCTTAGTTTATCCAACTTATTTGAAATTTTCTGTGCTTATTATTAACGTAACTAACTACTGTAAAAGTTTTAAACGTCTATACCTGAGGCAAGTTGTTTTTCAAAATATTTCATTTTAATAAAAAAGGATAAAAATAATAATTTATTCTGGAATAGAAACTTATAACAACACCAAAATTTATATGATCTGTTCGGTTAAAAGCCAAAGTTGGTATTGAACTTCAATGTCTTTTAAGGATGCGACAGGAATATTTTGAAGAAAATTCCTCCACCCAAAAGTACCCTTTACATGGGAAATTTTTCAAAAATTTTGATTGTCTAATCTAGAAAATAGCTCTAACGACTTTGATAAAAATGCCATATGTTGAGATATTCTTATGACAAGTGAAATATATATTTAAATTTTCTGGCTATAGCCCATGTAGTCCTGATGAGTTTTACATAACTGGTAAGCCGTAGGAAATAGACCAAATCTTAGTATACAAAAAAATGTAGATCTTGCTAAAACACAACATTTATGTCCAAATAAATCTTCTTGTAGAGGGAACCATTTCGGAGATATTCCTTGTTATTTGTGCGAGTTTTGGAAAATAAACTTTCGTCAAATGGAGCATCGTTGTTCATTTTTATGTTAGCCGTGCAAAGACAACGGAATTTGAAAGGTTTAAAAGATTTGACTATCGCTGAAAGCCTACTGTATTCCCATATTCCCCTTGTACCTACAAGAAAATACGCAATAATTTCTGCAAATGTTTATCTCAACTAACACGAAGAAGATATAGGAATAAGAGTTTGTAAGAATGGCTAGAGAAAGTCATGTGAGTGCAACACATCAGATCTGTTATTGTAAAGTTAACCATTTCCAAGATACTCCTTGTTTTCAAAGCCGTCACTTAGCGATCAGCTGTTAAAAGATTTGACTGCCACTAAGGCTATTGTATTCCCATACTCCCCTTGCACCTACAAAGAAATACGTAATAAAACTAATGCTTATTTTTCATTGTTATGATATACAAATAAGCACTTTTAACAATGCTTTGTACAAGAATGAACATCAGATTTTTAATACTAAGTATAAAATGCACAGCTTTGTATATAATTCAGCTAGTGATGATGGTTTGCTTGCATAATCGCATAGGTAACAGGACATTAATGATAATAGCCTGTTCGTTACTTACAGCCGTTATTTGCAACTGTGACAGTAATAATAACAGTTTCACGTAGGTAAATAGAGTTTGCCAGGTAATATCACAGTCTGCATATAATTATCGTCTGGTTTTTATCTCTGCACGTCTATTAGCTTATTTTACCTGAATTGCATCATTCCCTGTGAATATTATCAGCTGTATGAAAACCCAGCGGCTACAAATATAAGCTCTGCGATGAACAACACGCTTTATGGCTTCAAATAGTGAGTTAATTAGGTTTATTTATACTCTGTACACCATGGAATTATTCGCTTGTTTACTAGTTACCCTTAATATCATTAGTCGCAGCGAAGCTTTGACTTTAAAAGCAGTTGGTTTCTTTATTTAAGTTTAGCGGACTCTAACCTAGAAGGTTATATTGGACGACGCTGAATGTTAAAGGTGAAATGGTTTCGATAGACCTGACTTAGGAGAAGGTGGTAAGCCCAGAGCAGGCTTCTCTATCAGCCGCAGCAGTAGCGAACTGATGATCCGGGATGAGTTAGTTGACTTTCCTCTAAGAGAGGAATGAGGTAGGATTGGAGTAATCGTTCAAATATCTGTGAAACTATGGGCAGCAGGCTGATGGAGCGGTAGTTTGATGGCGAGAGCGTGTCCCACCCCGGGTCAGGTGGACGACGGCCTTAAGGGGGAGGTGCTGGAGCATGGGCGCCGTGACGCCATCATGCCCCGGGGATTTGCTGGGATATAAGCTTTTGGTGTAAGAAGCCACCTATCTTGGGGTGACTATGGGAATATGGAGGCTTGGGTAATGGCACCTTATGCCATTTGCGTTCCATTACAGGTGATACCCGTTTTTTTAGGTACCATGACAGGTGATACCCGTTTTTCGGGTACCATGACAGATGATACCCGATTTTCGGGTACCATGACAGATGATACCCGATTTTCGGGTACCATGACAGATGATACTCGTTTTTTAGGTACCATGACAGGTGATACCCGTTTTTAGGTACCATGACAGGTGATACCCGTTTTTTGGGTACCATGACAGGTGATACCCGTTTTTCGGGTACCATGACAGATGATACCCGATTTTCGGGTACCATGACAGATGATACCCGATTTTCGGGTACCATGACAGATGATACTCGTTTTTTAGGTACCATGACAGGTGATACCCGTTTTTAGGTACCATGACAGGTGATACCCGTTTTTTGGGTACCATGACAGATGATACCCGTTTTTTAGGTACCATGACAGGTGATACCCGTTTTTAGGTACCATGACAGGTGATACCCGTTTTTTGGGTACCATGACAGATGATACCCGTTTTTTAGGTACCATGACAGGTGATACCCGTTTTTAGGTACCATGACAGGTGATACCCGTTTTTTGGGTACCATGACAGATGATACCCGTTTTAGGTACCATGACAGATGATACCCGTTTTTAGGTACCATGACAGATGATACCCGTTTTTTAGGTACCATGACAGATGATACCCGTTTTTAGGTACCATGACAGATGATACCCGTTTTTAGGTACCATGACAGGTGATACCCGTTTTTTGGGTACCATGACAGATGATACCCGTCTTTTAGGTACCATGACAGGTGATACCCGCTTTTTAGGTACCATGACAGGTGATACCCGTTTTTTGGGTACCATGACAGATGATACCGGTTTTTTAGGTACCATGACAGATGATACCCGATTTTCGGGTACCATGACAGATGATACCCGATTTTCGGGTACCATGACAGATGATACTCGTTTTTTAGGTACCATGACAGGTGATACCCGTTTTTAGGTACCATGACAGGTGATACCCGTTTTTTGGGTACCATGACAGGTGATACCCGTTTTTCGGGTACCATGACAGATGATACCCGATTTTCGGGTACCATGACAGATGATACCCGATTTTCGGGTACCATGACAGATGATACTCGTTTTTTAGGTACCATGACAGGTGATACCCGTTTTTAGGTACCATGACAGGTGATACCCGTTTTTTGGGTACCATGACAGATGATACCCGTTTTTTAGGTACCATGACAGGTGATACCCGTTTTTAGGTACCATGACAGGTGATACCCGTTTTTTGGGTACCATGACAGATGATACCCGTTTTTTAGGTACCATGACAGGTGATACCCGTTTTTAGGTACCATGACAGGTGATACCCGTTTTTTGGGTACCATGACAGATGATACCCGTTTTATGTACCATGACAGATGATACCCGTTTTTAGGTACCATGACAGATGATACCCGTTTTTTAGGTACCATGACAGATGATACCCGTTTTTAGGTACCATGACAGATGATACCCGTTTTTAGGTACCATGACAGGTGATACCCGTTTTTTGGGTACCATGACAGATGATACCCGTCTTTTAGGTACCATGACAGGTGATACCCGCTTTTTAGGTACCATGACAGGTGATACCCGTTTTTTGGGTACCATGACAGATGATACCGGTTTTTTAGGTACCATGACAGATGGTACCCGTTTTTTGGGTACCATGACAGATGGTACCCGTTTTTAGGTACCATGACAGATGATACCCGTTTTTTGGGTACCATGACAGATGGTACCCGTTTTTAGGTACCATGACAGATGATACCCGTTTTTTGGGTACCATGACAAATGATACCCGTTTTTTGGGTACCATGACAGATGATACCCGTGTTTGGGTACCAAGACAGGTGATACCCGTTTTTCGGGTACCATGACAGATGATACCCGATTTTTGGGTACCATGACAGATGATACCGGTTTTTAGGTACCATGACAGATAATACCCGTTTTTCAGGTACCATTACAGGTGATACCCGTTTTTTGGGTACCATGACAGATGATACCCGTTTTTTGAGTACCATGACAGATGATACCCGTTTTTTTGGGTACCATGACATGTGATACCCGTTTTTTGGGTACCATTACAGATGATACCCGTTTATTGGGTACCATGACAGATGATACCCGTTTATTGGGTACCATGACAGATGATGCCCGTTTTTTGGGTACCATGACAGATGATACCCGTTTTTTGGGTACCATGACACATGATACCCGTTTTTAGATACCATGACAGATGATATCCGTTTTTTGGGTACCATGACAGGTGATACCCGTTTTTCAGGTACCATGACAGATGATACCCGTTTTTTGGGTACCATGACAGATGGTACCCGTTTTTTAGGTACCTTGACAGATGATACCCGTTTTTAGGTACCATGACAGATGATACCCGTTTTTTAGGTACCATGACAGGTGATACCCGTTTTTCGGGTACCATGACAGATGATACCCGATTTTCGGGTACCATGACAGATGACACCCGATTTTCGGGTACCATGTCAGGTGATACCCGTTTTTTAGGTACCATGACAGGTGATACCCGTTTTTTTAGGTACCATGACAGATGATACCCGTTTTTTGGGTACCATGACAGGTGATACCCGTTTTTTAGGTACCATGACAGATGATACCCGTTTTTTAGGTACCATGACAGGTGATACCCGTTTTTTGGGTACCATGACAGGTGATACCCGTTTTTAGGTACCAAGAGAGATGGTACCCGTTTTTTCGGTACCATGACAGATGATACCCGTTTTTTCGGTACCATGACAGATGATACCTTTTTTTAGGTACCATGACAGAAGATACCCGTTTTTTAGGTACCATGACAGAAGATACTCGTTTTTTCGGTACCATGACAGAAGATACCCGTTTTTTGGGTACCATGACAGATGATACCCATTTTTTGGGTACCATGACAGAAGATACCCGTTTTTTGGGTACCATGACAGATGATACTCGTTTTTTCGGTACCATGACAGAAGATACCCGTTTTTTCGGTACCATGACAGAAGATACCCGTTTTTTGGGTACCATGACAGATGATACTCGTTTTTTCGGTACCATGACAGAAGATACCCGTTTTTTCTGTACCATGACAGAAGATACGCGTTTATCGGTACCATGACGGATCATACCCGTTTTTGGGTACAATGACAGAAGATACCCCTTTTTCCGGTACCATGACAGAAGATACCCGTTTTTTGGGTACCATGACATATGATACCCGTTTTTTGAGTACCATGACAGATGATACTTGTTTTTTGGGTACCATGACAGATGATACCCCCCCCTAGACAAGGGCGCCTGCTATAGTAATGGATCCTACCTTTGTCTAGGTCACACCTATAAGAGAAGCCGACTTTTTGAACGGGGCCTCGGAGAGACTCGCCGATGGTCTAGGAGTGTCGGCCGTGGTCCAAAACGTATAATTCCAGAGTTTGGTCACTCTCCGTGAAGCCGTTCCCACTTTTCGGTATCGTGTCTGCAGTAGCGAGTCAAGACGGGTTGATTATATAGTGCGCTACCTGGACTTGTAGCCTTACTTTTTACAAGTTTTTCCAAAATTTGAACGGCTCGACAGAACTTTCTGAATTTCACAATGGGTACGTTTCTTAACCCGGGGAACACGCCTGTACCGGTCTTGAGTCGCTGTGGTCCTCGGTTCGAGTTTTAGAAATTTTTGGCTATCTTTGATCGCTTCTTGCGAAGAAGCGAGAGGAGGTTTAAGGAATCTGACTGTTGGGTCGTGTAGCCGTCGGGGAGGACTACCGGAATCGGTGGTCCGAGTTCGACCTCCGGCGCCCAGTCGAGAGTAAAAGTGTTTTATGTGTATAGCGTGCGCTACCGCAGGCGCGGGGGGATGTCCCGGGGTGGGTCAGTAGTGCCCCTGGGGCCGAAGCTTCACCTAACATTTGGCGGTTCGAGGTCCATTAAGGCGCCGACGAGAGCGTCCCGCAGTTTTGCCCGACTTTGGAAGCTTAGATCCGGGCAGGGCGTACAGGTTTAAGGACACTGAGCACATGTGTGGAAAGCGGTCGAGCTGCACTACAACAGTTAGTGGTCCGAATTGGCGGATTTTGCGCCGTTCAAATTTTAGAAAGTTTTGGCCACCTTACGAGAGGTGTGGGCGGGCCCCCGTCGGCGCGGTTTCGCACACGAAGGTGTTTCTGCATAGCCCTGGAGAAGTAGTGCCCAGCCGCGGTGTCCAGGTTCGAATCCCGCGCACCGCTGGGGAGTAAATCGGTTTTTTGTCAATAGAGGGCGCTGGTGGTAAGCGGGGGCGGACTTCGATCCGGCATACGCTGGCACCTGGTCCCCCGGGCACCCACCGCGAATTTCGCATCTCCAGCTCAATTACGGATGCCGTTACCGATTTTTAAGACTTTTTTGACTCCTGCGGGCCAACGGCTGGAGATGGGGGCAAAGTGCACATAAGCATTCTTGCTCGCCTCGTCGAGACGCGTCTTTTGAGTCGTCGCGCGGCGCGGTAGCTTAATTTTGACAAATCGGCGGTGGCTCAACCGTAAGCGGCGCTGGGAGCAGATCGAGAACGCGTGGTCGTAGAAAGACGGGGTTTTTTGCATCGGGAGGGGCGAGACGAGCCCTTTCCAACGCACCCCTCGTATCTTAGAGAATAAGGCTCATTGCGACTTTGAAGACCTTGTTCCGGGGAGTGAGTGAGTGCGGGCAACTTCAACGAATCTGACTACAAAGCCCTCCTCGGGGAGGCTGGTGGACCCGCCAGTACGCGAAGCCCAGCCCCACACGGCCGGCCGCCGGTCCTGGGGCCCAGAGGAACAAGAGCCGCGCTCCGTTCCAGGCTCTGGACCGAGCCAGACTGTCAGCCCCACCAAGTGCTGGCAGGGCGGGAGTCAAAGCACTTTGCTGGCCAGAAGCACCACCCAGCCACCAAAGCACTCGACGACCAAAAAGAGGATCCACTTCCTTTGTCGAATGCTGTCAAAGGATGGAGATCGCCAATCGCGGGATCGCTAAATCGCGACCTGGCAACTACCACCTGCCTTATTCACCAGACACCATCTTCACTTCCTGCAGCTACTCACTCTGCGCTACTTTACAGCCCTTCTGCGTGTCCCCCGGCATCGCCGCCACCCTCGCCGACTCTCACCCCCGTTTCTCAGACTCAACACGCCTGCAAATATTTCGTCCTGCCGACATTCTCTTTATTAACGGCGAAAACAGCGAGACGCATGTGCGTTCGGACCTTGCCGCCATCTGTCGGACGGACGTACGTACGTAGGAGAACCAACTAGTCGTGTCGCAGCAGCAGCAGCCTGACAGAGGGCGTGCGTGCCTAGCGACGACTCTCTCTTCTGTCGGTCGGTCGGTCGGGCCATGGACAGAGAACAACTCTGTCACTCAACAGAGGGCCACAAATCTTTAAGGTAAAAACAAGACCGCATATATTATGTCAGTTGAACTGTAATATTTCCACTTATATAAAAAATCCACACTTGATTGGTCACTATGTTAGTAAAATACCCACAATGCTCTCCTGTTGACAAAAATATCTGACGTAGGAACTACAGAAATTAATTAAATATAATTCATGGTTATAAACTCAGCTGGGGAGCAAACCGGATAATAGTCCGTGACTCATTTTTTCCTCCGTTTACAGAGAAAAATCGTATACTTGTATATGCTTAGTTTATCCAACTTATTTGAAATTTTCTGTGCTTATTATTAACGTAACTAACTACTGTAAAAGTTTTAAACGTCTATACCTAAGGCAAGTTGTTTTTCAAAATATTTCATTTTAATAAAAAAGGATAAAAATAATAATTTATTCTGGAATAGAAACTTATAACAACACCAAAATTTATATGATCTGTTCGGTTAAAAGCCAAAGTTGGTATTGAACTTCAATGTCTTTTAAGGATGCGACAGGAATATTTTGAAGAAAATTCCTCCACCCAAAAGTACCCTTTACATGGGAAATTTTTCAAAAATTTTGATTGTCTAATCTAGAAAATAGCTCTAACGACTTTGATAAAAATGCCATATGTTGAGATATCTTATGACATGTGAAATATATATTTAAATTTTCTGGCTATAGCCCATGCAGTCCTGATGAGTTTTACATAACTGGTAAGCCGTAGGAAATAGACCAAATCTTACTATACAAAAAAATGTAGATCTTGCTAAAACACAACATTTATGTCCAAATAAATCTTCTTGTAGAGGGAACCATTTCGGAGATATTCCTTGTTATTTGTGCGAGTTTTGGAAAATAAACTTTCGTCAAATGGAGCATCGTTGTTCATTTTTATGTTAGCCGTGCAAAGACAACGGAATTTGAAAGGTTTAAAAGATCTGACTATCGCACAAAGCCTACTGTATTCCCATATTCCCCTTGTACCTACAAGAAAATACGCAATAATTTCTGCAAATGTTTATCTCAAACAATACGAAGAAGATATAGGAATAAGAGTTTGTAAGAATGGCTAGAGAAAGTCATGTGAGTGCAACACATCAGATCTGTTATTGTAAAGTTAACCATTTCCAAGATACTCCTTGTTTTCAAAGCCGTCACTTAGCGATCAGCTGTTAAAAGATTTGACTGCCACTAAGGCTATTGTATTCCCATACTCCCCTTGCACCTACAAAGAAATACGTAATAAAACTAATGCTTATTTTTCATTGTTATGATATACAAATAAGCACTTTTAACAATGCTTTGTACAAGAATGAACATCAGATTTTTAATACTAAGCATAAAATGCACAGCTTTGTATATAATTCAGCTAGTGATGATGGTTTGCTTGTATAATCGCATAGGTAACAGGACATTAATGATAATAGCTTGTTCGTTACTTATACCCGTTATTTGTAACTGTGACAGTAATAATAACAGTTTCACGTAGGTAAATAGAGTTTGCCAGGTAATATCACAGTCTGCATATAATTATCGTCTGGTTTTTATCTCTGCACGTATATTAGCTTATTTTACCTGAATTGCATCATTCCCTGTGAATATTATCAGCTGTATGAAAACCCAGCGGCTACAAATATAGGCTTTGCGTTGAACAATACGCTTTATGGCTTCAAATAGTGAGTTAATTAGGTTTATTTATACTCTGTACACTATGGAATTATTCGCTTGTTTACTAGTTACCCTTAATATCATTAGTCGCAGCGAAGCTTTGACTTTAAAAGCAGTTGGTTTCTTTATTTAAGTTTTGCGAACTCTGACCTAGAAGGTTATATTGGACGACGCTGGATGTTAAAGGTGAAATGGTTTCGATAGACCTGACTTAGGAGAAGGTGGTAAGCCCAGAGCAGGCTTCTCTATCAGCCGCAGCAGTAGCGAACTGATGATCCGGGATGAGTTAGTTGACTTTCCTCTAAGAGAGGAATGAGGTAATCGTTCAAATATCTGTGAAACTATGGGCAGCAGGCTGATGGAGCGGTAGTTTGATGGCAAGAGCGTGTCCCACCCCGGGTCAGGTGGACGACGGCCTTAAGGGGGAGGTGCTGGAGCATGGGCGCCGTGACGCCATCATGCCCCGGGGATTTGCTGGGATATAAGCTTTTGGTGTAAGAAGCCACCTATCTTGGGGTGACTATGGGAATATGGAGGCTTGGGTAATGGCACCTTATGCCATTTGCGTTCCATTACAGGTGATACCCGTTTTTAGGTACCATGACAGATGATACCCGTTTTTTGGGTACCATGACAGATGATACCCGTTTTTAGGTACCATGACAGATGATACCCGTTTTTTAGGTACCATGACAGGTGATACCCGTTTTTCGGGTACCATGACAGATGATACCCGATTTTCGGGTACCATGACAGATGATACCCGATTTTCGGGTACCATGACAGGTGATACCCGTTTTTAGGTACCATGACAGGTGATACCCGTTTTTTAGGTACCATGACAGATGATACCCGTTTTTTGGGTACCATGACAGATGATACCCGTTTTTAGGTACCATGACAGATGATACCCGTTTTTAGGTACCATGACAGGTGATACCCGTTTTTTGGGTACCATGACAGGTGATACCCGTTTTTTAGGTACCATGACAGATGATACCCGTTTTTTGGGTACCATGACAGATGATACCCGTTTTTTAGGTACCATGACAGATGATACCCGTTTTTTAGGTACCATGACAGGTGATACCCGTTTTTTGGGTAACATGACAGATGATACCCGTTTTTTAGGTACCATGACAGGTGATACCGGTTTTTCGGGTACCATGACAGATGATACCCGATTTTTGGGTACCATGACAGATGATACCCGTTTTTTAGGTACCATGACAGGTGATACCCGTTTTTAGGTACCATGACAGATAATACCCGTTTTTTAGGTACCATGACAGATGATACCCGTTTTTCGGGTACCATGACAGATGATACCCGTTTTTACGTACCATGACAGATGATACCCGTTTTTTGGGTACCATGACAGATGATACCCGTTTTATAGGTACCATGACAGATGATACCCGTTTTTTAGGTACCATGACAGGTGATACCCGTTTTTTGGGTACCATGACAGGTGATACCCGTTTTTTAGGTACCATGACAGATGATACCCGTTTTTTGGGTACCATGACAGATGATACCCGTTTTTTAGGTACCATGACAGATGATACCCGTTTTTAGGTACCATGACAGGTGATACCCGTTTTTGGGTACCATGACAGATGATACCCGTTTTTTAGGTACCATGACAGGTGATACCCGTTTTTCGGGTACCATGACAGATTATACCCGATTTTTGGGTACCATGACAGATGATACCCGTTTTTTAGGTACCATGACAGGTGATACGCGTTTTTTTGGTACCATGACAGGTGATACCCGTTTTTTGGGTACCAAGAAGGATGATACCGGTTTTTTAGGTACCATGACAGATGGTACCCGTTTTTCGGGTACCATGACAGATGGTACCCGTTTTTTAGGTACCATGACAGATGATACCCGTTTTTTGGGTACCATGACAGATGGTACCCGTTTTTAGGTACCATGACAGATGATACCCGTTTTTTGGGTACCATGACAAATGATACCCGTTTTTTGGGTACCATGACAGATGATACCCGTGTTTGGGTACCAAGACAGGTGATACCCGTTTTTCGGGTACCATGACAGATGATACCCGATTCTTAGGTACCATGACAGATGATACCCGTTTTTTAGGTACCATGACAGGTGATACCCGTTTTTTAGGTACCATGACAGGTGATACCCGTTTTTTGGGTACCATGACAGATGATACCGGTTTTTTAGGTACCATGACAGATGGTACCCGTTTTTTGGGTACCATGACAGATGGTACCCGTTTTTTAGGTACCATGACAGATGATACCCGTTTTTTGGGTACCATGACAGATGGTACCCGTTTTTAGGTACCATGACAGATGATACCCGTTTTTTGGGTACCATGACAAATGATACCCGTTTTTTGGGTACCATGACAGATGATACCCGTGTTTGGGTACCAAGACAGGTGATACCCGCTTTTCGGGTACCATGACAGATGATACCCGATTTTTGGGTACCATGACAGATGATACCGGTTTTTAGGTACCATGACAGATAATACCCGTTTTTCAGGTACCATTACAGGTGATACCCGTTTTTTGGGTACCATGACAGATGATACCCGTTTTTTGAGTACCATGACAGATGATACCCGTTTTTTTGGGTACCATGACATGTGATACCCGTTTTTTGGGTACCATTACAGATGATACCCGTTTATTGGGTACCATGACAGATGATACCCGTTTATTGGGTACCATGACAGATGATACCCGTTTATTGGGTACCATGACAGATGATACCCGTTTTTCGGGTACCATGACAGATGATACCCGATTCTTAGGTACCATGACAGATGATACCCGTTTTTTAGGTACCATGACAGGTGATACGCGTTTTTTAGGTACCATGACAGGTGATACCCGTTTTTTGGGTACCATGAAGGATGATACCGGTTTTTTAGGTACCATGACAGATGGTACCCGTTTTTCGGGTACCATGACAGATGGTACCCGTTTTTTAGGTACCATGACAGATGATACCCGTTTTTTGGGTACCATGACAGATGGTACCCGTTTTTAGGTACCATGACAGATGATACCCGTTTTTTGGGTACCATGACAAATGATACCCGTTTTTTGGGTACCATGACAGATGATACCCGTGTTTGGGTACCAAGACAGGTGATACCCGTTTTTCGGGTACCATGACAGATGATACCCGATTTTTGGGTACCATGACAGATGATACCGGTTTTTAGGTACCATGACAGATAATACCCGTTTTTCAGGTACCATTACAGGTGATACCCGTTTTTTGGGTACCATGACAGATGATACCCGTTTTTTGAGTACCATGACAGATGATACCCGTTTTTTGGGTACCATGACATGTGATACCCGTTTTTTGGGTACCATTACAGATGATACCCGTTTATTGGGTACCATGACAGATGATACCCGTTTATTGGGTACCATGACAGATGATACCCGTTTATTGGGTACCATGACAGATGATACCCGTTTTTTGGGTACCATGACAGATGATACCCGTTTTTTGGGTACCATGACAGATGATACCCGTTTTTAGGTACCATGACAGATGATACCCGTTTTTGGGTACCATGACAGATGATACCCGTTTTTTGAGTACCATGACAGATTGAACCCGTTTTTTGGGTACCATGACAGATGCTACCCGTTTGTTAGGTACCATGACAGATGATACCCGTTTTTAGGTACCATGACACATGATACCCGTTTTTAGGTACCATGACAGATGATACCCGTTTTTTGGGTACCATGACAGATGATACCCGTTTTTTGAGTACCATGACAGATTGAACCCGTTTTTTGGGTACCATGACAGATGCTACCCGTTTGTTAGGTACCATGACAGATGATACCCGTTTTTCAGGTACCATGACAGGTGATACCCGTTTTTCAGGTACCATTACAGGTGATACCCGTTTTTTGGGTACCATGACAGGTGATACCCGTTTTTCGGGTACCATGACAGATGATACCCGTTTTTCGGGTACCATGACAGATGATACCCGTTTTTTTTGGGTACCATTACAGGTGATACCCGTTTTTTTGGGTACCATGACAGATGATACCCGTTTTTAGGTACCATGACAGATGATACCCGTTTTTAGGTAGCATGACAGATGATACCCGTTTTTTGAGTACCATGACAGATGATACCCGTTTTTCGGGTACCATAACATATGATACCCGTTTTTTAGGTACCATGACAGATGATACCCGTTTTTCGGGTACCATGACAGATGATACCCGTTTTTAGGTACCATGACAGATGATACCCGTTTTTTTAGGTACCATGACAGATGATAACCGTTTTTTGGGTATCATGACAGATGATACCCGTTTTCGGGTACCATGACAGATGATACCCGATTTTTAGGTACCATGACAGATGATAGCCGTTTTTTTTGGGTACCATTACATGTGATACCCGTTTTTCGGGTACCATGACAGATGATACCCGTTTTTCGGGTACCATGACAGATGATACCCGTTTTTAGGTATCATGACAGATGATACCCGTTTTTAGGTACCATGACAGATGATACCCGTTTTTTGAGTACCATGGCAGATGGAACCCGTTTTTTGGGTACCATGACAGATGATACCCGTTTGTTAGGTACCATGACAGGTGATACCCGTTTTTCAGGTACCATGACAGGTGATACCCGTTTTTCAGGTACCATGACAGGTGATACCCGTTTTTTGGGTACCATGACAGATGGTACCTGTTTTTTAGGTACCATGACAGATGATACCCGTGTTTGGGTACCATGACAGATGATACCCGTTTGTTAGGTACCATGACAGATGATACCCGTTTTTTGGGTACCATGACAGATGATACCCGTTTGTTAGGTACCATGACAGATGATACCCGTGTTTGGGTACCATGACAGATGGAACCCGTTTTTTCGGTACCATGACAGATGATACCCGTTTTTTCGGTACCATGACAGATGATATCTTTTTTTAGGTACCATGACAGAAGATACCCGTTTGTTAGGTACCATGACAGGTGATACCCGTTTTTCAGGTACCATTACAGGTGATACCCGTTTTTTGGGTACCATGACAGATGATACCCGTTTTTCGGGTACCATGACAGATGATACCCGTTTTTCGGGTACCATGACAGATGATACCCGTTTTTCGGGTACCATGACAGATGATACCCGTTTTTTGGGTACCATTACAGGTGATACCCGTTTTTTGGATACCATGACAGGTGATACCCGTTTTTGGGTACCATGACTGATGGTACCCGTTTTTTGGGTACCATGACAGATGATACCCGTTATTTGGGTACCATGACAGATGATATCCGTTTTTTGGGTACCATGACAGATGGTACCCGTTTTTTCGGTACCATGACAGAAGATACCCGTTTTTGGGTACCATGACAGATGATACCCGTTTTTGGGTACCATGACATATGATACCCTTTTTTGGGTACCATGACAGATTATACCCGTTTTTCGGTACCATGACAGAAGATACCCGTTTTTTGGGTACCAAGAGAGATGGTACCCGTTTTTTTCGGTACCATGACAGATGATACCCGTTTTTTCGGTACCATGACAGATGATACTTTTTTTTAGGTACCATGACAGAAGATACCCGTTTTTTAGGTACCATGACAGAAGATACTCGTTTTTTCGGTACCATGACAGAAGATACCCGTTTTTTGGGTACCATGACAGATGATACCCATTTTTTGGGTACCATGACAGAAGATACCCGTTTTTTGGGTACCATGACAGATGATACTCGTTTTTTCGGTACCATGACAGAAGATACCCGTTTTTTCGGTACCATGACAGAAGATACCCGTTTTTTGGGTACCATGACAGATGATACCCATTTTTTGGGTACCATGACAGAAGATACCCGTTTTTTGGGTACCATGACAGATGATACTCGTTTTTTCGGTACCATGACAGAAGATACCCGTTTTTTCTGTACCATGACAGAAGATACGCGTTTTTCGGTACCATGACGGATCATACCCGTTTTTTGGGTACAATGACAGAAGATACCCCTTTTTCCGGTACCATGACAGAAGATACCCGTTTTTTGGGTACCATGACATATGATACCCGTTTTTTGAGTACCATGACAGATGATACTCGTTTTTTGGGTACCATGACAGATGATACCCCCCCCTAGACAAGGGCGCCTGCTATAGTAATGGATCCTACCTTTGTCTAGGTCACACCTATAAGAGAAGCCGACTTTTTGAACGGGGCCTCGGAGAGACTCGCCGATGGTCTAGGAGTGTCGGCCGTGGTCCAAAACGTATAATTCCAGAGTTTGGTCACTCTCCGTGAAGCCGTTCCCACTTTTCGGTATCGTGTCTGCAGTAGCGAGTCAAGACGGGTTGATTATATAGTGCGCTACCTGGACTTGTAGCCTTACTTTTTACAAGTTTTTCCAAAATTTGAACGGCTCGACAGAACTTTCTGAATTTCACAATGGGTACGTTTCTTAACCCGGGGAACACGCCTGGACCGCTCTTGAGTCGCTGTGGTCCTTGGTTCGAGTTTTAGAAATTTTTGGCTATCTTTGATCGCTTCTTGGGAAGAAGCGAGAGGAGGTTTAAGGAATCTGACTGTTGGGTCGTGTAGCCGTCGGGGAGGACTACCGGAATCGGTGGTCCGAGTTCGACCTCCGGCGCCCAGTCGAGAGTAAAAGTGTTTTATGTGTATAGCGTGCGCTACCGCAGGCGCTGGGGGATTTCCCGCGGTGGGTCAGTAGTGCCCCTGGGGCCGAAGCTTCACCTAACATTTGGCGGTTCCAGGTCCATTAAGGCGCCGACGAGAGCGTCCCGCAGTTTTGCCCGACTTTGGAAGCTTAGATCCGGGCAGGGCGTACAGGTTTAAGGACACTGAGCACATGTGTGGAAAGCGGTCGAGCTGCACTACAACAGTTAGTGGTCCGAATTGGCGGATTTTGCGCCGTTCAAATTTTAGAAAGTTTTGGCCACCTTACGAGAGGTGTGGGCGGCCCCCGTCGGCGCGGTTTCGCACACGAAGGTGTTTCTGCATAGCCCTGGAGAAGTAGTGCCCAGCCGCGGTGTCCAGGTTCGAATCCCGCGCACCTTTTGGGAGTAAATCGGTTTTTTGTCAATAGAGGGCGCTGGTGGTAAGCGGGGGCGGACTTCGATCCGGCATACGCTGGCACCTGGTCCCCCGGGCACCCACTGCGAATTTCGCATCTCCAGCTCAATTACGGATGCCGTTACCGATTTTTAAGACTTTTTTGACTCCTGCGGGCCAACTGCTGGAGATGGGGGCAAAGTGCACATACGCATTCTTGCTCGCCTCGTCGAGACGCGTCTTTTGAGTCGTCGCGCGGCGCGGTAGCTTAATTTTGACAAATCGGCGGTGGCTCAACCGTAAGCGGCGCTGGGAGCAGATCGAGAACGCGTGGTCGTAGAAAGACGGGGTTTTTTGCATCGGGAGGGGCGAGACGAGCCCTTTTCAACGCACCCCTCGCCGACCTCGTATCTTAGAGAATAAGGCTCATTGCGACTTTGAAGACCTTGTTCCGGGGAGTGAGTGAGTGCGGGCAACTTCAACGAATCTGACTACAAAGCCCTCCTCGGGGAGGCTGGTGGACCCGCCAGTACGCGAAGCCCAGCCCCACACGGCCGGCCGCCGGTCCTGGGGCCCAGAAGAACAAGATCCGCGCTCCGTTCCAGGCTCTGGACCGAGCCAGACTGACTGTCTGTCAGCCCCACCAAGTGCTGGCAGGGCGGGAGTCAAAGCACTTTGCTGGCCAGAAGCACCACCCAGCCACCAAAGCACTCGACGACCAAAAAGAGGATCCACTTCCTTTGTGGAATGCTGTCGAATGATGTCAAAGGATGGAGATCGCCAATCGCGGGATCGCTAAATCGCGACCTGGCAACTACCACCTGCCTTATTCACCAGACACCATCTTCACTTCCTGCAGCTACTCACTCTGCGCTACTTTACAGCCCTTCTGCGTGTCCCCCGGCATCGCCGCCACCCTCGCCGACTCTCACCCCGTTTCTCAGACTCAACACGCCTGCAAATATTTCGTCCTGCCGACATTCTCTTTATTAACGGCGAAAACAGCGAGACGCATGTGCGTTCGGACCTTGCCGCCATCTGTCGGACGGACGTACGTACGTAGGAGAACCAACTAGTCGTGTCGCAGCAGCAGCAGCCTGACAGAGGGCGTGCGTGCCTAGCGACGACTCTCTCTTCTGTCGGTCGGTCGGTCGGTCGGGCCATGGACAGAGAACAACTCTGTCACTCAACAGAGGGCCACAAATCTTTAAGGTAAAAACAAGACCGCATATATTATGTCAGTTGAACTGTAATATTTCCACTTATATAAAAAATCCACACTTGATTGGTCACTATGTTAGTAAAATACCCACAATGCTCTCCTGTTGACAAAAATATCTGACGTAGGAACTACAGAAATTAATTAAATATAATTCATGGTTATAAACTCAGCTGGGGAGCAAACCGGATAATAGTCCGTGACTCATTTTTTCCTCCGTTTACAGAGAAAAATCGTATACTTGTATATGCTTAGTTTATCCAACTTATTTGAAATTTTCTGTGCTTATTATTAACGTAACTAACTACTGTAAAAGTTTTAAACGTCTATACCTAAGGCAAGTTGCTTTTCAAGATATTTCATTTTAATAAAAAAGGATAAAAATAATGATTTATTCTGGAATAGAAACTTATAACAACACCAAAATTTATATGATCTGTTTGGTTAAAAGCCAAAGTTGGTATTGAACTTCAATGTCTTTTAAGGATGCGACAGGAATATTTTGAAGAAAATTCCTCCACCCAAAAGTACCCTTTACATGGGAAATTTTTCAAAAATTTTGATTGTCTAATCTAGAAAATAGCTCAAACGACTTTGACAAAAATGCCATATGTTGAGATATGACAAGTGAAATATATATTTAAATTTTCTGGCTATAGCCCATGTAGTCCTGATGAGTTTTACATAACTGGTAAACCGTAGGAAATAGACCAAATCTTACTATACAAAAAAATGTAGATCTTGCTAAAACACAACATTCATGTCCAAATAAATCTTCTTGTAGAGGGAACCATTTCGGAGATATTCCTTGTTGTTTGTGCGAGTGTTGGAAAATAAACTTTCGTCAAATGGAGCATCGTTGTTCATTTTTATATGTTAGCCGTGCAAAGAGATCGGAATTTCAAAGATTTAAAAGATCTGATTATCGCTCAAAACCTACTATATTCCCATATTCCACTTGTACCTACAAGAAAATACGCATTCATTTCTGCAAATGTTTATCTCAAACAATACGAAGAAGATATAGGAATAAGAGTTTGTAAGAATGGCTAGAGAAAGTCATGTGAGTGCACTACATCAGATCTGTTATTGTAAAGTTAACCATTTCCAAGATACTCCTTGTTTTCAGAGCCGTCACTTAGCGATCAGCTGTTAAAAGATTTGACTGCCACTAAGGCTATTGTATTCCCATACTCCCCTTGCACCTACAAAGAAATACGTAATAAAACTAATGCTTATTTTTCATTGTTATGATATACAAATAAGCACTTTTAACAATGCTTTGTACAAGAATGAACATCAGAGTTTTAATACTAAGTATAAAATGCACAGCTTTGTATATAATTCAGCTAGTGATGATGGTTTGCTTGTATAGGTAACAGGACATTAATGATAATAGCTTGTTCGTTACTTATACCCGTTATTTGTAACTGTGACAGTAATAATAACAGTTTCACGTAGGTAAATAGAGTTTGCCAGGTAATATCACAGTCTGCATATAATTATCGTCTGGTTTTTATCTCTGCACGTATATTAGCTTATTTTACCTGAATTGCATCATTCCCTGTGAATATTATCAGCTGTATGAAAACCCAGCGGCTACAAATATAGGCTCTGCGATGAACAACACGCTTTATGGCTTCAAATAGTGAGTTAATTAGGTTTATTTATACTCTGTACACTATGGAATTATTCGCTTGTTTACTAGTTACCCTTAATATCATTAGTCGCAGCGAAGCTTTGACTTTAAAAGCAGTTGGTTTCTTTATTTAAGTTTTGCGAACTCTGACCTAGAAGGTTATATTGGACGACGCTGAATGTTAAAGGTGAAATGGTTTCGATAGACCTGACTTAGGAGAAGGTGGTAAGCCCAGAGCAGGCTTCTCTATCAGCCGCAGCAGTAGCGAACTGATGATCCGGGATGAGTTAGTTGACTTTCCTCTAAGAGAGGAATGAGGTAGGATTGGAGTAATCGTTCAAATATCTGTGAAACTATGGGCAGCAGGCTGATGGAGCGGTAGTTTGATGGCAAGAGCGTGTCCCACCCCGGGTCAGGTGGACGACGGCCTTAAGGGGGAGGTGCTGGAGCATGGGCGCCGTGACGCCATCATGCCCCGGGGATTCAAGCTTTTGGTGTAAGAAGCCACCTATCTTGGGGTGACTATGGGAATATGGAGGCTTGGGTAATGGCACCTTATGCCATTTGCGTTCCATTACAGGTGATACCCGTTTTTTGGGTATCATGACAGATGGTACCCATTTTTCGGGTACCATGATAGATGATACCCATTTTTCGGGTACCATGACAGATGATACCCGTTTTTAGGTACCATGACAGGTGATACCCGTTTTTAGGTACCATGACAGATAATACCCGTTTTTAGGTACCATGACAGATGATACCCGTTTTTCGGGTACCATGACAGATGATACCCGTTTTTAGGTACCATGACAGATGATACCCATTTTTCGGGTACCATGATAGATGATACCCGTTTTAGGTACCATGACAGGTGATACCCGTTTTTTAGGTACCATGACAGATAATACCCGTTTTTAGGTACCATGACAGATGATACCCGTTTTTCGGGTACCATGACAGATGATACCCGTTTTTTAGGTACCATGACAGATGATACCCGTTTTTCGGGTACCATGACAGATGATACCCGATTCATAGGTACCATGACAGATGATACCCGTTTTTTAGGTACCATGACAGGTGATACCCGATTCATAGGTACCATGACAGATGATACCCGTTTTTTGGGTACCATGACAGATGATACCGGTTTTTTAGGTACCATGACAGATGGTACCCGTTTTTTGGGTACCATGACAGGTGATACCCGTTTTTTAGGTACCATGACAGATAATACCCGTTTTTAGGTACCATGACAGATGATACCCGTTTTTCGGGTACCATGACAGATGATACCCGTTTTTTAGGTACCATGACAGATGATACCCGTTTTTCGGGTACCATGACAGATGATACCCGATTCATAGGTACCATGACAGATGATACCCGTTTTTTAGGTACCATGACAGGTGATACCCGATTCATAGGTACCATGACAGATGATACCCGTTTTTTGGGTACCATGACAGATGATACCGGTTTTTTAGGTACCATGACAGATGGTACCCGTTTTTTGGGTACCATGACAGATGGTACCCGTTTTTTAGGTACCATGACAGATGATAACCGTTTTTTGGGTACCATGACACATGATACCCGTTTTTTGGGTACCATGATACATGATACCCGTTTTTTGGGTAGCATGGCAGATGGTACCCGTTTTTAGGTACCATGACAGATGATACCCGATTCATAGGTACCATGACAGATGATACCCGTTTTTTGGGTACCATGACAGATGATACCGGTTTTTTAGGTACCATGACAGATGGTACCCGTTTTTTAGGTACCATGACAGATGATAACCGTTTTTTGGGTACCATGACACATGATACCCGTTTTTTGGGTACCATGATACATGATACCCGTTTTTTGGGTAGCATGGCAGATGGTACCCGTTTTTAGGTACCATGACAGATGATACCCGTTTTTTGGGTACCATGACAAATGATACCCGTTTTTTGGGTACCATGACAGATGATACCCGTGTTTGGGTACCAAGACAGGTGATACCCGTTTTTCGGGTACCATGACAGATGATACCCGATTTTTGGGTACCATGACAGATGATACCGGTTTTTAGGTACCATGACAGATAATACCCGTTTTTCAGGTACCATTACAGGTGATACCCGTTTTTTGGGTACCATGACAGATGATACCCGTTTTTTGAGTACCATGACAGATGATACCCGTTTTTTTGGGTACCATGACATGTGATACCCGTTTTTTGGGTACCATGACAGATGATACCCGTTTATTGGGTACCATGACAGATGATACCCGTTTATTCGGTACCATGACAGATGAGACCCGTTTATTGGGTACCATGACAGATGATACCCGTTTTTTGGGTACCATGACACATGATACCCGTTTTTAGGTACCATGACAGATGATACCCGTTTTTAGGTACCATGACAGATGATACCCGTTTTTTGGGTACCATGACAGATGGTACCCGTTTTTAGGTACCATGACAGATGATACTCGTTTTTTGAGTACCATGACAGATTGAACCCGTTTTTTGGGTACCATGACAGATGCTACCCGTTTTTTGGGTACCATGACAGATGGCACCCGTTTTTTCGGTACCATGACGGATGATACCCGTTTTTTCGGTACCATGACGGATGATACCCGTTTTTTGGGTACCATGACAGATGGTACCTGTTTTTAGGTACCATGACAGATGATACCCGTGTTTGGGTACCATGACAGATGGAACCCGTTTTTTGGGTACCATGACAGATGATACCTGTTTGTTAGGTACCATGACAGATGATACCCGTTTTTCAGGTACCATTACAGGTGATACCCGTTTGTTAAGTACCATGACAGATGGTACCCGTTTTTTAGGTACTATGACAGATGATACCCGTTTTTTGGGTACCATGACAGATCATACCTGTTTTTTAGGTACCATGACAGATGATACCCGTTTTTCAGGTACCATTACAGGTGATACCCGTTTGTTAGGTACCATTACAGGTGATACCCGTTTTTTAGGTACCATGACAGATGGTACCCGTTTTTTAGGTACCATGACAGATGATACCTGTTTTTAGGTACCATGACAGATGATACCCGTTTATTGGGTACCAGGACAGATGATACCCGTTTATTGGGTACCATGACAGATGATACCCGTTTTTTGGGTACCATGACACATGATACCCGTTTTTCGTGTACCATGACATATGATACCCGTTTTTTAGGTACCATGACAGATGATACCCGTTTTTCGGGTACCATGACAGATGATACACGTTTTTAGGTACCATGACAGATGATACCCGTTTTTAGGTACCATGACAGATGATAACCGTTTTTGGGTATCATGACAGATGATACCCGTTTTCGGGTACCATGGCAGATGATACCCGATTTTTAGGTACCATGACAGATGATACCCGTTTTTTGGGTACCATTACATGTGATACCCGTTTTTCGGGTACCATGACAGATGATACCCGATTTTTGGGTACCATGACAGATGATACCCGATTCTTGGGTACCATGACAGATGATACCCGTTTTTTAGGTACCATGACAGGTGATACCCGTTTTTCAGGTACCATTACAGGTGATACCCGTTTTTTGGGTACCATGACAGATGATACCCGTTTTTTGAGTACCATGACAGATGATACCCGTTTTTTTGGGTACCATGACATGTGATACCCGTTTATTGGGTACCATGACAGATGATACCCGTTTATTGGGTACCATGACAGATGATACCCGTTTATTGGGTACCATGACAGATGATACCCGTTTTTTGGGTACCATGACAGATGATACCCGTTTTTTGGGTACCATGACACATGATACCCGTTTTTTGGGTACCATGACAGATGATACCGGTTTTTTAGGTACCATGACAGATGGTACCCGTTTTTTGGGTACCATGACAGATGGTACCCGTTTTTCAGGTACCATGACAGATGATACCCGTTTTTTGGGTACCATGACAGATGGTACCCGTTTTTAGGTACCATGACAGATGATACCCGTTTTTTGGGTACCATGACAGATGATACCCGTTTTTTGGGTACCATGACAGATGATACCCGTGTTTGGGTACCAAACCAGGTGATACCCGTTTTTCGGGTACCATGACAGATGATACCCGTTTTTCGGGTACCATGACAGATGGTACCCGTTTTTTGGGTACCATTACAGGTGATACCCGTTTTTTTGGGTACCATTACAGGTGATACCCGTTTTTTTGGGTACCATGACAGATGATACCCGTTTTTAGGTACCATGACAGATGATACCCGTTTTTTGAGTACCATGACAGATGATACCCGTTTTTCGGGTACCATAACATATGATACCCGTTTTTTAGGTACCATGACAGATGATACCCGTTTTTCGGGTACCATGACAGATGATACCCGTTTTTAGGTACCATGACAGATGATACCCGTTTTTTAGGTACCACGACAGATGATACCCGTTTTTTGGGTACCATGACAGATGATACCCGTTTTTTAGGTACCATGACAGATGATACCCGTTTTTTAGGTACCATGACAGGTGATACCCGTTTTTTGGGTACCATGAATGGTGATACCCGTTTTTTAGGTACCATGACAGATGATACCCGTTTTTTGGGTACCATGACAGATGATACCCGTTTTTTAGGTACCATGACAGATGATACCCGTTTTTAGGTACCATGACAGGTGATACCCGTTTTTTGGGTACCATGACAGGTGATACCCGTTTTTTTGGGTACCATGACAGATAATACCCGTTTTTCGGGTACCATGACAGGTGATACCCGTTTTTCGGGTACCATGACATATGATACCCGTTTTTCGGGTACCATGACAGATGATACCCGATTTTTGGGTACCATGACAGATGATACCCGTTTTTTAGGTACCATGACAGGTGATACCCGTTTTTTAGGTACCATGACAGATAATACCCGTTTTTAGGTACCATGACAGATGATACCCGGTTTTCGGGTACCATGACAGATGATACCCGTTTTTAGGTACCATGACAGATGATACCCGTTTTTCGGGTACCATGACAGATGATACCCGATTCTTAGGTACCATGACAGATGATACCCGTTTTTTAGGTACCATGACAGGTGATACCCGTTTTTTAGGTACCATGACAGATGGTACCCGTTTTTTGGGTACCATGACAGATGGTACCCGTTTTTAGGTACCATGACAGATGATACCCGTTTTTTGGGTACCATGACAGATGGTACCCGTTTTTAGGTACCATGACAGATGATACCCGTTTTTTGGGTACCATGACAAATGATACCCGTTTTTTGGGTACCATGACAGATGATAGCCGTGTTTGGGTACCAAGACAGGTGATACCCGTTTTTCGGGTACCATGACAGATGATACCCGATTTTTGGGTACCATGACAGATGATACCGGTTTTTAGGTACCATGACAGATAATACCCGTTTTTCAGGTACCATTACAGGTGATACCCGTTTTTTGGGTACCATGACAGATGATACCCGTTTTTTGAGTACCATGACAGATGATACCCGTTTTTTTGGGTACCATGACATGTGATACCCGTTTTTTGGGTACCATTACAGATGATACCCGTTTATTGGGTACCATGACAGATGATACCCGTTTGTTGGGTACCATGACAGATGATACCCGTTTATTGGGTACCATGACAGATGATACCCGTTTTTTGGGTACCATGACAGATGATACCCGTTTTTGGGTACCATGACAGATGATACCGGTTTTTTAGGTACCATGACAGATGGTACCCGTTTTTTGGGTACCATGACAGATGGTACCCGTTTTTCAGGTACCATGACAGATGATACCCGTTTTTTGGGTACCATGACAGATGGTACCCGTTTTTAGGTACCATGACAGATGATACCCGTTTTTTGGGTACCATGACAGATGATACCCGTTTTTTGGGTACCATGACAGATGATACCCGTGTTTGGGTACCAAGACAGGTGATACCCGTTTTTCGGGTACCATGACAGATGATACCCGTTTTTCGGGTACCATGACAGATGATACCCGTTTTTTGGGTACCATTACAGGTGATACCCGTTTTTTTGGGTACCATTACAGGTGATACCCGTTTTTTTGGGTACCATGACAGATGATACCCGTTTTTTGAGTACCATGACAGATGATACCCGTTTTTCGGGTACCATAACATATGATACCCGTTTTTAGGTACCATGACAGATGATACCCGTTTTTCGGGTACCATGACAGATGATACCCGTTTTTAGGTACCATGACAGATGATACCCGTTTTTTAGGTACCATGACAGATGATACCCGTTTTTTGGGTACCATGACAGATGATACCCGTTTTTAGGTACCATGACAGATGATACCCGTTTTTTAGGTACCATGACAGGTGATACCCGTTTTTTGGGTACCATGACAGGTGATACCCGTTTTTTAGGTACCATGACAGATGATACCCGTTTTTTGGGTACCATGACAGATGATACCCGTTTTTTAGGTACCATGACAGATGATACCCGTTTTTAGGTACCATGACAGGTGATACCCGTTTTTTGGGTACCATGACAGGTGATACCCGTTTTTTGGGTACCATGACAGATAATACCCGTTTTTTAGGTACCATGACAGGTGATACCCGTTTTTCGGGTACCATGACATATGATACCCGTTTTTCGGGTACCATGACAGAAGATACCCGATTTTTGGGTACCATGACAGATGATACCCGTTTTTTAGGTACCATGACAGGTGATACCCGTTTTTTTAGGTACCATGACAGATAATACCCGTTTTTTAGGTACCATGACAGATGATACCCGTTTTTCGGGTACCATGACAGATGATACCCGTTTTTAGGTACCATGACAGATGATACCCGTTTTTCGGGTACCATGACAGATGATACCCGATTCTTAGGTACCATGACAGATGATACCCGTTTTTTAGGTACCATGACAGGTGATACCCGTTTTTTAGGTACCATGACAGGTGATACCCGTTTTTTGGGTACCATGACAGGTGATACCGGTTTTTTGGGTACCATGACAGATGGTACCCGTTTTTTGGGTACCATGACAGATGGTACCCGTTTTTTAGGTACCACGACAGATGATACCCGTTTTTTGGGTACCATGACAGATGATACCCGTTTTTTAGGTACCATGACAGATGATACCCGTTTTTTAGGTACCATGACAGGTGATACCCGTTTTTTGGGTACCATGAATGGTGATACCCGTTTTTTAGGTACCATGACAGATGATACCCGTTTCTTGGGTACCATGACAGATGATACCCGTTTTTTTAGGTACCATGACAGATGATACCCGTTTTTAGGTACCATGACAGGTGATACCCGTTTTTTGGGTACCATGACAGGTGATACCCGTTTTTTTGGGTACCATGACAGATAATACCCGTTTTTCGGGTACCATGACAGGTGATACCCGTTTTTCGGGTACCATGACATATGATACCCGTTTTTCGGGTACCATGACAGATGATACCCGATTTTTGGGTACCATGACAGATGATACCCGTTTTTTAGGTACCATGACAGGTGATACCCGTTTTTTAGGTACCATGACAGATAATACCCGTTTTTAGGTACCATGACAGATGATACCCGGTTTTCGGGTACCATGACAGATGATACCCGTTTTTAGGTACCATGACAGATGATGCCCGTTTTTCGGGTACCATGACAGATGATACCCGATTCTTAGGTACCATGACAGATGATACCCGTTTTTTAGGTACCATGACAGGTGATACCCGTTTTTTAGGTACCATGACAGATGGTACCCGTTTTTTTGGGTACCATGACAGATGGTACCCGTTTTTAGGTACCATGACAGATGATACCCGTTTTTTGGGTACCATGACAGATGGTACCCGTTTTTAGGTACCATGACAGATGATACCCGTTTTTTGGGTACCATGACAAATGATACCCGTTTTTTGGGTACCATGACAGATGATAGCCGTGTTTGGGTACCAAGACAGGTGATACCCGTTTTTCGGGTACCATGACAGATGATACCCGATTTTTGGGTACCATGACAGATGATACCGGTTTTTAGGTACCATGACAGATAATACCCGTTTTTCAGGTACCATTACAGGTGATACCCGTTTTTTGGGTACCATGACAGATGATACCCGTTTTTTGAGTACCATGACAGATGATACCCTTTTTTTGGGTACCATGACATGTGATACCCGTTTTTTGGGTACCATTACAGATGATACCCGTTTATTGGGTACCATGACAGATGATACCCGTTTGTTGGGTACCATGACAGATGATACCCGTTTATTGGGTACCATGACAGATGATACCCGTTTTTTGGGTACCATGACAGATGATACCCGTTTTTGGGTACCATGACAGATGATACCGGTTTTTTAGGTACCATGACAGATGGTACCCGTTTTTTGGGTACCATGACAGATGGTACCCGTTTTTCAGGTACCATGACAGATGATACCCGTTTTTTGGGTACCATGACAGATGGTACCCGTTTTTAGGTACCATGACAGATGATACCCGTTTTTTGGGTACCATGACAGATGATACCCGTTTTTTGGGTACCATGACAGATGATACCCGTGTTTGGGTACCAAGACAGGTGATACCCGTTTTTCGGGTACCATGACAGATGATACCCGTTTTTCGGGTACCATGACAGATGATACCCGTTTTTTGGGTACCATTACAGGTGATACCCGTTTTTTTGGGTACCATTACAGGTGATACCCGTTTTTTTTGGGTACCATGACAGATGATACCCGTTTTTTGAGTACCATGACAGATGATACCCGTTTTTCGGGTACCATAACATATGATACCCGTTTTTAGGTACCATGACAGATGATACCCGTTTTTCGGGTACCATGACAGATGATACCCGTTTTTAGGTACCATGACAGATGATACCCGTTTTTTAGGTACCATGACAGATGATACCCGTTTTTTTGGGTACCACGACAGATGATACCCGTTTTTAGGTACCATGACAGATGATACCCGTTTTTTAGGTACCATGACAGGTGATACCCGTTTTTTGGGTACCATGACAGGTGATACCCGTTTTTTAGGTACCATGACAGATGATACCCGTTTTTTGGGTACCATGACAGATGATACCCGTTTTTTAGGTACCATGACAGATGATACCCGTTTTTAGGTACCATGACAGGTGATACCCGTTTTTTGGGTACCATGACAGGTGATACCCGTTTTTTGGGTACCATGACAGATAATACCCGTTTTTTAGGTACCATGACAGGTGATACCCGTTTTTCGGGTACCATGACATATGATACCCGTTTTTCGGGTACCATGACAGAAGATACCCGATTTTTGGGTACCATGACAGATGATACCCGTTTTTTAGGTACCATGACAGGTGATACCCGTTTTTTTAGGTACCATGACAGATAATACCCGTTTTTTAGGTACCATGACAGATGATACCCGTTTTTCGGGTACCATGACAGATGATACCCGTTTTTAGGTACCATGACAGATGATACCCGTTTTTCGGGTACCATGACAGATGATACCCGATTCTTAGGTACCATGACAGATGATACCCGTTTTTTAGGTACCATGACAGGTGATACCCGTTTTTTAGGTACCATGACAGGTGATACCCGTTTTTTGGGTACCATGACAGGTGATACCGGTTTTTTGGGTACCATGACAGATGGTACCCGTTTTTTGGGTACCATGACAGATGGTACCCGTTTTTAGGTACCATGACAGATGATACCCGTTTTTTGGGTACCATGACAGATGGTACCCGTTTTTAGGTACCATGAGAGATGATACCCGTTTTTTGGGTACCATGACAAATGATACCCGTTTTTTGGGTACCATGACAGATGATAGCCGTGTTTGGGTACCAAGACAGGTGATACCCGTTTTTCGGGTACCATGACAGATGATACCCGATTTTTGGGTACCATGACAGATGATACCGGTTTTTAGGTACCATGACAGATAATACCCGTTTTTCAGGTACCATTACAGGTGATACCCGTTTTTTGGGTACCATGACAGATGATACCCGTTTTTTGAGTACCATGACAGATGATACCCGTTTTTTAGGTACTATGACAGATGATACCCGTTTTTTAGGTACCATGACAGATGATACCCGTTTTTTGGGTACCATGACAGATGGTACCCGTTTTTAGGTACCATGACAGATGATACCCGTTTTTTGGGTACCATGACATGTGATACCCGTTTTTTGGGTACCATTACAGATGATACCCGTTTATTGGGTACCATGACAGATGATACCCGTTTATTGGGTACCATGACAGATGATACCCGTTTATTGGGTACCATGACAGATGATACCCGTTTTTTGGGTACCATGACAGATGATACCGGTTTTTTAGGTACCATGACAGATGGTACCCGTTTTTTGGGTACCATGACAGATGGTACCCGTTTTTCAGGTACCATGACAGATGATACCCGTTTTTTGGGTACCATGACAGATGGTACCCGTTTTTAGGTACCATGACAGATGATACCCGTTTTTTGGGTACCATGACAGATGATACCCGTTTTTTGGGTACCATGACAGATGATACCCGTGTTTGGATACCAAGACAGGTGATACCCGTTTTTCGGGTACCATGACAGATGATACCCGTTTTTCGGGTACCATGACAGATGATACCCGTTTTTTGGGTACCATTACAGGTGATACCCGTTTTTTTGGGTACCATTACAGGTGATACCCGTTTTTTGGGTACCATGACAGATGATACCCGTTTTTAGGTACCATGACAGATGATACCCGTTTTTTGAGTACCATGACAGATGATACCCGTTTTTCGGGTACCATAACATATGATACCCGTTTTTTAGGTACCATGACAGATGATACCCGTTTTTTAGGTACCATGACAGATGATACCCGTTTTTTAGGTACCATGACAGGTGATACCCGTTTTTTGGGTACCATGACAGGTGATACCCGTTTTTTAGGTACCATGACAGATGATACCCGTTTTTTGGGTACCATGACAGATGATACCCGTTTTTAGGTACCATGACAGATGATACCCGTTTTTAGGTACCATGACAGGTGATACCCGTTTTTTGGGTACCATGACAGGTGATACCCGTTTTTTGGGTACCATGACAGATAATACCCGTTTTTTAGGTACCATGACAGGTGATACCCGTTTTTCGGGTACCATGACATATGATACCCGTTTTTCGGGTACCATGACAGATTTTACCCGATTTTTGGGTACCATGACAGATGATACCCGTTTTTTAGGTACCATGACAGGTGATACCCGTTTTTTAGGTACCATGACAGATAATACCCGTTTTTTAGGTACCATGACAGATGATACCCGTTTTTCGGGTACCATGACAGATGATACCCGTTTTTAGGTACCATGACAGATGATACCCGTTTTTCGGGTACCATGACAGATGATACCCGATTCTTAGGTACCATGACAGATGATACCCGTTTTTTAGGTACCATGACAGGGTATACCCGTTTTTTAGGTACCATAACAGGTGATACCCGTTTTTTGGGTACCATGACAGGTGATACCGGTTTTTTGGGTACCATGACAGATGGTACCCGTTTTTTGGGTACCATGACAGATGGTACCCGTTTTTTAGGTACCATGACAGGTGATACCCGTTTTTTGGGTACCATGACAAATGATACCCGTTTTTTGGGTACCATGACAGATGATAGCCGTGTTTGGGTACCAAGACAGGTGATACCCGTTTTTCGGGTACCATGACAGATGATACCCGATTTTTGGGTACCATGACAGATGATACCGGTTTTTAGGTACCATGACAGATAATACCCGTTTTTCAGGTACCATTACAGGTGATACCCGTTTTTTGGGTACCATGACAGATGATACCCGTTTTTTGAGTACCATGACAGATGATACCCGTTTTTTTGGGTACCATGATATGTGATACCCGTTTTTTGGGTACCATTACAGATGATACCCGTTTATTGGGTACCATGACAGATGATACCCGTTTATTGGGTACCATGACAGATGATACCCGTTTATTGGGTACCATGACAGATGATACCCGTTTTTTGGGTACCATGACAGATGATACCCGTTTTTTGGGTACCATGACAGATGATACCGGTTTTTTAGGTACCATGACAGATGGTACCCGTTTTTTGGGTACCATGACAGATGGTACCCGTTTTTCAGGTACCATGACAGATGATACCCGTTTTTTGGGTACCATGACAGATGGTACCCGTTTTTAGGTACCATGACAGATGATACCCGTTTTTTGGGTACCATGACAGATGATACCCGTTTTTTGGGTACCATGACAGATGATACCCGTGTTTGGGTACCAAGACAGGTGATACCCGTTTTTCGGGTACCATGACAGATGATACCCGTTTTTCGGGTACCATGACAGATGATACCCGTTTTTTGGGTACCATTACAGGTGATACCCGTTTTTTTGGGTACCATTACAGGTGATACCCGTTTTTTTGGGTACCATGACAGATGATACCCGTTTTTAGGTACCATGACAGATGATACCCGTTTTTTGAGTACCATGACAGATGATACCCGTTTTTCGGGTACCATAACATATGATACCCGTTTTTTAGGTACCATGACAGATGATACCCGTTTTTCGGGTACCATGACAGATGATACCCGTTTTTAGGTACCATGACAGATGATACCCGTTTTTTAGGTACCATGACAGATGATAACCGTTTTTTGGGTATCATGACAGATGATACCCGTTTTCGGGTACCATGACAGATGATACCCGATTTTTAGGTACCATGACAGATGATACCCGTTTTTTGGGTACCATTACATGTGATACCCGTTTTTCGGGTACCATGACAGATGATACCCGTTTTTCGGGTACCATCACAGATGATACCCGTTTTTAGGTATCATGACAGATGATACCCGTTTTTAGGTACCATGACAGATGATACCCGTTTTTTGAGTACCATGACAGATGGAACCCGTTTTTTGGGTACCATGACAGATGATACCCGTTTGTTAGGTACCATGACAGATGATACCCGTTTTTCAGGTACCATGACAGGTGATACCCGTTTTTCAGGTACCATTACAGGTGATACCCGTTTTTTGGGTACCATGACAGATGATACCCGTTTTTCGGGTACCATGACAGATGATACCCGTTTTTCGGGTACCATTACAGGTGATACCCGTTTTTTGGGTACCATGACAGATGATACCCGTTTTTTGGGTACCATGACAGATGGTACCCATTTTTTCGGTACCATGACGGATGATACCCGTTTTTTGGGTACCATGACGGATGATACCCGTTTTTGGGTACCATGACAGATGGTACCTGTTTTTTAGGTACCATGACAGATGATACAAGTGTTTTGGTACCATGACAGATGGAACCCGTTTTTTGGGTACCATGACAGATGATACCCGTTTGTTAGGTACCATGACAGATGATACCCGTTTTCAGGTACCATTACAGGTGATACCCGTTTGTTAGGTACCATGACGGATGGTACCCGTTTTTTAGGTACCATGACAGATGATACCCGTTTTTTGGGTACCATGACAGATGATACCCGTTTTTTAGGTACCATGACAGATGATACCCGTTTTTCAGGTACCATTACAGGTGATACCTGTTTGTTAGGTACCATTACAGGTGATACCCGTTTTTTAGGTACCATGACAGATGGTACCCGTTTTTTAGGTACCATGACAGATGATACCTTTTTTAGGTACCATGACAGATGATACCCGTGTTTGGGTACCATGACAGATGGAACCCGTTTTTTGGGTACCGTGACAGATGATACCCGTTTGTTAGGTACCATGACAGATGATACCCGTTTTTTGGGTACCATGACAGATGATACCCGTTTGTTAGGTACCATGACAGGTGATACCCTTTTTTCAGGTACCATTACAGGTGATACCCGTTTTTTGGGTAAAATGACAGATGATACCCGTTTTTCAGGTACCATGACAGATGATACCCGTTTTTCAGGTACCATTACAGATGATACCCGTTTTTCAGGTACCATTACAGGTGATACCCGTTTTTTGGGTACCATGACAGGTGATACCCGTTTTTCAGGTACCATTACAGGTGATACCCGTTTTTGGGTACCATGACAGATGATACCCGATTTTCAGGTACCATTACAGGTGATACCCGTTTTTTGGGTACCATGACAGATGGCACCCGTTTTTTCGGTACCATGACGGATGATACCCGTTTTTTCGGTACCATGACGGATGATACCCGTTTTTTGGGTACCATGACAGATGGTACCTGTTTTTAGGTACCATGACAGATGATACCCGTGTTTGGGTACCATGACAGATGGAACCCGTTTTTTGGGTACCATGACAGATGATACCTGTTTGTTAGGTACCATGACAGATGATACCCGTTTTTCAGGTACCATTACAGGTGATACCCGTTTGTTAAGTACCATGACAGATGGTACCCGTTTTTTAGGTACTATGACAGATGATACCCGTTTTTTGGGTACCATGACAGATGATACCTGTTTTTTAGGTACCATGACAGATGATACCCGTTTTTCAGGTACCATTACAGGTGATACCCGTTTGTTAGGTACCATTACAGGTGATACCCGTTTTTTAGGTACCATGACAGATGGTACCCGTTTTTTAGGTACCATGACAGATGATACCTGTTTTTAGGTACCATGACAGATGATACCCGTTTATTGGGTACCATGACAGATGATACCCGTTTATTGGGTACCATGACAGATGATACCCGTTTTTTGGGTACCATGACACATGATACCCGTTTTTCGTGTACCATGACATATGATACCCGTTTTTTAGGTACCATGACAGATGATACCCGTTTTTCGGGTACCATGACAGATGATACACGTTTTTAGGTACCATGACAGATGATACCCGTTTTTAGGTACCATGACAGATGATAACCGTTTTTGGGTATCATGACAGATGATACCCGTTTTCGGGTACCATGGCAGATGATACCCGATTTTTAGGTACCATGACAGATGATACCCGTTTTTTGGGTACCATTACATGTGATACCCGTTTTTCGGGTACCATGACAGATGATACCCGATTTTTGGGTACCATGACAGATGATACCGATTTTTGGGTACCATGACAGATGATACCGGTTTTTAGGTACCATGACAGATAATACCCGTTTTTCAGGTACCATTACAGGTGATACCCGTTTTTTGGGTACCATGACAGATGATACCCGTTTTTTGAGTACCATGACAGATGATACCCGTTTTTTTGGGTACCATGACATGTGATACCCGTTTATTGGGTACCATGACAGATGATACCCGTTTATTGGGTACCATGACAGATGATACCCGTTTATTGGGTACCATGACAGATGATACCCGTTTTTTGGGTACCATGACAGATGATACCCGTTTTTTGGGTACCATGACACATGATACCCGTTTTTTGGGTACCATGACAGATGATACCGGTTTTTTAGGTACCATGACAGATGGTACCCGTTTTTTGGGTACCATGACAGATGGTACCCGTTTTTCAGGTACCATGACAGATGATACCCGTTTTTTGGGTACCATGACAGATGGTACCCGTTTTTAGGTACCATGACAGATGATACCCGTTTTTTGGGTACCATGACAGATGATACCCGTTTTTTGGGTACCATGACAGATGATACCCGTGTTTGGGTACCAAACCAGGTGATACCCGTTTTTCGGGTACCATGACAGATGATACCCGTTTTTCGGGTACCATGACAGATGGTACCCGTTTTTTGGGTACCATTACAGGTGATACCCGTTTTTTTGGGTACCATTACAGGTGATACCCGTTTTTTTGGGTACCATGACAGATGATACCCGTTTTTAGGTACCATGACAGATGATACCCGTTTTTTGAGTACCATGACAGATGATACCCGTTTTTCGGGTACCATAACATATGATACCCGTTTTTTAGGTACCATGACAGATGATACCCGTTTTTCGGGTACCATGACAGATGATACCCGTTTTTAGGTACCATGACAGATGATACCCGTTTTTTAGGTACCACGACAGATGATACCCGTTTTTTGGGTACCATGACAGATGATACCCGTTTTTTAGGTACCATGACAGATGATACCCGTTTTTTAGGTACCATGACAGGTGATACCCGTTTTTTGGGTACCATGAATGGTGATACCCGTTTTTTAGGTACCATGACAGATGATACCCGTTTTTTGGGTACCATGACAGATGATACCCGTTTTTTAGGTACCATGACAGATGATACCCGTTTTTAGGTACCATGACAGGTGATACCCGTTTTTTGGGTACCATGACAGGTGATACCCGTTTTTTTGGGTACCATGACAGATAATACCCGTTTTTCGGGTACCATGACAGGTGATACCCGTTTTTCGGGTACCATGACATATGATACCCGTTTTTCGGGTACCATGACAGATGATACCCGATTTTTGGGTACCATGACAGATGATACCCGTTTTTTAGGTACCATGACAGGTGATACCCGTTTTTTAGGTACCATGACAGATAATACCCGTTTTTAGGTACCATGACAGATGATACCCGGTTTTCGGGTACCATGACAGATGATACCCGTTTTTAGGTACCATGACAGATGATACCCGTTTTTCGGGTACCATGACAGATGATACCCGATTCTTAGGTACCATGACAGATGATACCCGTTTTTTAGGTACCATGACAGGTGATACCCGTTTTTTAGGTACCATGACAGATGGTACCCGTTTTTTGGGTACCATGACAGATGGTACCCGTTTTTAGGTACCATGACAGATGATACCCGTTTTTTGGGTACCATGACAGATGGTACCCGTTTTTAGGTACCATGACAGATGATACCCGTTTTTTGGGTACCATGACAAATGATACCCGTTTTTTGGGTACCATGACAGATGATAGCCGTGTTTGGGTACCAAGACAGGTGATACCCGTTTTTCGGGTACCATGACAGATGATACCCGATTTTTGGGTACCATGACAGATGATACCGGTTTTTAGGTACCATGACAGATAATACCCGTTTTTCAGGTACCATTACAGGTGATACCCGTTTTTTGGGTACCATGACAGATGATACCCGTTTTTTGAGTACCATGACAGATGATACCCGTTTTTTTGGGTACCATGACATGTGATACCCGTTTTTTGGGTACCATTACAGATGATACCCGTTTATTGGGTACCATGACAGATGATACCCGTTTGTTGGGTACCATGACAGATGATACCCGTTTATTGGGTACCATGACAGATGATACCCGTTTTTTGGGTACCATGACAGATGATACCCGTTTTTGGGTACCATGACAGATGATACCGGTTTTTTAGGTACCATGACAGATGGTACCCGTTTTTTGGGTACCATGACAGATGGTACCCGTTTTTCAGGTACCATGACAGATGATACCCGTTTTTTGGGTACCATGACAGATGGTACCCGTTTTTAGGTACCATGACAGATGATACCCGTTTTTTGGGTACCATGACAGATGATACCCGTTTTTTGGGTACCATGACAGATGATACCCGTGTTTGGGTACCAAGACAGGTGATACCCGTTTTTCGGGTACCATGACAGATGATACCCGTTTTTCGGGTACCATGACAGATGATACCCGTTTTTTGGGTACCATTACAGGTGATACCCGTTTTTTTGGGTACCATTACAGGTGATACCCGTTTTTTTGGGTACCATGACAGATGATACCCGTTTTTTGAGTACCATGACAGATGATACCCGTTTTTCGGGTACCATAACATATGATACCCGTTTTTAGGTACCATGACAGATGATACCCGTTTTTCGGGTACCATGACAGATGATACCCGTTTTTAGGTACCATGACAGATGATACCCGTTTTTTAGGTACCATGACAGATGATACCCGTTTTTTGGGTACCATGACAGATGATACCCGTTTTTTGGGTACCATGACAGATGATACCCGTTTTTAGGTACCATGACAGATGATACCCGTTTTTTAGGTACCATGACAGGTGATACCCGTTTTTTGGGTACCATGACAGGTGATACCCGTTTTTTAGGTACCATGACAGATGATACCCGTTTTTTGGGTACCATGACAGATGATACCCGTTTTTTAGGTACCATGACAGATGATACCCGTTTTTAGGTACCATGACAGGTGATACCCGTTTTTTGGGTACCATGACAGGTGATACCCGTTTTTTGGGTACCATGACAGATAATACCCGTTTTTTAGGTACCATGACAGGTGATACCCGTTTTTCGGGTACCATGACATATGATACCCGTTTTTCGGGTACCATGACAGAAGATACCCGATTTTTGGGTACCATGACAGATGATACCCGTTTTTTAGGTACCATGACAGGTGATACCCGTTTTTTTAGGTACCATGACAGATAATACCCGTTTTTTAGGTACCATGACAGATGATACCCGTTTTTCGGGTACCATGACAGATGATACCCGTTTTTAGGTACCATGACAGATGATACCCGTTTTTCGGGTACCATGACAGATGATACCCGATTCTTAGGTACCATGACAGATGATACCCGTTTTTTAGGTACCATGACAGGTGATACCCGTTTTTTAGGTACCATGACAGGTGATACCCGTTTTTTGGGTACCATGACAGGTGATACCGGTTTTTTGGGTACCATGACAGATGGTACCCGTTTTTTGGGTACCATGACAGATGGTACCCGTTTTTTAGGTACCACGACAGATGATACCCGTTTTTTGGGTACCATGACAGATGATACCCGTTTTTTAGGTACCATGACAGATGATACCCGTTTTTTAGGTACCATGACAGGTGATACCCGTTTTTTGGGTACCATGAATGGTGATACCCGTTTTTTAGGTACCATGACAGATGATACCCGTTTTTTGGGTACCATGACAGATGATACCCGTTTTTTAGGTACCATGACAGATGATACCCGTTTTTAGGTACCATGACAGGTGATACCCGTTTTTTGGGTACCATGACAGGTGATACCCGTTTTTTTGGGTACCATGACAGATAATACCCGTTTTTCGGGTACCATGACAGGTGATACCCGTTTTTCGGGTACCATGACATATGATACCCGTTTTTCGGGTACCATGACAGATGATACCCGATTTTTGGGTACCAAGACAGATGATACCCGTTTTTTAGGTACCATGACAGGTGATACCCGTTTTTTAGGTACCATGACAGATAATACCCGTTTTTAGGTACCATGACAGATGATACCCGGTTTTCGGGTACCATGACAGATGATACCCGTTTTTAGGTACCATGACAGATGATACCCGTTTTTCGGGTACCATGACAGATGATACCCGATTCTTAGGTACCATGACAGATGATACCCGTTTTTTAGGTACCATGACAGGTGATACCCGTTTTTTAGGTACCATGACAGATGGTACCCGTTTTTTGGGTACCATGACAGATGGTACCCGTTTTTAGGTACCATGACAGATGATACCCGTTTTTTGGGTACCATGACAGATGGTACCCGTTTTTAGGTACCATGACAGATGATACCCGTTTTTTGGGTACCATGACAAATGATACCCGTTTTTTGGGTACCATGACAGATGATAGCCGTGTTTGGGTACCAAGACAGGTGATACCCGTTTTTCGGGTACCATGACAGATGATACCCGATTTTTGGGTACCATGACAGATGATACCGGTTTTTAGGTACCATGACAGATAATACCCGTTTTTCAGGTACCATTACAGGTGATACCCGTTTTTTGGGTACCATGACAGATGATACCCGTTTTTTGAGTACCATGACAGATGATACCCGTTTTTTTGGGTACCATGACATGTGATACCCGTTTTTTGGGTACCATTACAGATGATACCCGTTTATTGGGTACCATGACAGATGATACCCGTTTGTTGGGTACCATGACAGATGATACCCGTTTTTCGGGTACCATGACAGATGATACCCGTTTTTTGGGTACCATTACAGGTGATACCCGTTTTTTTGGGTACCATTACAGGTGATACCCGTTTTTTTGGGTACCATGACAGATGATACCCGTTTTTTGAGTACCATGACAGATGATACCCGTTTTTCGGGTACCATAACATATGATACCCGTTTTTAGGTACCATGACAGATGATACCCGTTTTTCGGGTACCATGACAGATGATACCCGTTTTTAGGTACCATGACAGATGATACCCGTTTTTTAGGTACCATGACAGATGATACCCGTTTTTTGGGTACCATGACAGATGATACCCGTTTTTAGGTACCATGACAGATGATACCCGTTTTTTAGGTACCATGACAGGTGATACCCGTTTTTTGGGTACCATGACAGGTGATACCCGTTTTTTAGGTACCATGACAGATGATACCCGTTTTTTGGGTACCATGACAGATGATACCCGTTTTTTAGGTACCATGACAGATGATACCCGTTTTTAGGTACCATGACAGGTGATACCCGTTTTTTGGGTACCATGACAGGTGATACCCGTTTTTTGGGTACCATGACAGATAATACCCGTTTTTTAGGTACCATGACAGGTGATACCCGTTTTTCGGGTACCATGACATATGATACCCGTTTTTCGGGTACCATGACAGAAGATACCCGATTTTTGGGTACCATGACAGATGATACCCGTTTTTTAGGTACCATGACAGGTGATACCCGTTTTTTTAGGTACCATGACAGATAATACCCGTTTTTTAGGTACCATGACAGATGATACCCGTTTTTCGGGTACCATGACAGATGATACCCGTTTTTAGGTACCATGACAGATGATACCCGTTTTTCGGGTACCATGACAGATGATACCCGATTCTTAGGTACCATGACAGATGATACCCGTTTTTTAGGTACCATGACAGGTGATACCCGTTTTTTAGGTACCATGACAGGTGATACCCGTTTTTTGGGTACCATGACAGGTGATACCGGTTTTTTGGGTACCATGACAGATGGTACCCGTTTTTTGGGTACCATGACAGATGGTACCCGTTTTTTAGGTACCATGACAGATGATACCCGTTTTTTGGGTACCATGACAGATGGTACCCGTTTTTAGGTACCATGAGAGATGATACCCGTTTTTTGGGTACCATGACAAATGATACCCGTTTTTTGGGTACCATGACAGATGATAGCCGTGTTTGGGTACCAAGACAGGTGATACCCGTTTTTCGGGTACCATGACAGATGATACCCGATTTTTGGGTACCATGACAGATGATACCGGTTTTTAGGTACCATGACAGATAATACCCGTTTTTCAGGTACCATTACAGGTGATACCCGTTTTTTGGGTACCATGACAGATGATACCCGTTTTTTGAGTACCATGACAGATGATACCCGTTTTTTAGGTACTATGACAGATGATACCCGTTTTTTAGGTACCATGACAGATGATACCCGTTTTTTGGGTACCATGACAGATGGTACCCGTTTTTAGGTACCATGACAGATGATACCCGTTTTTTGGGTACCATGACATGTGATACCCGTTTTTTGGGTACCATTACAGATGATACCCGTTTATTGGGTACCATGACAGATGATACCCGTTTATTGGGTACCATGACAGATGATACCCGTTTATTGGGTACCATGACAGATGATACCCGTTTTTTGGGTACCATGACAGATGATACCGGTTTTTTAGGTACCATGACAGATGGTACCCGTTTTTTGGGTACCATGACAGATGGTACCCGTTTTTCAGGTACCATGACAGATGATACCCGTTTTTTGGGTACCATTACAGGTGATACCCGTTTTTTTGGGTACCATTACAGGTGATACCCGTTTTTTGGGTACCATGACAGATGATACCCGTTTTTAGGTACCATGACAGATGATACCCGTTTTTTGAGTACCATGACAGATGATACCCGTTTTTCGGGTACCATAACATATGATACCCGTTTTTTAGGTACCATGACAGATGATACCCGTTTTTTAGGTACCATGACAGATGATACCCGTTTTTAGGTACCATGACAGGTGATACCCGTTTTTTGGGTACCATGACAGGTGATACCCGTTTTTTAGGTACCATGACAGATGATACCCGTTTTTTGGGTACCATGACAGATGATACCCGTTTTTAGGTACCATGACAGATGATACCCGTTTTTAGGTACCATGACAGGTGATACCCGTTTTTTGGGTACCATGACAGGTGATACCCGTTTTTTGGGTACCATGACAGATAATACCCGTTTTTTAGGTACCATGACAGGTGATACCCGTTTTTCGGGTACCATGACATATGATACCCGTTTTTCGGGTACCATGACAGATTTTACCCGATTTTTGGGTACCATGACAGATGATACCCGTTTTTTAGGTACCATGACAGGTGATACCCGTTTTTTAGGTACCATGACAGATGATACCCGTTTTTCGGGTACCATGACAGGTGATACCGGTTTTTTGGGTACCATGACAGATGGTACCCGTTTTTTGGGTACCATGACAGATGGTACCCGTTTTTTAGGTACCATGACAGGTGATACCCGTTTTTTGGGTACCATGACAAATGATACCCGTTTTTTGGGTACCATGACAGATGATAGCCGTGTTTGGGTACCAAGACAGGTGATACCCGTTTTTCGGGTACCATGACAGATGATACCCGATTTTTGGGTACCATGACAGATGATACCGGTTTTTAGGTACCATGACAGATAATACCCGTTTTTCAGGTACCATTACAGGTGATACCCGTTTTTTGGGTACCATGACAGATGATACCCGTTTTTTGAGTACCATGACAGATGATACCCGTTTTTTTGGGTACCATGATATGTGATACCCGTTTTTTGGGTACCATTACAGATGATACCCGTTTATTGGGTACCATGACAGATGATACCCGTTTATTGGGTACCATGACAGATGATACCCGTTTATTGGGTACCATGACAGATGATACCCGTTTTTTGGGTACCATGACAGATGATACCCGTTTTTTGGGTACCATGACAGATGATACCGGTTTTTTAGGTACCATGACAGATGGTACCCGTTTTTTGGGTACCATGACAGATGGTACCCGTTTTTCAGGTACCATGACAGATGATACCCGTTTTTTGGGTACCATGACAGATGGTACCCGTTTTTAGGTACCATGACAGATGATACCCGTTTTTTGGGTACCATGACAGATGATACCCGTTTTTTGGGTACCATGACAGATGATACCCGTGTTTGGGTACCAAGACAGGTGATACCCGTTTTTCGGGTACCATGACAGATGATACCCGTTTTTCGGGTACCATGACAGATGATACCCGTTTTTTGGGTACCATTACAGGTGATACCCGTTTTTTTGGGTACCATTACAGGTGATACCCGTTTTTTTGGGTACCATGACAGATGATACCCGTTTTTAGGTACCATGACAGATGATACCCGTTTTTTGAGTACCATGACAGATGATACCCGTTTTTCGGGTACCATAACATATGATACCCGTTTTTTAGGTACCATGACAGATGATACCCGTTTTTCGGGTACCATGACAGATGATACCCGTTTTTAGGTACCATGACAGATGATACCCGTTTTTTAGGTACCATGACAGATGATAACCGTTTTTTGGGTATCATGACAGATGATACCCGTTTTCGGGTACCATGACAGATGATACCCGATTTTTAGGTACCATGACAGATGATACCCGTTTTTTGGGTACCATTACATGTGATACCCGTTTTTCGGGTACCATGACAGATGATACCCGTTTTTCGGGTACCATCACAGATGATACCCGTTTTTAGGTATCATGACAGATGATACCCGTTTTTAGGTACCATGACAGATGATACCCGTTTTTTGAGTACCATGACAGATGGAACCCGTTTTTTGGGTACCATGACAGATGATACCCGTTTGTTAGGTACCATGACAGATGATACCCGTTTTTCAGGTACCATGACAGGTGATACCCGTTTTTCAGGTACCATTACAGGTGATACCCGTTTTTTGGGTACCATGACAGATGATACCCGTTTTTCGGGTACCATGACAGATGATACCCGTTTTTCGGGTACCATTACAGGTGATACCCGTTTTTTGGGTACCATGACAGATGATACCCGTTTTTTGGGTACCATGACAGATGGTACCCATTTTTTCGGTACCATGACGGATGATACCCGTTTTTTGGGTACCATGACGGATGATACCCGTTTTTGGGTACCATGACAGATGGTACCTGTTTTTTAGGTACCATGACAGATGATACAAGTGTTTTGGTACCATGACAGATGGAACCCGTTTTTTGGGTACCATGACAGATGATACCCGTTTGTTAGGTACCATGACAGATGATACCCGTTTTCAGGTACCATTACAGGTGATACCCGTTTGTTAGGTACCATGACGGATGGTACCCGTTTTTTAGGTACCATGACAGATGATACCCGTTTTTTGGGTACCATGACAGATGATACCCGTTTTTTAGGTACCATGACAGATGATACCCGTTTTTCAGGTACCATTACAGGTGATACCTGTTTGTTAGGTACCATTACAGGTGATACCCGTTTTTTAGGTACCATGACAGATGGTACCCGTTTTTTAGGTACCATGACAGATGATACCTTTTTTAGGTACCATGACAGATGATACCCGTGTTTGGGTACCATGACAGATGGAACCCGTTTTTTGGGTACCGTGACAGATTATACCCGTTTGTTAGGTACCATGACAGATGATACCCGTTTTTTGGGTACCATGACAGATGATACCCGTTTGTTAGGTACCATGACAGGTGATACCCTTTTTTCAGGTACCATTACAGGTGATACCCGTTTTTTGGGTAAAATGACAGATGATACCCGTTTTTCAGGTACCATGACAGATGATACCCGTTTTTCAGGTACCATTACAGATGATACCCGTTTTTCAGGTACCATTACAGGTGATACCCGTTTTTTGGGTACCATGACAGGTGATACCCGTTTTTCAGGTACCATTACAGGTGATACCCGTTTTTGGGTACCATGACAGATGATACCCGATTTTCAGGTACCATTACAGGTGATACCCGTTTTTTGGGTACCGTGACAGATGATACCCGTTTGTTAGGTACCATGACAGATGATACCCGTTTTTTGGGTACCATGACAGATGATACCCGTTTGTTAGGTACCATGACAGGTGATACCCGTTTTTCAGGTACCATTACAGGTGATACCCGTTTTTCGGGTACCATGACAGATGATACCCGTTTTTCGGGTACCATGACAGATGATACCCGTTTTTTGGGTACCATTACAGGTGATACCCCTTTTTTGGGTACCATGACAGATGGCACCCGTTTTTTGGGTACCATGACAGATGATACCCGTTTTTGGGTACCATGACGGATGATACCCGTTTTTTCGGTACAATGACGGATGATACCCGTTTTTTGGGTACCATGACAGATGATACCCGCGTTTGGGTACCATGACAGATGGAACCCGTTTTTTGGGTACCGTGACAGATGATACCAGTTTGTTAGGTACCATGACAGATGATACCCGTTTTTTGGGTACCATGACAGATGATACCCGTTTGTTAGGTACCATGACAGGTGATACCCGTTTTTCAGGTACCATTACAGGTGATACCCGTTTTTTGGATACCATGACAGATGATACCCGTTTTTCGGGTACCATGACAGATGATACCCGTTTTTCGGGTACCATGACAGATGATACCCGTTTTTTGGGTACCATTACAGGTGATTCCCAATTTTTGGGTACCATGACAGGTGATACCCGTTTTTTGGGTACCATGACTGATGGTACCCGTTTTTTGGTACCATGACAGATGATACCCGTTTTTTGGGTACCATGACAGATGATACCCGTTTTTTGGGTACCATGACAGATGGTACCCGTTTTTTCGGTACCATGACAGATGATACCGGTTTTTTGGGTACCATGACAGAAGATACCCGTTTTTGGGTACCATGACAGATGATACCCGTTTTTTGGGTACCATGACATATGATACCCTTTTTTTGGGTACCATGACAGATTATACCCGTTTTTCGGTACCATGACAGAAGATACCCGTTTTTTGGGTACCAAGAGAGATGGTACCCGTTTTTTCGGTACCATGACAGATGATACCCGTTTTTTCGGTACCATGACAGATGATACCTTTTTTTAGGTACCATGACAGAAGATACCCGTTTTTTAGGTACCATGAGAGAAGATACTCGTTTTTTCGGTACCATGACAGAAGATACCCGTTTTTTGGGTACCATGACAGATGATACCCATTTTTTGGGTACCATGACAGAAGATACCCGTTTTTTGGGTACCATGACAGATGATACTCGTTTTTTCGGTACCATGACAGAAGATACCCGTTTTTCGGTACCATGACAGAAGATACCCGTTTTTTGGGTACCATGACAGATGATACCCATTTTTTGGGTACCATGACAGATGATACCCGTTTGTTAGGTACCATGACAGGTGATACCCTTTTTTCAGGTACCATTACAGGTGATACCCGTTTTTTGGGTAAAATGACAGATGATACCCGTTTTTTGAGTACCATGACAGATGATACCCGTTTTTTTGGGTACCATGATATGTGATACCCGTTTTTTGGGTACCATTACAGATGATACCCGTTTATTGGGTACCATGACAGATGATACCCGTTTATTGGGTACCATGACAGATGATACCCGTTTATTGGGTACCATGACAGATGATACCCGTTTTTTGGGTACCATGACAGATGATACCCGTTTTTTGGGTACCATGACAGATGATACCGGTTTTTTAGGTACCATGACAGATGGTACCCGTTTTTTGGGTACCATGACAGATGGTACCCGTTTTTCAGGTACCATGACAGATGATACCCGTTTTTTGGGTACCATGACAGATGGTACCCGTTTTTAGGTACCATGACAGATGATACCCGTTTTTTGGGTACCATGACAGATGATACCCGTTTTTTGGGTACCATGACAGATGATACCCGTGTTTGGGTACCAAGACAGGTGATACCCGTTTTTCGGGTACCATGACAGATGATACCCGTTTTTCGGGTACCATGACAGATGATACCCGTTTTTTGGGTACCATTACAGGTGATACCCGTTTTTTTGGGTACCATTACAGGTGATACCCGTTTTTTTGGGTACCATGACAGATGATACCCGTTTTTAGGTACCATGACAGATGATACCCGTTTTTTGAGTACCATGACAGATGATACCCGTTTTTCGGGTACCATAACATATGATACCCGTTTTTTAGGTACCATGACAGATGATACCCGTTTTTAGGTACCATGACAGATGATACCCGTTTTTTAGGTACCATGACAGATGATAACCGTTTTTTGGGTATCATGACAGATGATACCCGTTTTCGGGTACCATGACAGATGATACCCGATTTTTAGGTACCATGACAGATGATACCCGTTTTTCGGGTACCATGACAGATGATACCCGTTTTTCGGGTACCATCACAGATGATACCCGTTTTTAGGTACCATGACAGATGATACCCGTTTTTTGAGTACCATGACAGATGGAACCCGTTTTTTGGGTACCATGACAGATGATACCCGTTTGTTAGGTACCATGACAGATGATACCCGTTTTTCAGGTACCATGACAGGTGATACCCGTTTTTCAGGTACCATTACAGGTGATACCCGTTTTTTGGGTACCATGACAGATGATACCCGTTTTTCGGGTACCATGACAGATGATACCCGTTTTTCGGGTACCATTACAGGTGATACCCGTTTTTTGGGTACCATGACAGATGATACCCGTTTTTTGGGTACCATGACAGATGGTACCCATTTTTTCGGTACCATGACGGATGATACCCGTTTTTTGGGTACCATGACGGATGATACCCGTTTTTGGGTACCATGACAGATGGTACCTGTTTTTTAGGTACCATGACAGATGATACAAGTGTTTTGGTACCATGACAGATGGAACCCGTTTTTTGGGTACCATGACAGATGATACCCGTTTGTTAGGTACCATGACAGATGATACCCGTTTTCAGGTACCATTACAGGTGATACCCGTTTGTTAGGTACCATGACGGATGGTACCCGTTTTTTAGGTACCATGACAGATGATACCCGTTTTTTGGGTACCATGACAGATGATACCCGTTTTTTAGGTACCATGACAGATGATACCCGTTTTTCAGGTACCATTACAGGTGATACCTGTTTGTTAGGTACCATTACAGGTGATACCCGTTTTTTAGGTACCATGACAGATGGTACCCGTTTTTTAGGTACCATGACAGATGATACCTTTTTTAGGTACCATGACAGATGATACCCGTGTTTGGGTACCATGACAGATGGAACCCGTTTTTTGGGTACCGTGACAGATGATACCCGTTTGTTAGGTACCATGACAGATGATACCCGTTTTTTGGGTACCATGACAGATGATACCCGTTTGTTAGGTACCATGACAGGTGATACCCTTTTTTCAGGTACCATTACAGGTGATACCCGTTTTTTTGGGTAAAATGACAGATGATACCCGTTTTTCAGGTACCATGACAGATGATACCCGTTTTTCAGGTACCATTACAGATGATACCCGTTTTTCAGGTACCATTACAGGTGATACCCGTTTTTTGGGTACCATGACAGGTGATACCCGTTTTTCAGGTACCATTACAGGTGATACCCGTTTTTGGGTACCATGACAGATGATACCCGATTTTCAGGTACCATTACAGGTGATACCCGTTTTTTGGGTACCGTGACAGATGATACCCGTTTGTTAGGTACCATGACAGATGATACCCGTTTTTTGGGTACCATGACAGATGATACCCGTTTGTTAGGTACCATGACAGGTGATACCCGTTTTTCAGGTACCATTACAGGTGATACCCGTTTTTCGGGTACCATGACAGATGATACCCGTTTTTCGGGTACCATGACAGATGATACCCGTTTTTTGGGTACCATTACAGGTGATACCCCTTTTTTGGGTACCATGACAGATGGCACCCGTTTTTTGGGTACCATGACAGATGATACCCGTTTTTTGGGTACCATGACGGATGATACCCGTTTTTTCGGTACAATGACGGATGATACCCGTTTTTTGGGTACCATGACAGATGATACCCGCGTTTGGGTACCATGACAGATGGAACCCGTTTTTTGGGTACCGTGACAGATGATACCAGTTTGTTAGGTACCATGACAGATGATACCCGTTTTTTGGGTACCATGACAGATGATACCCGTTTGTTAGGTACCATGACAGGTGATACCCGTTTTTCAGGTACCATTACAGGTGATACCCGTTTTTTGGATACCATGACAGATGATACCCGTTTTTCGGGTACCATGACAGATGATACCCGTTTTTCGGGTACCATGACAGATGATACCCGTTTTTTGGGTACCATTACAGGTGATTCCCATTTTTTGGGTACCATGACAGGTGATACCCGTTTTTTGGGTACCATGACTGATGGTACCCGTTTTTTTGGTACCATGACAGATGATACCCGTTTTTTGGGTACCATGACAGATGATACCCGTTTTTTGGGTACCATGACAGATGGTACCCGTTTTTTCGGTACCATGACAGATGATACCCGTTTTTTGGGTACCATGACAGAAGATACCCGTTTTTGGGTACCATGACAGATGATACCCGTTTTTTGGGTACCATGACATATGATACCCTTTTTTTGGGTACCATGACAGATTATACCCGTTTTTCGGTACCATGACAGAAGATACCCGTTTTTTGGGTACCAAGAGAGATGGTACCCGTTTTTTCGGTACCATGACAGATGATACCCGTTTTTTCGGTACCATGACAGATGATACCTTTTTTAGGTACCATGACAGAAGATACCCGTTTTTTAGGTACCATGAGAGAAGATACTCGTTTTTTCGGTACCATGACAGAAGATACCCGTTTTTTGGGTACCATGACAGATGATACCCATTTTTTGGGTACCATGACAGAAGATACCCGTTTTTGGGTACCATGACAGATGATACTCGTTTTTTCGGTACCATGACAGAAGATACCCGTTTTTCGGTACCATGACAGAAGATACCCGTTTTTTGGGTACCATGACAGATGATACCCATTTTTTGGGTACCATGACAGATGATACCCGTTTGTTAGGTACCATGACAGGTGATACCCTTTTTTCAGGTACCATTACAGGTGATACCCGTTTTTTGGGTAAAATGACAGATGATACCCGTTTTTCAGGTACCATGACAGATGATACCCGTTTTTCAGGTACCATTACAGATGATACCCGTTTTTCAGGTACCATTACAGGTGATACCCGTTTTTTGGGTACCATGACAGGTGATATCCGTTTTTCAGGTACCATTACAGGTGATACCCGTTTTTGGGTACCATGACAGATGATACCCGATTTTCAGGTACCATTACAGGTGATACCCGTTTTTTGGATACCGTGACAGATGATACCCGTTTGTTAGGTACCATGACAGATGATACCCGTTTTTTGGGTACCATGACAGATGATACCCGTTTGTTAGGTACCATGACAGGTGATACCCGTTTTTCAGGTACCATTACAGGTGATACCCGTTTTTCGGGTACCATGACAGATGATACCCGTTTTTCGGGTACCATGACAGATGATACCCGTTTTTTGGGTACCATTACAGGTGATACCCCTTTTTTGGGTACCATGACAGATGGCACCCGTTTTTTGGGTACCATGACAGATGATACCCGTTTTTTGGGTACCATGACGGATGATACCCGTTTTTTCGGTACAATGACGAATGATACCCGTTTTTTGGGTACCATGACAGATGATACCCGCGTTTGGGTACCATGACAGATGGAACCCGTTTTTTGGGTACCGTGACAGATGATACCAGTTTGTTAGGTACCATGACAGATGATACCCGTTTTTTGGGTACCATGACAGATGATACCCGTTTGTTAGGTACCATGACAGGTGATACCCGTTTTTCAGGTACCATTACAGGTGATACCCGTTTTTTGGATACCATGACAGATGATACCCGTTTTTCGGGTACCATGACAGATGATACCCGTTTTTCGGGTACCATGACAGATGATACCCGTTTTTTGGGTACCATTACAGGTGATTCCCATTTTTTGGGTACCATGACAGGTGATACCCGTTTTTTGGGTACCATGACTGATGGTACCCGTTTTTTAGGTACCATGACAGATGATACCCGTTTTTTGGGTACCATGACAGATGATACCCGTTTTTTGGGTACCATGACAGATGGTACCCGTTTTTTCGGTACCATGACAGATGATACCCGTTTTTTGGGTACCATGACAGAAGATACCCGTTTTTGGGTACCATGACAGATGATACCCGTTTTTTGGGTACCATGACATATGATACCCTTTTTTGGGTACCATGACAGATTATACCCGTTTTTCGGTACCATGACAGAAGATACCCGTTTTTTGGGTACCAAGAGAGATGGTACCCGTTTTTTCGGTACCATGACAGATGATACCCGTTTTTTCGGTACCATGACAGATGATACCTTTTTTTAGGTACCATGACAGAAGATACCCGTTTTTTAGGTACCATGGCTTCAAATAGTGAGTTAATTAGGTTTATTTATAGTCTGTACACTATGGAATTATTCGCTTGTTTACTAGTTACCCTTAATATCATTAGTCGCAGCGAAGCTTTGACTTTAAAAGCAATTGGTTTCTTTATTTAAGTTTTGCGAACTCTAACCTAGAAGGTTATATTGGACGACGCTGAATGTTAAAGGTGAAATGGTTTCGATAGACCTGACTTAGGAGAAGGTGGTAAGCCCAGAGCAGGCTTCTCTATCAGCCGCAGCAGTAGCGAACTGATGATCCGGGATGAGTTAGTTGACTTTCCTCTAAGAGAGGAATGAGGTAATCGTTCAAATATCTGTGAAACTATGGGCAGCAGGCTGATGGAGCGGTAGTTTGATGGCGAGAGCGTGTCCCACCCCGGGTCAGGTGGACGACGGCCTTAAGGGGGAGGTGCTGGAGCATGGGCGCCGTGACGCCATCATGCCCCGGGGATTCAAGCTTTTGGTGTAAGAAGCCACCTATCTTGGGGTGACTATGGGAATATGGAGGCTTGGGTAATGGCACCTTATGCCATTTGCGTTCCATTACAGGTGATACCCGTTTTTAGGTACCATTACAGGTGATACCCGTTTTTTTGGGTACCATGACAGATGATACCCGTGTTTTGAGTACCATGACAGATGATACCCGTTTTTAGGTACCATGACAGATGATACCCGTTTTTTTGGGTACCATGACATGTGATACCCGTTTTTTGGGTACCATGACAGATGATACCCGTTTTTTTAGGTACCATGAGAGATGATACCCGTTTTTTGCGTACCATGACAGATGATACCCGTTTTTTTAGGTACCATGAGAGATGATACCCGTTTTTTGCGTACCATGACAGATGATACCCGTTTTTGAGTACCATGATATGTGATACCCGTTTTTTGGGTACCATGACAGATGATACCCGTTTTTGAGTACCATGACATGTGATACCCGTTTTTTGGGTACCATGACAGATGATACCCGTTTTTGAGTACCATGACATGTGATACCCGTTTTTTGGGTACCATGACAGATGATACCCGTTTTTTTAGGTACCATGAGAGATGATACCCGTTTTTTGCGTACCATGACAGATGATACCCGTTTTTTGGGTACCATGACATGTGATACCCGTTTTTTGGGTACCATGGCAGATGATACCCGTTTTTTGGGTACCATGACATGTGATACCCGTTTTTTGGGTACCATGACAGATGATACCCGTTTTTTTAGGTACCATGAGAGATGATACCCGTTTTTTGCGTACCATGACAGATGATACCCGTTTTTGAGTACCATGGCAGATGATACCCGTTTTTTGGGTACCATGACATGTGATACCCGTTTTTTGGGTACCATGACAGATGATACCCGTTTATTGGGTACCATGACAGATGATACCCCTTTTTTGCGTACCATGACAGATGATACCGGTTTTTTAGGTACCATGACAGATGATACCCGTGTTTGGGTGCCATGACAGATGGAACCCGTTTTTTGGGTACCATGACAGATGATACCCGTTTTTCGGGTACCATTACAGGTGATACCCGTTTTTCGGGTACCATGACAGTTGATACCCGTTTATTGGGTACCGTGACAGATGATACCCGTTTTTTGGGTACCATGACACATGATACCCGTTTTTTGGGTACCATGACAGATGGTACCCGTTTTTAGGTACCATGACAGATGATACCCGTTTTTTGGGTACCATGACAGATGATACCCGTTTTTCGGGTACCATGACAGATGATACCCGTTTTTCGGGTACCATTACAGGTGATACCCGTTTTTCGGGTACCATGACAGTTGATACCCGTTTTTTGGGTACCATGACAGGTGATACCCGTTTTTTGGGTACCATGACAGGTGATACCCGTTTTTTGGGTACCATGACAGGTGATACCCGTTTTTTGGGTACCATGACAGATGATACCGGTTTTTTTAGGTACCATGACAGATGGTACCCGTTTTTTGGGTAGCATGACAGATGATACCCGTTTTTTTGGGTACCATGACAGATGGTACCCGTTTTTTGGGTACCATGACAGATGATACCCGTTTTTAAGGTACCATGATAGATGATACCCGTTTTTTAGGTACCATGACAGATGATACCCGTTTTTTAGGTACCATGACAGATGATACCCGTGTTTGGGTACCATGAAAGATTATACCCGTGTTTGGGTACCATGACAGGTGATACCCGTTTTTTGGGTACCATGACAGGTGATACCCGTTTTTTGGGTACCATGACAGATGATACCGGTTTTTTTAGGTACCATGACAGATGGTACCCGTTTTTTGGGTAGCATGACAGATGATACCCGTTTTTTGGGTACCATGACAGATGGTACCCGTTTTTTGGGTACCATGACAGATGATACCCGTTTTTAAGGTACCATGACAGATGATACCCGTTTTTTAGGTACCATGACAGATGATACCCGTTTTTTAGGTACCATGACAGATGATACCCGTTTTTTGGGTACCATGACAGATGATACCCGTTTTTTTGGGTACCATGACAGATGATACCCGTGTTTGGGTACCATGAAAGATGATAACCGTGTTTGGGTACCATGACAGGTGATACCCGTTTTTTAGGTACCATGACAGGAGATACCCGTTTTTTTGGGTACCATGACAGGTGATACCCGTTTTTTAGGTACCATGACAGATGATACCCGTGTTTTGAGTACCATGACAGATGATACCCGTTTTTAGGTACCATGACAGACGATACCCGTTTTTTGGGTACCATGACATGTGATACCCGTTTTTTGGGTACCATGACAGATGATACCCGTTTTTTTAGGTACCATGAGAGATGATACCCGTTTTTTGCGTACCATGACAGATGATACCCGTTTTTGAGTACCATGGCATATGATACCCGTTTTTTGGGTACCATGACATGTGATACCCGTTTTTTGGGTACCATGACAGATGATACCCGTTTATTGGGTACCATGACAGATGATACCCGTTTTTTGCGTACCATGACAGATGATACCGGTTTTTTAGGTACCATGACAGATGATACCCGTGTTTGGGTACCATGACAGATGGAACCCGTTTTTCGGGTACCATGACAGATGATACCCGTTTTTCGGGTACCATTACAGGTGATACCCGTTTTTCGGGTACCATGACAGTTGATACCCGTTTATTGGGTACCGTGACAGATGATACCCGTTTTTTGGGTACCATGACACATGATACCCGTTTTTTGGGTGCCATGACAGATGGTACCAGTTTTTAGGTACCATGACAGATGATACCCGTTTTTTGGGTACCATGACAGATGATACCCGTTTTTCGGGTACCATGACAGATGATACCCGTTTTTCGGATACCATTACAGGTGATACCCGTTTTTCGGGTACCATGACAGTTGATACCCGTTTTTTGGGTACCATGACAGGTGATACCCGTTTTTTGGGTACCATGACAGGTGATACCCGTTTTTTGGGTACCATGACAGGTGATACCCGTTTTTTTGGGTACCATGACAGATGATACCGGTTTTTTTAGGTACCATGACAGATGGTACCCGTTTTTTGGGTAGCATGACAGATGATACCCGTTTTTTGGGTACCATGACAGATGGCACCCGTTTTTTGGGTACCATGACAGATGATACCCGTTTTTAAGGTACCATGACAGATGATACCCGTTTTTTAGGTACCATGACAGATGATACCCGTTTTTTAGGTACCATGACAGATGATACCCGTTTTTTTGGGTACCATGAAAGATGATACCCGTTTTTTTGGGTACCATGACAGATGATACCCGTGTTTGGGTACCATGAAAGATGATACCCGTGTTTGGGTACCATGACAGGTGATACCCGTTTTTTGGGTACCATGACAGGTGATACCCGTTTTTTGGGTACCATGACAGATGATACCGGTTTTTTAGGTACCATGACAGATGGTACCCGTTTTTTGGGTAGCATGACAGATGATACCCGTTTTTTGGGTACCATGACAGATGGTACCCGTTTTTTGGGTACCATGACAGATGATACCCGTTTTTAAGGTACCATGACAGATGATACCCGTTTTTAGGTACCATGACAGATGATACCCGTTTTTTAGGTACAATGACAGATGATACCCGTTTTTTGGGTACCATGACAGATGATACCCGTTTTTTTGGGTACCATGACAGATGATACCCGTGTTTGGGTACCATGAAAGATGATACCCGTGTTTGGGTACCATGACAGGTGATACCCGTTTTTTGGGTACCATGACAGATGATACCCGTTTTTAAGGTACCATGACAGATGATACCCGTTTTTTAGGTACCATGACAGATGATACCCGTTTTTTAGGTACCATGACAGATGATACCCGTTTTTTTGGGTACCATGACAGATGATACCCGTTTTTTTGGGTACCATGACAGATGATACCCGTGTTTGGGTACCATGAAAGATGATACCCGTGTTTGGGTACCATGACAGGTGATACCCGTTTTTTGGGTACCATGACAGGTGATACCCGTTTTTTGGGTACCATGACAGATGATACCGGTTTTTTAGGTACCATGACAGATGGTACCCGTTTTTTGGGTAGCATGACAGATGATACCCGTTTTTTGGGTACCATGACAGATGGTACCCGTTTTTTGGGTACCATGACAGATGATACCCGTTTTTAAGGTACCATACCAGATGATACCCGTTTTTAGGTACCATGACAGATGATACCCGTTTTTTAGGTACAATGACAGATGATACCCGTTTTTTGGGTACCATGACAGATGATACCCGTTTTTTTTTGGGTACCATGACAGATGATACCCGTGTTTGGGTACCATGAAAGATGATACCCGTGTTTGGGTACCATGACAGGTGATACCCGTTTTTTGGGTACCATGACAGGTGATACCCGTTTTTTGGGTACCATGACAGGTGATACCCGTTTTTTGGGTACCATGACAGGTGATACCCGTTTTTTGGGTACCATGACAGATGATACCGGTTTTTTGGGTACCATGACAGATGGTACCCGTTTTTTGGGTACCATGACAGGTGATACCCGTTTTTTTAGTACCATGACAGATGATACCCGTTTTTTGGGTACCATGACATGATACCCGTGTTTGGGTACCATGACAGATGATACCCGATTTTTGGGTACCATGACAGATGATACCGGTGTTTAGGTACCATGACAGATGATACCCGTTTTTTGCGTACCATGACAGATGATACCGGTGTTTAGGTACCATGACAGATGATACCCGTTTTTTGGGTACCATGACAGATGGTACCCGTTTTTTCGGTACCATGACAGAAGATACCCATTTTTTGGGTACCATGATAGATGATACCCGTTTTTTGGGTACCATGACAGATGATACCGGTGTTTAGGTACCATGACAGATGATACCCGTTTTTTGGGTACCATGACAGATGGTACCCGTTTTTTCGGTACCATGACAGAAGATACCCATTTTTTGGGTACCATGATAGATGATACCCGTTTTTTGGGTACCATGACATGTGATACCCGTTTTTTGGGTACCATGACAGATGATACCCGTTTATTGGGTACCATGACAGATGATACCCGTTTTTTGCGTACCATGACAGATGATACCGGTTTTTTAGGTACCATGACAGATGATACCCGTGTTTGGGTACCATGACAGATGGAACCCGTTTTTTGGGTACCATGACAGATGATACCCGTTTTTCGGGTACCATTACAGGTGATACCCGTTTTTCGGGTACCATGACAGTTGATACCCGTTTATTGGGTACCGTGACAGATGATACCCGTTTTTTGGGTACCATGACACATGATACCCGTTTTTTGGGTACCATGACAGATGGTACCAGTTTTTAGGTACCATGACAGATGATACCCGTTTTTTGGGTACCATGACAGATGATACCCGTTTTTCGGGTACCATGACAGATGATACCCGTTTTTCGGGTACCATTACAGGTGATACCCGTTTTTCGGGTACCATGACAGTTGATACCCGTTTTTTGGGTACCATGACAGGTGATACCCGTTTTTTGGGTACCATGACAGGTGATACCCGTTTTTTGGGTACCATGACAGGTGATACCCGTTTTTTGGGTACCATGACAGATGATACCGGTTTTTTTAGGTACCATGACAGATGGTACCCGTTTTTTGGGTAGCATGACAGATGATACCCGTTTTTTGGGTACCATGACAGATGGCACCCGTTTTTTGGGTACCATGACAGATGATACCCGTTTTTAAGGTACCATGACAGATGATACCCGTTTTTTAGGTACCATGACAGATGATACCCGTTTTTAGGTACCATGACAGATGATACCCGTTTTTTTGGGTACCATGACAGATGATACCCGTTTTTTTGGGTACCATGACAGATGATACCCGTGTTTGGGTACCATGAAAGATGATACCCGTGTTTGGGTACCATGACAGGTGATACCCGTTTTTTGGGTACCATGACAGGTGATACCCGTTTTTTGGGTACCATGACAGGTGATACCGGTTTTTTTAGGTACCATGACAGATGGTACCCGTTTTTTGGGTAGCATGACAGATGATACCCGTTTTTTGGGTACCATGACAGATGGTACCCGTTTTTTGGGTACCATGACAGATGATACCCGTTTTTAAGGTACCATGACAGATGATACCCGTTTTTAGGTACCATGACAGATGATACCCGTTTTTTAGGTACAATGACAGATGATACCCGTTTTTTGGGTACCATGACAGATGATACCCGTTTTTTTGGGTACCATGACAGCTGATACCCGTGTTTGGGTACCATGAAAGATGATACCCGTGTTTGGGTACCATGACAGGTGATACCCGTTTTTTGGGTACCATGACAGGTGATACCCGTTTTTTGGGTACCATGACAGGTGATACCCGTTTTTTGGGTACCATGACAGGTGATACCCGTTTTTTGGGTACCATGACAGGTGATACCCGTTTTTTGGGTACCATGACAGATGATACCGGTTTTTTGGGTACCATGACCGATGGTACCCGTTTTTTGGGTACCATGACAGGTGATACCCGTTTTTTTAGTACCATGACAGATGATACCCGTTTTTTGGGTACCATGACATGATACCCGTGTTTGGGTACCATGACAGATGATACCCGATTTTTGGGTACCATGACAGATGATACCGGTGTTTAGGTACCATGACAGATGATACCCGTTTTTTGGGTACCATGACAGATGATACCGGTGTTTAGGTACCATGACAGATGATACCCGTTTTTTGGGTACCATGACAGATGGTACCCGTTTTTTCGGTACCATGACAGATGGTACCCGTTTTTTCGGTACCATGACAGAAGATACCCATTTTTTGGGTACCATGACAGATGATAATCGTTTTGAGGTACCATGACAGAAGATACCCGTTTTTTGGGTACCATGACTGATGGTACCCGTTTTTTGGGTACCATGACACATGATACCCGTTTTTTCGGTACCATGACAGATGATACCCGTTTTTTAGGTACCATGACAGATGATACCCGTTTTTTTGGGTACCATGACAGATGATACCCGTTTTTTTGGGTACCATGACAGATGATACCCGTGTTTGGGTACCATGAAAGATGATACCCGTGTTTGGGTACCATGACAGGTGATACCCGTTTTTTGGGTACCATGAAAGTGATACCCGTTTTTTGGGTACCATGACAGATGATACCGGTTTTTTTAGGTACCATGACAGATGGTACCCGTTTTTTGGGTAGCATGACAGATGATACCCGTTTTTTGGGTACCATGACAGATGGTACCCGTTTTTTGGGTACCATGACAGATGATACCCGTTTTTAAGGTACCATGACAGATGATACCCGTTTTTAGCTACCATGACAGATGATACCCGTTTTTTAGGTACAATGACAGATGATACCCGTTTTTTTGGGTACCATGACAGATGATACCCGTGTTTGGGTACCATGAAAGATGATACCCGTGTTTGGGTACCATGACAGATGATACCCGTTTTTTGGGTACCATGACAGGTGATACCCGTTTTTTGGGTACCATGACAGGTGATACCCGTTTTTTGGGTACCATGACAGGTGATACCCGTTTTTTGGGTACCATGACAGGTGATACCCGTTTTTTGGGTACCATGACAGATGATACCGGTTTTTTGGGTACCATGACAGATGGTACCCGTTTTTGTGGGTACTATGACAGGTGATACCCGTTTTTTTAGTACCATGACAGATGATACCCGTTTTTTGGGTACCATGACATGATACCCGTGTTTGGGTACCATGACAGATGATACCCGATTTTTGGGTACCATGACAGATGATACCGGTGTTTAGGTACCATGACAGATGATACCCGTTTTTTGGGTACCATGACAGATGATACCGGTGTTTAGGTACCATGACAGATGATACCCGTTTTTTGGGTACCATGACAGATGGTACCCGTTTTTTCGGTACCATGACAGAAGATACCCATTTTTTGGGTACCATGACAGATGATAATCGTTTTTAGGTACCATGACAGAAGATACCCGTTTTTTGGGTACCATGACTGATGGTACCCGTTTTTTGGGTACCATGACACATGATACCCGTTTTTTCGGTACCATGACAGAAGATACCCGTTTTTTGGGTACCAAGAGAGATGGTACCCGTATTTTCGGTACCATGACAGATGATACCCGTTTTTTCGGTACCATGACAGATGATACCTTTTTTAGGTACCATGACAGAAGATACCCGTTTTTTGGGTACCATGACAGATGATACCCGTTTTTTAGGTACCATGACAGAAGATACCCGTTTTTTCGGTACCATGACAGAAGATACCCGTTTTTTGGGTACAATGACGGATGGTACCCGTTTTTTGGGTACCATTACGGATGTTACCCATTTTTTGGGTACCATGACAGAAGATACCCGTTTCTTGGGTACCATGACAGAAGATACCCGTTTTTTCGGTACCATGACAGAAGATACGCGTTTTTTCGGTACCAAGACAGAAGATACGCGTTTTTCGGTATCATGACGGATCATACCCGTTTTTTCGGTACCATGACATGAGATACCCGTTTTTTGGGTACCATGACATATGATACCCGTTTTTTGAGTACCATGACAGATGATACTCGTTTTTTGGGTACCATGACAGATGATACCCCCCCTAGACAAGGGCGCCTGCTATAGTAATGGATCCTACCTTTGTCTAGGTCACACCTATAAGAGAAGCCGACTTTTTGAACGGGGCCTCGGAGAGACTCGCCGATGGTCTAGGAGTGTCGGCCGTGGTCCAAAACGTATAATTCCAGAGTTTTGTCACTCTCCGTGAAGCCGTTCCCACTTTTCGGTATCGTGTCTGCAGTAGCGAGTCAAGACGGGTTGATTATATAGTGCGCTACCTGGACTTGTAGCCTTACTTTTTACAAGTTTTTCCAAAATTTGAACGGCTCGACAGAACTTTCTGAATTTCACAATGGGTACGTTTCTTAACCCGGGGAACACGCCTGGACCGCTCTTGAGTCGCTGTGGTCCTTGGTTCGAGTTTTAGAAATTTTTGGCTATCTTTGATCGCTTCTTGGGAAGAAGCGAGAGGAGGTTTAAGGAATCTGACTGTTGGGTCGTGTAGCCGTCGGGGAGGACTACCGGAATCGGTGGTCCGAGTTCGACCTCCGGCGCCCAGTCGAGAGTAAAAGTGTTTTATGTGTATAGCGTGCGCTACCGCAGGCGCTGGGGGATTTCCCGCGGTGGGTCAGTAGTGCCCCTGGGGCCGAAGCTTCACCTAACATTTGGCGGTTCCAGGTCCATTAAGGCGCCGACGAGAGCGTCCCGCAGTTTTGCCCGACTTTGGAAGCTTAGATCCGGGCAGGGCGTACAGGTTTAAGGACACTGAGCACATGTGTGGAAAGCGGTCGAGCTGCACTACAACAGTTAGTGGTCCGAATTGGCGGATTTTGCGCCGTTCAAATTTTAGAAAGTTTTGGCCACCTTACGAGAGGTGTGGGCGGCCCCCGTCGGCGCGGTTTCGCACACGAAGGTGTTTCTGCATAGCCCTGGAGAAGTAGTGCCCAGCCGCGGTGTCCAGGTTCGAATCCCGCGCACCTTTTGGGAGTAAATCGGTTTTTTGTCAATAGAGGGCGCTGGTGGTAAGCGGGGGCGGACTTCGATCCGGCATACGCTGGCACCTGGTCCCCCGGGCACCCACTGCGAATTTCGCATCTCCAGCTCAATTACGGATGCCGTTACCGATTTTTAAGACTTTTTTGACTCCTGCGGGCCAACTGCTGGAGATGGGGGCAAAGTGCACATACGCATTCTTGCTCGCCTCGTCGAGACGCGTCTTTTGAGTCGTCGCGCGGCGCGGTAGCTTAATTTTGACAAATCGGCGGTGGCTCAACCGTAAGCGGCGCTGGGAGCAGATCGAGAACGCGTGGTCGTAGAAAGACGGGGTTTTTTGCATCGGGAGGGGCGAGACGAGCCCTTTTCAACGCACCCCTCGCCGACCTCGTATCTTAGAGAATAAGGCTCATTGCGACTTTGAAGACGTTGTTCCGGGGAGTGAGTGAGTGCGGGCAACTTCAACGAATCTGACTACAAAGCCCTCCTCGGGGAGGCTGGTGGACCCGCCAGTACGCGAAGCCCAGCCCCACACGGCCGGCCGCCGGTCCAGAGGAACAAGATCCGCGCTCCGTTCCAGGCTCTGGACCGAGCCAGACTGACTGTCTGTCAGCCCCACCAAGTGCTGGCAGGGCGGGAGCCAAAGCACTTTGGTGGCCAGAAGCACCACCCAGCCACCAAAGCACTCGACGACCAAAAAGAGGATCCACTTCCTTTGTCGAATGCTGTCGAAGGATGTCTAAGGATGGAGATCGCTAAATCGCGACCTGGCAACTACCACCTGCCTTATTCACCAGACACCATCTTCACTTCCTGCAGCTACTCACTCTGCGCTACTTTACAGCCCTTCTGCGTGTCCCCCGGCATCGCCGCCACCCTCGCCGACTCTCACCCCCGTTTCTCAGACTCGACACGCCTGCAAATATTTCGTCCTGCCGACATTCTCTTTATTAACGGCGAAAACAGCGAGACGCATGTGCGTTCGGACCTTGCCGCCATCTGTCGGACGTACGTACGTACGTAGGAGAACCAACTAGTCGTGTCGCAGCAGCAGCAGCCTGACAGAGGGCGTGCGTGCCTAGCGACGACTCTCTCTTCTGTCGGTCGGTCGGTCGGTCGGGCCATGGACAGAGAACAACTCTGTCACTCAACAGAGGGCCACAAATCTTTAAGGTAAAAACAAGACCGCATATATTATGTCAGTTGAACTGTAATATTTCCACTTATATAAAAAATCCACACTTGATTGGTCACTATGTTAGTAAAATACCCACAATGCTCTCCTGTTGACAAAAATATCTGACGTAGGAACTACAGAACTTAATTAAATATAATTCATGGTTATAAACTCAGCTGGGGAGCAAACCGGATAATAGTCCGTTAAACTCATTTTTCCTCCGTTTAAAGAGAAAAATCGTGTACTTGTATATGCTTAGTTTATCCAACTTATTTGAAATTTTCTGTGCTTATTGTCAACATAACTATCTAACTTCTGTAAAAGTTTTAAACGTCTATACCTGAGGCAAGTTGTTTTTCAAAATATTTCATTTTAATAAAAAAGGATAAAAATAATAATTTATTCTGGAATAGAAACTTATAACAACACCAAAATTTATATGATCTGTTCGGTTAAAAGCCAAAGTTGGTATTGAACTTCAATGTCTTTTAAGGATGCGACACGAATATTTTGAAGAAAATTCCTCCACCCAAAAGTACCCTTTACACGGGAAATTTTTCAAAAAAATTTGATGCTCTATATCTAGAAAATAGCTCTAACGACTTTGATAAAAATGCCATATGTTGAGATATTCTTATGACATGTGAAATATATATTTAAATTTTCTGGCTATAGCCCATGCAGTCCTGATGAGTTTTACATAACTGGTAAACCGTAGGAAATAGACCAAATCTTACTATACAAAAAAATGTAGATCTTGCTAAAACACAACATTTATGTCCAAATAAATCTTCTTGTAGAGGGAACCATTTCGGAGATATTCCTTGTTATTTGTGCGAGTTTTGGAAAATAAACTTTCGTCAAATGGAGCATCGTTGTTCATTTTTATATGTTAGCCGTGCAAAGAGATCGGAATTTCAAAGATTTAAAAGATCTGATTATCGCTCAAAACCTACTATATTCCCATATTCCACTTGTACCTACAAGAAAATACGCATTCATTTCTGCAAATGTTTATCTCAAACAATACGAAGAAGATATAGGAATAAGAGTTTGTAAGAATGGCTAGAGAAAGTCATGTGAGTGCACTACATCAGATCTGTTATTGTAAAGTTAACCATTTCCAAGATACTCCTTGTTTTCAAAGCCGTCACTTAGCGATCAGCTGTTAAAAGATTTGACTGCCACTAAGGCTATTGTATTCCCATACTCCCCTTGCACCTACAAAGAAATACGTAATAAAACTAATGCTTATTTTTCATTGTTATGATATACAAATAAGCACTTTTAACAATGCTTTGTACAAGAATGAACATCAGATTTTTAATACTAAGTATAAAATGCACACATTTGTATATAATTCAGCTAGTGATCATGATTTGCTTGCATAATCGCATAGGTAACAGGACATTAATGATAATAGCTTGTTCGTTACTTATACCCGTTATTTGTAACTGTGACAGTAATAATAACAGTTTCACGTAGGTAAATAGAGTTTGCCAGGTAATATCACAGTCTGCATATAATTATCGTCTGGTTTTTATCTCTGCACGTATATTAGCTTATTTTACCTGAATTGCATCATTCCCTGTGAATATTATCAGCTGTATGAAAACCCAGCGGCTACAAATATAGGCTCTGCGATGAACAACACGCTTTATGGCTTCAAATAGTGAGTTAATTAGGTTTATTTATACTCTGTACACCATGGAATTATTCGCTTGTTTACTAGTTACCCTTAATATCATTAGTCGCAGCGAAGCTTTGACTTTAAAAGCAATTGGTTTCTTTATTTAAGTTTTGCGGACTCTGACCTAGAAGGTTATATTGGACGACGCTGAATGTTAAAGGTGAAATGGTTTCGATAGACCTGACTTAGGAGAAGGTGGTAAGCCCAGAGCAGGCTTCTCTATCAGCCGCAGCAGTAGCGAACTGATGATCCGGGATGAGTTAGTTGACTTTCCTCTAAGAGAGGAATGAGGTAGGATTGGAGTAATCGTTCAAATATCTGTGAAACTATGGGCAGCAGGCTGATGGAGCGGTAGTTTGATGGCGAGAGCGTGTCCCACCCCGGGTCAGGTGGACGACGGCCTTAAGGGGGAGGTGCTGGAGCATGGGCGCCGTGACGCCATCATGCCCCGGGGATTTGCTGGGATATAAGCTTTTGGTGTAAGAAGCCACCTATCTTGGGGTGACTATGGGAATATGGAGGCTTGGGTAATGGCACCTTATGCCATTTGCGTTCCATTACAGGTGATACCCGTTTTTTAGGTACCATTACAGGTGATACCCGTTTTTAGGTACCATTACAGGTGATACCCGTTTTTAGGTACCATGACAGGTGATACCCGTTTTTAGGTACCATGACAGGTGATACCCGTTTTTCGGGTACCATGACAGATGATACCCGATTTTCGGGTACCATGACAGATGATACCCGATTTTCGGGTACCATGACAGATGATACTCGTTTTTTAGGTACCATGACAGGTGATACCCGTTTTTAGGTACCATGACAGGTGATACCCGTTTTTTGGGTACCATGACAGATGATACCCGTTTTTAGGTACCATGACAGGTGATACCCGTTTTTTAGGTACCATGACAGGTGATACCCGTTTTTTGGGTACCATGACAGATGATACCCGTTTTTTTAGGTACCATGACAGGTGATACCCGTTTTTTAGGTACCATGACAGATGATACCCGTTTTTCGGGTACCATGACAGATGATACCCGATTTTTGGGTACCATGACAGATGATACCCGTTTTTTGGGTACCATGACAGATGGTACCCGTTTTTCGGGTACCATGACAGATGATACCCGTTTTTGGGTACCATTACAGGTGATACCCGTTTTTTGGGTACCATGACAGATGGTACCCGTTTTTTCGGTACCATGACAGAAGATACCCGTTTTTTGGGTACCATGACTGATGGTACCCGTTTTTTGGGCACCATGACAGAAGATACCCGTTTTTTGGGTACCATGACAGATGATACCCGTTTGTTAGGTACCATGACAGATGGTACCCGTTTTTTAGGTACCATGACAGATGATACCCGTTTTTAGGTACCATGACAGATGATACCCGTTTTTTAGGTACCATGACAGGTGATACCCGTTTTTCGGGTACCATGACAGATGATACCCGATTTTCGGGTACCATGACAGATGATACCCGATTTTCGGGTACCATGACAGGTGATACCCGTTTTTTAGCTACCATGACAGGTGATACCCGTTTTTTAGGTACCATGACAGATGATACCCGTTTTTTGGGTACCATGACAGATGATACCCGTTTTTTTAGGTACCATGACAGATGATACCCGTTTTTTAGGTACCATGACAGGTGATACCCGTTTTTTGGGTACCATGACAGGTGATACCCGTTTTTTAGGTACCATGACAGATGATACCCGTTTTTTGGGTACCATGACAGATGATACCCGTTTTTTAGGTACCATGACAGATGATACCCGTTTTTAGGTACCATGACAGGTGATACCCGTTTTTTGGGTACCATGACAGATGATACCCGTTTTTTAGGTACCATGACAGGTGATACCCGTTTTTCGGGTACCATGATATATGATACCCGTTTTTCGGGTACCATGACAGATGATACCCGATTTTTGGGTACCATGACAGATGATACCCGTTTTTTAGGTACCATGACAGGTGATACCCGTTTTTTAGGTACCATGACAGATAATACCCGTTTTTTAGGTACCATGACAGATGATACCCGTTTTTCGGGTACCATGACAGATGATACCCGTTTTTAGGTACCATGACAGATGATACCCGTTTTTCGGGTACCATGACAGATGATACCCGATTCTTAGGTACCATGACAGATGATACCCGTTTTTTAGGTACCATGACAGGTGATACCCGTTTTTTAGGTACAATGACAGGTGATACCCGTTTTTTGGGTACCATGACAGATGATACCGGTTTTTTAGGTACCATGACAGATGGTACCCGTTTTTTGGGTACCATGACAGATGGTACCCGTTTTTTAGGTACCATGACAGATGATACCCGTTTTTTGGGTACCATGACAGATGGTACCCGTTTTTAGGTACCATGACAGATGATACCCGTTTTTTGGGTACCATGACAAATGATACCCGTTTTTTGGGTACCATGACAGATGATACCCGTGTTTGGGTACCAAGACAGGTGATACCCGTTTTTCGGGTACCATGACAGATGATACCCGTTTTTTCGGTACCATGACAGATGGTACCCGTTTTTTCGGTACCATGACAGAAGATACCCATTTTTTGGGTACCATGACAGATGATAATCGTTTTGAGGTACCATGACAGAAGATACCCGTTTTTTGGGTACCATGACTGATGGTACCCGTTTTTTGGGTACCATGACACATGATACCCGTTTTTTCGGTACCATGACAGATGATACCCGTTTTTTAGGTACCATGACAGATGATACCCGTTTTTTTGGGTACCATGACAGATGATACCCGTTTTTTTGGGTACCATGACAGATGATACCCGTGTTTGGGTACCATGAAAGATGATACCCGTGTTTGGGTACCATGACAGGTGATACCCGTTTTTTGGGTACCATGAAAGTGATACCCGTTTTTTGGGTACCATGACAGATGATACCGGTTTTTTTAGGTACCATGACAGATGGTACCCGTTTTTTGGGTAGCATGACAGATGATACCCGTTTTTTGGGTACCATGACAGATGGTACCCGTTTTTTGGGTACCATGACAGATGATACCCGTTTTTAAGGTACCATGACAGATGATACCCGTTTTTAGCTACCATGACAGATGATACCCGTTTTTTAGGTACAATGACAGATGATACCCGTTTTTTTGGGTACCATGACAGATGATACCCGTGTTTGGGTACCATGAAAGATGATACCCGTGTTTGGGTACCATGACAGATGATACCCGTTTTTTGGGTACCATGACAGGTGATACCCGTTTTTTGGGTACCATGACAGGTGATACCCGTTTTTTGGGTACCATGACAGGTGATACCCGTTTTTTGGGTACCATGACAGGTGATACCCGTTTTTTGGGTACCATGACAGATGATACCGGTTTTTTGGGTACCATGACAGATGGTACCCGTTTTTGTGGGTACTATGACAGGTGATACCCGTTTTTTTAGTACCATGACAGATGATACCCGTTTTTTGGGTACCATGACATGATACCCGTGTTTGGGTACCATGACAGATGATACCCGATTTTTGGGTACCATGACAGATGATACCGGTGTTTAGGTACCATGACAGATGATACCCGTTTTTTGGGTACCATGACAGATGATACCGGTGTTTAGGTACCATGACAGATGATACCCGTTTTTTGGGTACCATGACAGATGGTACCCGTTTTTTCGGTACCATGACAGAAGATACCCATTTTTTGGGTACCATGACAGATGATAATCGTTTTTAGGTACCATGACAGAAGATACCCGTTTTTTGGGTACCATGACTGATGGTACCCGTTTTTTGGGTACCATGACACATGATACCCGTTTTTTCGGTACCATGACAGAAGATACCCGTTTTTTGGGTACCAAGAGAGATGGTACCCGTATTTTCGGTACCATGACAGATGATACCCGTTTTTTCGGTACCATGACAGATGATACCTTTTTTAGGTACCATGACAGAAGATACCCGTTTTTTGGGTACCATGACAGATGATACCCGTTTTTTAGGTACCATGACAGAAGATACCCGTTTTTTCGGTACCATGACAGAAGATACCCGTTTTTTGGGTACAATGACGGATGGTACCCGTTTTTTGGGTACCATTACGGATGTTACCCATTTTTTGGGTACCATGACAGAAGATACCCGTTTCTTGGGTACCATGACAGAAGATACCCGTTTTTTCGGTACCATGACAGAAGATACGCGTTTTTTCGGTACCAAGACAGAAGATACGCGTTTTTCGGTATCATGACGGATCATACCCGTTTTTTCGGTACCATGACATGAGATACCCGTTTTTTGGGTACCATGACATATGATACCCGTTTTTTGAGTACCATGACAGATGATACTCGTTTTTTGGGTACCATGACAGATGATACCCCCCCTAGACAAGGGCGCCTGCTATAGTAATGGATCCTACCTTTGTCTAGGTCACACCTATAAGAGAAGCCGACTTTTTGAACGGGGCCTCGGAGAGACTCGCCGATGGTCTAGGAGTGTCGGCCGTGGTCCAAAACGTATAATTCCAGAGTTTTGTCACTCTCCGTGAAGCCGTTCCCACTTTTCGGTATCGTGTCTGCAGTAGCGAGTCAAGACGGGTTGATTATATAGTGCGCTACCTGGACTTGTAGCCTTACTTTTTACAAGTTTTTCCAAAATTTGAACGGCTCGACAGAACTTTCTGAATTTCACAATGGGTACGTTTCTTAACCCGGGGAACACGCCTGGACCGCTCTTGAGTCGCTGTGGTCCTTGGTTCGAGTTTTAGAAATTTTTGGCTATCTTTGATCGCTTCTTGGGAAGAAGCGAGAGGAGGTTTAAGGAATCTGACTGTTGGGTCGTGTAGCCGTCGGGGAGGACTACCGGAATCGGTGGTCCGAGTTCGACCTCCGGCGCCCAGTCGAGAGTAAAAGTGTTTTATGTGTATAGCGTGCGCTACCGCAGGCGCTGGGGGATTTCCCGCGGTGGGTCAGTAGTGCCCCTGGGGCCGAAGCTTCACCTAACATTTGGCGGTTCCAGGTCCATTAAGGCGCCGACGAGAGCGTCCCGCAGTTTTGCCCGACTTTGGAAGCTTAGATCCGGGCAGGGCGTACAGGTTTAAGGACACTGAGCACATGTGTGGAAAGCGGTCCAGCTGCACTACAACAGTTAGTGGTCCGAATTGGCGGATTTTGCGCCGTTCAAATTTTAGAAAGTTTTGGCCACCTTACGAGAGGTGTGGGCGGCCCCCGTCGGCGCGGTTTCGCACACGAAGGTGTTTCTGCATAGCCCTGGAGAAGTAGTGCCCAGCCGCGGTGTCCAGGTTCGAATCCCGCGCACCTTTTGGGAGTAAATCGGTTTTTTGTCAATAGAGGGCGCTGGTGGTAAGCGGGGGCGGACCTCGATCCGGCATACGCTGGCACCTGGTCCCCCGGGCACCCACTGCGAATTTCGCATCTCCAGCTCAATTACGGATGCCGTTACCGATTTTTAAGACTTTTTTGACTCCTGCGGGCCAACTGCTGGAGATGGGGGCAAAGTGCACATACGCATTCTTGCTCGCCTCGTCGAGACGCGTCTTTTGAGTCGTCGCGCGGCGCGGTAGCTTAATTTTGACAAATCGGCGGTGGCTCAACCGTAAGCGGCGCTGGGAGCAGATCGAGAACGCGTGGTCGTAGAAAGACGGGGTTTTTTGCATCGGGAGGGGCGAGACGAGCCCTTTTCAACGCACCCCTCGCCGACCTCGTATCTTAGAGAATAAGGCTCATTGCGACTTTGAAGACGTTGTTCCGGGGAGTGAGTGAGTGCGGGCAACTTCAACGAATCTGACTACAAAGCCCTCCTCGGGGAGGCTGGTGGACCCGCCAGTACGCGAAGCCCAGCCCCACACGGCCGGCCGCCGGTCCAGAGGAACAAGATCCGCGCTCCGTTCCAGGCTCTGGACCGAGCCAGACTGACTGTCTGTCAGCCCCACCAAGTGCTGGCAGGGCGGGAGTCAAAGCACTTTGCTGGCCAGAAGCACCACCCAGCCACCAAAGCACTCGACGACCAAAAAGAGGATCCACTTCCTTTGTCGAATGCTGTCGAAGGATGTCTAAGGATGGAGATCGCTAAATCGCGACCTGGCAACTACCACCTGCCTTATTCACCAGACACCATCTTCACTTCCTGCAGCTACTCACTCTGCGCTACTTTACAGCCCTTCTGCGTGTCCCCCGGCATCGCCGCCACCCTCGCCGACTCTCACCCCCGTTTCTCAGACTCGACACGCCTGCAAATATTTCGTCCTGCCGACATTCTCTTTATTAACGGCGAAAACAGCGAGACGCATGTGCGTTCGGACCTTGCCGCCATCTGTCGGACGGACGTACGTACGTAGGAGAACCAACTAGTCGTGTCGCAGCAGCAGCAGCCTGACAGAGGGCGTGCGTGCCTAGCGACGACTCTCTCTTCTGTCGGTCGGTCGGTCGGTCGGGCCATGGACAGAGAACAACTCTGTCACTCAACAGAGGGCCACAAATCTTTAAGGTAAAAACAAGACCGCATATATTATGTCAGTTGAACTGTAATATTTCCACTTATATAAAAAATCCACACTTGATTGGTCACTATGTTAGTAAAATACCCACAATGCTCTCCTTTTGACAAAAATATCTGACGTAGGAACTACAGAACTTAATTAAATATAATTCATGGTTATAAACTCAGCTGGGGAGCAAACCGGATAATAGTCCGTTAAACTCATTTTTCCTCCGTTTAAAGAGAAAAATCGTGTACTTGTATATGCTTAGTTTATCCAACTTATTTGAAATTTTCTGTGCTTATTGTCAACATAACTATCTAACTTCTGTAAAAGTTTTAAACGTCTATACCTGAGGCAAGTTGTTTTTCAAAATATTTCATTTTAATAAAAAAGGATAAAAATAATAATTTATTCTGGAATAGAAACTTATAACAACACCAAAATTTATATGATCTGTTCGGTTAAAAGCCAAAGTTGGTATTGAACTTCAATGTCTTTTAAGGATGCGACACGAATATTTTGAAGAAAATTCCTCCACCCAAAAGTACCCTTTACACGGGAAATTTTTCAAAAAAATTTGATGCTCTATATCTAGAAAATAGCTCTAACGACTTTGATAAAAATGCCATATGTTGAGATATTCTTATGACATGTGAAATATATATTTAAATTTTCTGGCTATAGCCCATGCAGTCCTGATGAGTTTTACATAACTGGTAAACCGTAGGAAATAGACCAAATCTTACTATACAAAAAAATGTAGATCTTGCTAAAACACAACATTTATGTCCAAATAAATCTTCTTGTAGAGGGAACCATTTCGGAGATATTCCTTGTTATTTGTGCGAGTTTTGGAAAATAAACTTTCGTCAAATGGAGCATCGTTGTTCATTTTTATATGTTAGCCGTGCAAAGAGATCGGAATTTCAAAGATTTAAAAGATCTGATTATCGCTCAAAACCTACTATATTCCCATATTCCACTTGTACCTACAAGAAAATACGCATTCATTTCTGCAAATGTTTATCTCAAACAATACGAAGAAGATATAGGAATAAGAGTTTGTAAGAATGGCTAGAGAAAGTCATGTGAGTGCACTACATCAGATCTGTTATTGTAAAGTTAACCATTTCCAAGATACTCCTTGTTTTCAAAGCCGTCACTTAGCGATCAGCTGTTAAAAGATTTGACTGCCACTAAGGCTATTGTATTCCCATACTCCCCTTGCACCTACAAAGAAATACGTAATAAAACTAATGCTTATTTTTCATTGTTATGATATACAAATAAGCACTTTTAACAATGCTTTGTACAAGAATGAACATCAGAGTTTTAATACTAAGTATAAAATGCACACATTTGTATATAATTCAGCTAGTGATCATGATTTGCTTGCATAATCGCATAGGTAACAGGACATTAATGATAATAGCTTGTTCGTTACTTATACCCGTTATTTGTAACTGTGACAGTAATAATAACAGTTTCACGTAGGTAAATAGAGTTTGCCAGGTAATATCACAGTCTGCATATAATTATCGTCTGGTTTTTATCTCTGCACGTATATTAGCTTATTTTACCTGAATTGCATCATTCCCTGTGAATATTATCAGCTGTATGAAAACCCAGCGGCTACAAATATAGGCTCTGCGATGAACAACACGCTTTATGGCTTCAAATAGTGAGTTAATTAGGTTTATTTATACTCTGTACACTATGGAATTATTCGCTTGTTTACTAGTTACCCTTAATATCATTAGTCGCAGCGAAGCTTTGACTTTAAAAGCAATTGGTTTCTTTATTTAAGTTTTGCGGACTCTAACCTAGAAGGTTATATTGGACGACGCTGAATGTTAAAGGTGAAATGGTTTCGATAGACCTGACTTAGGAGAAGGTGGTAAGCCCAGAGCAGGCTTCTCTATCAGCCGCAGCAGTAGCGAACTGATGATCCGGGATGAGTTAGTTGACTTTCCTCTAAGAGAGGAATGAGGTAGGATTGGAGTAATCGTTCAAATATCTGTGAAACTATGGGCAGCAGGCTGATGGAGCGGTAGTTTGATGGCGAGAGCGTGTCCCACCCCGGGTCAGGTGGACGACGGCCTTAAGGGGGAGGTGCTGGAGCATGGGCGCCGTGACGCCATCATGCCCCGGGGATTTGCTGGGATATAAGCTTTTGGTGTAAGAAGCCACCTATCTTGGGGTGACTATGGGAATATGGAGGCTTGGGTAATGGCACCTTATGCCATTTGCGTTCCATTACAGGTGATACCCGTTTTTTAGGTACCATTACAGGTGATACCCGTTTTTAGGTACCATTACAGGTGATACCCGTTTTTAGGTACCATGACAGGTGATACCCGTTTTTAGGTACCATGACAGGTGATACCCGTTTTTCGGGTACCATGACAGATGATACCCGATTTTCGGGTACCATGACAGATGATACCCGATTTTCGGGTACCATGACAGATGATACTCGTTTTTTAGGTACCATGACAGGTGATACCCGTTTTTAGGTACCATGACAGGTGATACCCGTTTTTTGGGTACCATGACAGATGATACCCGTTTTTAGGTACCATGACAGGTGATACCCGTTTTTTAGGTACCATGACAGGTGATACCCGTTTTTTGGGTACCATGACAGATGATACCCGTTTTTTTAGGTACCATGACAGGTGATACCCGTTTTTTAGGTACCATGACAGATGATACCCGTTTTTCGGGTACCATGACAGATGATACCCGATTTTTGGGTACCATGACAGATGATACCCGTTTTTTGGGTACCATGACAGATGGTACCCGTTTTTCGGGTACCATGACAGATGATACCCGTTTTTGGGTACCATTACAGGTGATACCCGTTTTTTGGGTACCATGACAGATGGTACCCGTTTTTTCGGTACCATGACAGAAGATACCCGTTTTTTGGGTACCATGACTGATGGTACCCGTTTTTTGGGCACCATGACAGAAGATACCCGTTTTTTGGGTACCATGACAGATGATACCCGTTTGTTAGGTACCATGACAGATGGTACCCGTTTTTTAGGTACCATGACAGATGATACCCGTTTTTAGGTACCATGACAGATGATACCCGTTTTTTAGGTACCATGACAGGTGATACCCGTTTTGCGGGTACCATGACAGATGATACCCGATTTTCGGGTACCATGACAGATGATACCCGATTTTCGGGTACCATGACAGGTGATACCCGTTTTTTAGCTACCATGACAGGTGATACCCGTTTTTTAGGTACCATGACAGATGATACCCGTTTTTTGGGTACCATGACAGATGATACCCGTTTTTTTAGGTACCATGACAGATGATACCCGTTTTTTAGGTACCATGACAGGTGATACCCGTTTTTTGGGTACCATGACAGGTGATACCCGTTTTTTAGGTACCATGACAGATGATACCCGTTTTTTGGGTACCATGACAGATGATACCCGTTTTTTAGGTACCATGACAGATGATACCCGTTTTTAGGTACCATGACAGGTGATACCCGTTTTTTGGGTACCATGACAGATGATACCCGTTTTTAGGTACCATGACAGGTGATACCCGTTTTTCGGGTACCATGATATATGATACCCGTTTTTCGGGTACCATGACAGATGATACCCGATTTTTGGGTACCATGACAGATGATACCCGTTTTTTAGGTACCATGACAGGTGATACCCGTTTTTTAGGTACCATGACAGATAATACCCGTTTTTTAGGTACCATGACAGATGATACCCGTTTTTCGGGTACCATGACAGATGATACCCGTTTTTAGGTACCATGACAGATGATACCCGTTTTTCGGGTACCATGACAGATGATACCCGATTCTTAGGTACCATGACAGATGATACCCGTTTTTTAGGTACCATGACAGGTGATACCCGTTTTTTAGGTACAATGACAGGTGATACCCGTTTTTTGGGTACCATGACAGATGATACCGGTTTTTTAGGTACCATGACAGATGGTACCCGTTTTTTGGGTACCATGACAGATGGTACCCGTTTTTTAGGTACCATGACAGATGATACCCGTTTTTTGGGTACCATGACAGATGGTACCCGTTTTTAGGTACCATGACAGATGATACCCGTTTTTTGGGTACCATGACAAATGATACCCGTTTTTTGGGTACCATGACAGATGATACCCGTGTTTGGGTACCAAGACAGGTGATACCCGTTTTTCGGGTACCATGACAGATGATACCCGATTTTTGGGTACCATGACAGATGATACCGGTTTTTAGGTACCATGACAGATAATACCCGTTTTTCAGGTACCATTACAGGTGATACCCGTTTTTTGGGTACCATGACAGATGATACCCGTTTTTTGAGTACCATGACAGATGATACCCGTTTTTTTGGGTACCATGACATGTGATACCCGTTTTTTGGGTACCATTACAGATGATACCCGTTTATTGGGTACCATGACAGATGATACCCGTTTATTGGGTACCATGACAGATGATACCCGTTTATTGGGTACCATGACAGATGATACCCGTTTTTTGGGTACCATGACAGATGCTACCCGTTTGTTAGGTACCATGACAGATGATACCCGTTTTTCAGGTACCATGACAGGTGATACCCGTTTTTCAGGTACCATTACAGGTGATACCCGTTTTTTGGGTACCATGACAGATGATACCCGTTTTTCGGGTACCATGACAGATGATACCCGTTTTTCGGGTACCATGACAGATGATACCCGTTTTTTGGGTACCATTACAGGTGATACCCGTTTTTTTGGGTACCATGACAGATGATACCCGTTTTTAGGTACCATGACAGATGATACCCGTTTTTAGGTACCATGACAGATGATACCCGTTTTTTGAGTACCATGACAGATGATACCCGTTTTTCGGGTACCATAACATATGATACCCGTTTTTTAGGTACCATGACAGATGATACCCGTTTTTCGGGTACCATGACAGATGATACCCGTTTTTAGGTACCATGACAGATGATACCCGTTTTTAGGTACCATGACAGATGATAACCGTTTTTTGGGTATCATGACAGATGATACCCGTTTTCGGGTACCATGACAGATGATACCCGATTTTTAGGTACCGTGACAGATGATACCCGTTTTTTGGGTACCATTACATGTGATACCCGTTTTTCGGGTACCATGACAGATGATACCCGTTTTTCGGGTACCATGACAGATGATACCAGTTTTTAGGTATCATGACAGATGATACCCGTTTTTAGGTACCATGACAGATGATACCCGTTTTTTGAGTACCATGACAGATGGAACCCGTTTTTTGGGTACCATGACAGATGATACCCGTTTGTTAGGTACCATGACAGGTGATACCCGTTTTTCAGGTACCATTACAGGTGATACCCGTTTTTTGGGTACCATGACGGATGGTACCAGTTTTTTAGGTACCATGACAGATGATACCCGTGTTTGGGTACCATGACAGATGGAACCCGTTTTTTGGGTACCGTGACAGATGATACCCGTTTGTTAGGTACCATGACAGATGATACCCGTTTTTTGGGTACCATGACAGATGATACCCGTTTGTTAGGTACCATGACAGATGATACCCGTGTTTGGGTACAATGACAGATGGAACCCGTTTTTCGGTACCATGACAGATGATACCCGTTTTTTCGGTACCATGACAGATGATATCTTTTTTTAGGTACCATGACAGAAGATACCCGTTTGTTAGGTACCATGACAGGTGATACCCGTTTTTTGGGTACCATGACAGATGATACCCGTTTTTCGGGTACCATGACAGATGATACCCGTTTTTCGGGTACCATGACAGATGATACCCGTTTTTCGGGTACCATGACAGATGATACCCGTTTTCGGGTACCATGACAGATGATACCCGTTTTTTGGGTACCATGAGTGATGGTACCCGTTTTTTGGGTACCATGACAGATGATACCCGTTTTTTGGGTACCATGACAGATGATACCCGTTTTTTGGGTACCATGACAGATGGTACCCGTTTTTTCGGTACCATGACAGATGATACCCGTTTTTTGGGTACCATGACAGAAGATACCCGTTTTTGGGTACCATGATACCCGTTTTTTGGGTACCATGACATATGATACCCGTTTTTTGGGTACCATGACAGATTATACCCGTTTTTTCGGTACCATGACAGAAGATACCCGTTTTTTGGGTACCAAGAGAGATGGTACCCGTTTTTTCGGTACCATGACAGATGATACCCGTTTTTTCGGTACCATGACAGATGATACCTTTTTTTAGGTACCATGACAGAAGATACCCGTTTTTTAGGTACCATGACAGAAGATACTCGTTTTTTCGGTACCATGACAGAAGATACCCGTTTTTTGGGTACCATGACAGATGATACCCATTTTTTGGTTACCATGACAGAAGATACCCGTTTTTTGGGTACCATGACAGATGATACTCGTTTTTTCGGTACCATGACAGAAGATACCCGTTTTTTCGGTACCATGACAGAAGATACCCGTTTTTTGGGTACCATGACATATGATACCCGTTTTTCGGGTACCATGACAGATGATACCCGATTTTTGGGTACCATGACAGATGATACCCGTTTTTTAGGTACCATGACAGGTGATACCCGTTTTTTAGGTACCATGACAGATAATACCCGTTTTTTAGGTACCATGACAGATGATACCCGTTTTTCGGGTACCATGACAGATGATACCCGTTTTTAGGTACCATGACAGATGATACCCGTTTTTCGGGTACCATGACAGATGATACCCGATTCTTAGGTACCATGACAGATGATACCCGTTTTTTAGGTACCATGACAGGTGATACCCGTTTTTTAGGTACCATGACAGGTGATACCCGTTTTTTGGGTACCATGACAGATGATACCGGTTTTTTAGGTACCATGTCAGATGGTACCCGTTTTTTGGGTACCATGACAGATGGTACCCGTTTTTTAGGTACCATGACAGATGATACCCGTTTTTTGGGTACCATGACAGATGGTACCCGTTTTTAGGTACCATGACAGATGATACCCGTTTTTTGGGTACCATGACAAATGATACCCGTTTTTTGGGTACCATGACAGATGATACCCGTGTTTGGGTACCAAGACAGGTGATACCCGTTTTTCGGGTACCATGACAGATGATACCCGATTTTTGGGTACCATGACAGATGATACCGGTTTTTAGGTACCATGACAGATAATACCCGTTTTTCAGGTACCATTACATGTGATACCCGTTTTTCAGGTACCATTACATGTGATACCCGTTTTTTGGGTACAATGACAGAAGATACCCCTTTTTCCGGTACCATGACAGAAGATACCCGTTTATTGGGTACCATGACAGATGATACCCGTTTTTTGGATACCATGACAGATGATACCCGTTTTTTGGGTACCATGACACATGATACCCGTTTTTAGGTACCATGACAGATGATACCCGTTTTTTGGGTACCATGACAGATGATACCCGTTTTTTGAGTACCATGACAGATTGAACCCGTTTTTTGGGTACCATGACAGATGCTACCCGTTTGTTAGGTACCATGACAGATGATACCCGTTTTTCAGGTACCATGACAGATGATACCCGTTTTTCAGGTACCATGACAGGTGATACCCGTTTTTCAGGTACCATTACAGGTGATACCCGTTTTTTGGGTACCATGACAGATGATACCCGTTTTTCGGGTACCATGACAGATGATACCCGTTTTTCGGGTACCATGACAGATGATACCCGTTTTTTGGGTACCATTACAGGTGATACCCGTTTTTTTGGGTACCATGACAGATGATACCCGTTTTTAGGTACCATGACAGATGATACCCGTTTTTAGGTACCATGACAGATGATACCCGTTTTTTGAGTACCATGACAGATGATACCCGTTTTTCGGGTACCATAACATATGATACCCGTTTTTTAGGTACCATGACAGATGATACCCGTTTTTCGGGTACCATGACAGATGATACCCGTTTTTAGGTACCATGACAGATGATACCCGTTTTTTAGGTACCATGACAGATGATAACCGTTTTTTGGGTATCATGACAGATGATACCCGTTTTCGGGTACCATGACAGATGATACCCGATTTTTAGGTACCATGACAGATGATACCCGTTTTTTGGGTACCATTACATGTGATACCCGTTTTTCGGGTACCATGACAGATGATACCCGTTTTTTGGGTACCATGACAGATGATACCCGTTTTTCGGGTACCATGACAGATGATACCCGTTTTTCGGGTACCATGACAGATGATACCCGTTTTTCGGGTACCATGACAGATGATACCCGTTTTTCGGGTACCATGACAGATGATACCCGTTTTTTGGGTACCATGACATATGATACCCGTTTTTTGGGTACCATGACAGATTATACCCGTTTTTCGCTACCATGACAGAAGATACCCGTTTTTTCGGTACCATGACAGATGATACCCGTTTTTTCGGTACCATGACAGATGATACTTTTTTTAGGTACCATGACAGAAGATACCCGTTTTTTAGGTACCATGACAGAAGATACTCGTTTTTTCGGTACCATGACAGAAGATACCCTTTTTTTGGGTACCATGACAGATATACGCATTTTTTGGGTACCATGACAGAAGATACCCGTTTTTTGGGTACCATGACAGATGATACTCGTTTTTTCGGTACCATGACAGAAGATACCCGTTTTTTCGGTACCATGACAGAAGATACCCGTTTTTTGGGTACCATGACAGATGATACCCATTTTTTGGGTACCATGACAGAAGATACCCGTTTTTTGGGTACCATGACAGATGATACTCGTTTTTTCGGTACCATGACAGAAGATACCCGTTTTTTAGGTACCATGACAGGTGATACCCGTTTTTCGGGTACCATGACAGATGATACCCGATTTTCGGGTACCATGACAGATGATACCCGATTTTCGGGTACCATGACAGGTGATACCCGTTTTTTAGGTACCATGACAGGTGATACCCGTTTTTTAGGTACCATGACAGATGATACCCGTTTTTTGGGTACCATGACAGATGATACCCGTTTTTTAGGTACCATGACAGATGATACCCGTTTTTTAGGTACCATGACAGGTGATACCCGTTTTTTGGGTACCATGACAGGTGATACCCGTTTTTTAGGTACCATGACAGATGATACCCGTTTTTTGGGTACCATGAGAGATGATACCCGTTTTTTAGGTACCATGACAGATGATACCCGTTTTTAGGTACCATGACAGGTGATACCCGTTTTTTGGGTACCATGACAGATGATACCCGTTTTTTAGGTACCATGACAGATGATACCCGTTTTTTGGGTACCATGACAGATGATACCCGTTTGTTAGGTACCATGACAGATGATACCCGTGTTTGGGTACAATGACAGATGGAACCCGTTTTTCGGTACCATGACAGATGATACCCGTTTTTTCGGTACCATGACAGATGATATCTTTTTTTAGGTACCATGACAGAAGATACCCGTTTGTTAGGTACCATGACAGGTGATACCCGTTTTTTGGGTACCATGACAGATGATACCCGTTTTTCGGGTACCATGACAGATGATACCCGTTTTTCGGGTACCATGACAGATGATACCCGTTTTCGGGTACCATGACAGATGATACCCGTTTTTTGGGTACCATGAGTGATGGTACCCGTTTTTTGGGTACCATGACAGATGATACCCGTTTTTTGGGTACCATGACAGATGATACCCGTTTTTTGGGTACCATGACAGATGGTACCCGTTTTTTCGGTACCATGACAGATGATACCCGTTTTTTGGGTACCATGACAGAAGATACCCGTTTTTGGGTACCATGATACCCGTTTTTTGGGTACCATGACATATGATACCCGTTTTTTGGGTACCATGACAGATTATACCCGTTTTTTCGGTACCATGACAGAAGATACCCGTTTTTTGGGTACCAAGAGAGATGGTACCCGTTTTTTCGGTACCATGACAGATGATACCCGTTTTTTCGGTACCATGACAGATGATACCTTTTTTTAGGTACCATGACAGAAGATACCCGTTTTTTAGGTACCATGACAGAAGATACTCGTTTTTTCGGTACCATGACAGAAGATACCCGTTTTTTGGGTACCATGACAGATGATACCCATTTTTTGGTTACCATGACAGAAGATACCCGTTTTTTGGGTACCATGACAGATGATACTCGTTTTTTCGGTACCATGACAGAAGATACCCGTTTTTTCGGTACCATGACAGAAGATACCCGTTTTTTGGGTACCATGACATATGATACCCGTTTTTCGGGTACCATGACAGATGATACCCGATTTTTGGGTACCATGACAGATGATACCCGTTTTTTAGGTACCATGACAGGTGATACCCGTTTTTTAGGTACCATGACAGATAATACCCGTTTTTTAGGTACCATGACAGATGATACCCGTTTTTCGGGTACCATGACAGATGATACCCGTTTTTAGGTACCATGACAGATGATACCCGTTTTTCGGGTACCATGACAGATGATACCCGATTCTTAGGTACCATGACAGATGATACCCGTTTTTTAGGTACCATGACAGGTGATACCCGTTTTTTAGGTACCATGACAGGTGATACCCGTTTTTTGGGTACCATGACAGATGATACCGGTTTTTTAGGTACCATGTCAGATGGTACCCGTTTTTTGGGTACCATGACAGATGGTACCCGTTTTTTAGGTACCATGACAGATGATACCCGTTTTTTGGGTACCATGACAGATGGTACCCGTTTTTAGGTACCATGACAGATGATACCCGTTTTTTGGGTACCATGACAAATGATACCCGTTTTTTGGGTACCATGACAGATGATACCCGTGTTTGGGTACCAAGACAGGTGATACCCGTTTTTCGGGTACCATGACAGATGATACCCGATTTTTGGGTACCATGACAGATGATACCGGTTTTTAGGTACCATGACAGATAATACCCGTTTTTCAGGTACCATTACATGTGATACCCGTTTTTCAGGTACCATTACATGTGATACCCGTTTTTTGGGTACAATGACAGAAGATACCCCTTTTTCCGGTACCATGACAGAAGATACCCGTTTATTGGGTACCATGACAGATGATACCCGTTTTTTGGATACCATGACAGATGATACCCGTTTTTTGGGTACCATGACACATGATACCCGTTTTTAGGTACCATGACAGATGATACCCGTTTTTTGGGTACCATGACAGATGATACCCGTTTTTTGAGTACCATGACAGATTGAACCCGTTTTTTGGGTACCATGACAGATGCTACCCGTTTGTTAGGTACCATGACAGATGATACCCGTTTTTCAGGTACCATGACAGATGATACCCGTTTTTCAGGTACCATGACAGGTGATACCCGTTTTTCAGGTACCATTACAGGTGATACCCGTTTTTTGGGTACCATGACAGATGATACCCGTTTTTCGGGTACCATGACAGATGATACCCGTTTTTCGGGTACCATGACAGATGATACCCGTTTTTTGGGTACCATTACAGGTGATACCCGTTTTTTTGGGTACCATGACAGATGATACCCGTTTTTAGGTACCATGACAGATGATACCCGTTTTTAGGTACCATGACAGATGATACCCGTTTTTTGAGTACCATGACAGATGATACCCGTTTTTCGGGTACCATAACATATGATACCCGTTTTTTAGGTACCATGACAGATGATACCCGTTTTTCGGGTACCATGACAGATGATACCCGTTTTTAGGTACCATGACAGATGATACCCGTTTTTTAGGTACCATGACAGATGATAACCGTTTTTTGGGTATCATGACAGATGATACCCGTTTTCGGGTACCATGACAGATGATACCCGATTTTTAGGTACCATGACAGATGATACCCGTTTTTTGGGTACCATTACATGTGATACCCGTTTTTCGGGTACCATGACAGATGATACCCGTTTTTTGGGTACCATGACAGATGATACCCGTTTTTCGGGTACCATGACAGATGATACCCGTTTTTCGGGTACCATGACAGATGATACCCGTTTTTCGGGTACCATGACAGATGATACCCGTTTTTCGGGTACCATGACAGATGATACCCGTTTTTTGGGTACCATGACATATGATACCCGTTTTTTGGGTACCATGACAGATTATACCCGTTTTTCGGTACCATGACAGAAGATACCCGTTTTTTCGGTACCATGACAGATGATACCCGTTTTTTCGGTACCATGACAGATGATACTTTTTTTAGGTACCATGACAGAAGATACCCGTTTTTTAGGTACCATGACAGAAGATACTCGTTTTTTCGGTACCATGACAGAAGATACCCTTTTTTTGGGTACCATGACAGATATACGCATTTTTTGGGTACCATGACAGAAGATACCCGTTTTTTGGGTACCATGACAGATGATACTCGTTTTTTCGGTACCATGACAGAAGATACCCGTTTTTTCGGTACCATGACAGAAGATACCCGTTTTTTGGGTACCATGACAGATGATACCCATTTTTTGGGTACCATGACAGAAGATACCCGTTTTTTGGGTACCATGACAGATGATACTCGTTTTTTCGGTACCATGACAGAAGATACCCGTTTTTTAGGTACCATGACAGGTGATACCCGTTTTTCGGGTACCATGACAGATGATACCCGATTTTCGGGTACCATGACAGATGATACCCGATTTTCGGGTACCATGACAGGTGATACCCGTTTTTTAGGTACCATGACAGGTGATACCCGTTTTTTAGGTACCATGACAGATGATACCCGTTTTTTGGGTACCATGACAGATGATACCCGTTTTTTAGGTACCATGACAGATGATACCCGTTTTTTAGGTACCATGACAGGTGATACCCGTTTTTTGGGTACCATGAGAGATGATACCCGTTTTTTAGGTACCATGACAGATGATACCCGTTTTTAGGTACCATGACAGGTGATACCCGTTTTTTGGGTACCATGACAGATGATACCCGTTTTTTAGGTACCATGACAGGTGATACCCGTTTTTCGGGTACCATGACATATGATACCCGTTTTTCGGGTACTATGACAGATGATACCCGATTTTTGGGTACCATGACAGATGATACCCGTTTTTTAGGTACCATGACAGGTGATACCCGTTTTTTTAGGTACCATGACAGATAATACCCGTTTTTTAGGTACCATGACAGATGATACCCGTTTTTCGGGTACCATGACAGATGATACCCGTTTTTAGGTACCATGACAGATGATACCCGTTTTTCGGGTACAATGACAGATGATACCCGATTCTTAGGTACCATGACAGATGATACCCGTTTTTTAGGTACCATGACAGGTGATACCCGTTTTTTAGGTACCATGACAGGTGATACCCGTTTTTTGGGTACCATGACAGATGATACCGGTTTTTTAGGTACCATGTCAGATGGTACCCGTTTTTTGGGTACCATGACAGATGGTACCCGTTTTTTAGGTACCATGACAGATGATACCCGTTTTTTGGGTACCATGACAGATGGTACCCGTTTTTAGGTACCATGACAGATGATACCCGTTTTTTGGGTACCATGACAAATGATACCCGTTTTTTGGGTACCATGACAGATGATACCCGTTTTTTAGGTACCATGACAGATGATACCCGTTTTTTGGGTACCATGACAGATGGTACCCGTTTTTAGGTACCATGACAGATGATACCCGATTTTTGGGTACCATGACAGATGATACCGGTTTTTAGGTACCATGACAGATAATACCCGTTTTTCAGGTACCATTACAGGTGATACCCGTTTTTTGGGTACCATGACAGATGATACCCGTTTTTTGAGTACCATGACAGATGATACCCTTTTTTTGGGTTCCATGACATGTGATACCCGTTTTTTGGGTACCATGACAGATGATACCCGTTTATTGGGTACCATGACAGATGATACCCGTTTATTGGGTACCATGACAGATGATACCCGTTTTTTGGGTACCATGACAGATGATACCCGTTTTTTGGGTACCATGACACATGATACCCGTTTTTAGGTACCATGACAGATGATACCCGTTTTTTGGGTACCATGACAGATGATACCCGTTTTTTGAGTACCATGACAGATTGAACCCGTTTTTTGGGTACCATGACAGATGCTACCCGTTTGTTAGGTACCATGACAGATGATACCCGTTTTTCAGGTACCATGACAGATGATACCCGTTTTTCAGGTACCATGACAGGTGATACCCGTTTTTCAGGTACCATTACAGGTGATACCCGTTTTTGGGTACCATGACAGATGATACCCGTTTTTCGGGTACCATGACAGATGATACCCGTTTTTCGGGTACCATGACAGATGATACCCGTTTTTTGGGTACCATTACAGGTGATACCCGTTTTTTGGGTACCATGACAGATGATACCCGTTTTTAGGTACCATGACAGATGATACCCGTTTTTAGGTACCATGACAGATGATACCCGTTTTTTGAGTACCATGACAGATGATACCCGTTTTTCGGGTACCATAACATATATTACCCGTTTTTTAGGTACCATGACAGATGATACCCGTTTTTCGGGTACCATGACAGATGATACCCGTTTTTAGGTACCATGACAGATGATACCCGTTTTTTAGGTACCATGACAGATGATAACCGTTTTTTGGGTATCATGACAGATGATACCCGTTTTCGGGTACCATGACAGATGATACCCGATTTTTAGGTACCATGACAGATGATACCCGTTTTTTGGGTACCATTACATGTGATACCCGTTTTTCGGGTACCATGACAGATGATACCCGTTTTTCGGGTACCATGACAGATGATACCCGTTTTTCGGGTACCATGACAGATGATACCCGTTTTTCGGGTACCATGACAGATGATACCCGTTTTTCGGGTACCATGACAGATGATACCCGTTTTTTGGGTACCATGACATATGATACCCGTTTTTTGGGTACCATGACAGATTATACCCGTTTTTCGGTACCATGACAGAAGATACCCGTTTTTTCGGTACCATGACAGATGATACCCGTTTTTTCGGTACCATGACAGATGATACTTTTTTTAGGTACCATGACAGAAGATACCCGTTTTTTAGGTACCATGACAGAAGATACTCGTTTTTTCGGTACCATTACAGGTGATACCCGTTTTTCGGGTACCATGACAGATGATACCCGTTTTTCGGGTACCATGACAGATGATACCCGTTTTTCGGGTACCATGACAGATGATACCCGTTTTTCGGGTACCATGACAGATGATACCCGTTTTTTGGGTACCATTACAGGTGATACCCGTTTTTTGGATACCATGACAGGTGATACCCGTTTTTTGGGTACCATGACTGATGGTACCCGTTTTTTGGGTACCATGACAGATGATACCCGTTATTTGGGTACCATGACAGATGGTACCCGTTTTTTCGGTACCATGACAGAAGATACCCGTTTTTGGGTACCATGACAGATGATACCCGTTTTTTGGGTACCATGACAGATGATACTCGTTTTTGGGTACCATGACAGATGATACCCCCCCCTAGACAAGGGCGCCTGCTATAGTAATGGATCCTACCTTTGTCTAGGTCACACCTATAAGAGAAGCCGACTTTTTGAACGGGGCCTCGGAGAGACTCGCCGATGGTCTAGGAGTGTCGGCCGTGGTCCAAAACGTATAATTCCAGAGTTTGGTCACTCTCCGTGAAGCCGTTCCCACTTTTCGGTATCGTGTCTGCAGTAGCGAGTCATGACGGGTTGATTATATAGTGCGCTACCTGGACTTGTAGCCTTACTTTTTACAAGTTTTTCCAAAATTTGAACGGCTCGACAGAACTTTCTGAATTTCACAATGGGTACGTTTCTTAACCCGGGGAACACGCCTGGACCGCTCTTGAGTCGCTGTGGTCCTTGGTTCGAGTTTTAGAAATTTTTGGCTATCTTTGATCGCTTCTTGGGAAGAAGCGAGAGGAGGTTTAAGGAATCTGACTGTTGGGTCGTGTAGCCGTCGGGGAGGACTACCGGAATCGGTGGTCCGAGTTCGACCTCCGGCGCCCAGTCGAGAGTAAAAGTGTTTTATGTGTATAGCGTGCGCTACCGCAGGCGCTGGGGGATTTCCCGCGGTGGGTCAGTAGTGCCCCTGGGGCCGAAGCTTCACCTAACATTTGGCGGTTCCAGGTCCATTAAGGCGCCGACGAGAGCGTCCCGCAGTTTTGCCCGACTTTGGAAGCTTAGATCCGGGCAGGGCGTACAGGTTTAAGGACGCTGAGCACATGTGTGGAAAGCGGTCGAGCTGCACTACAACAGTTAGTGGTCCGAATTGGCGGATTTTGCGCCGTTCAAATTTTAGAAAGTTTTGGCCACCTTACGAGAGGTGTGGGCGGGCCCCCGTCGGCGCGGTTTCGCACACGAAGGTGTTTCTGCATAGCCCTGGAGAAGTAGTGCCCAGCCGCGGTGTCCAGGTTCGAATCCCGCGCACTGTTGGGGAGTAAATCGGTTTTTTGTCAATAGAGGGCGCTGGTGGTAAGCGGGGGCGGACTTTGATCCGGCATACGCTGGCACATGGTCCCCCGGGCACCCACCGCGAATTTCGCATCTCCAGCTCAATTACGGATGCCGTTACCGATTTTTAAGACTTTTTTGACTCCTGCGGGCCAACTGCTGGAGATGGGGGCAAAGTGCACATACGCATTCTTGCTCGCCTCGTCGAGACGCGTCTTTTGAGTCGTCGCGCGGCGCGGTAGCTTAATTTTGACAAATCGGCGGTGGCTCAACCGTAAGCGGCGCTGGGAGCAGATCGAGAACGCGTGGTCGTAGAAAGACGGGGTTTTTTGCATCGGGAGGGGCGAGACGAGCCCTTTTCAACGCACCCCTCGCCGACCTCGTATCTTAGAGAATAAGGCTCATTGCGACTTTGAAGACCTTGTTCCGGGGAGTGAGTGAGTGCGGGCAACTTCAACGAATCTGACTACAAAGCCCTCCTCGGGGAGGCTGGTGGACCCGCCAGTACGCGAAGCCCAGCCCCACACGGCCGGCCGCCGGTCCTGGGGCCCAGAAGAACAAGATCCGCGCTCCGTTCCAGGCTCTGGACCGAGCCACACTGACTGTCTGTCAGCCCCACCAAGTGCTGGCAGGCAGGGCGGGAGTCAAAGCACTTTGCTGGCCAGAAGCACCACCCAGCCACCAAAGCACTCGACGACCAAAAAGAGGATCCACTTCCTTTGTCGAATGCTGTCGAAGGATGTCAAAGGATGGAGATCGCCAATCGCGGGATCGCTAAATCACGACCTGGCAACTACCACCTGCCTTATTCACCAGACACCATCTTCACTTCCTGCAGCTACTCACTCTGCGCTACTTTACAGCCCTTCTGCGTGTCCCCCGGCATCGCCGCCACCCTCGCCGACTCTCACCCCCGTTTCTCAGACTCGACACGCCTGCAAATATTCCGTCCTGCCGACATTCTCTTTATTAACGGCGAAAACAGCGAGACGCATGTGCGTTCGGACCTTGCCGCCATCTGTCGGACGGACGTACGTACGTAGGAGAACCAACTAGTCGTGTCGCAGCAGCAGCAGCCTGACAGAGGGCGTGCGTGCGTGCCTAGCGACGACTCTCTCTTCTGTCGGTCGGTCGGTCGGGCCATGGACAGAGAACAACTCTGTCACTCAACAGAGGGCCACAAATCTTTAAGGTAAAAACAGGACCGCATATATTATGTCAGTTGAACTGTAATATTTCCACTTGTATAAAAAATCCACACTTGAATGGTCACTATGTTAGTAAAATACCCACAATGCTCTCCTTTTGACAAAAATATCTGACGTAGGAACTACAGAAATTAATTAAATATAATTCATGGTTATAAACTCAGCTGGGGAGCAAACCGGATAATAGTCCGTGACTCATTTTTTCCTCCGTTTACAGAGAAATATCGTATACTTGTATATGCTTAAGTTTATCCAACTTATTTGAAATTTTCTGTGCTTATTATTAACGTAACTAACTACTGTAAAAGTTTTAAACGTCTATACCTGAGGCAAGTTGTTTTTCAAGATATTTCATTTTAATAAAAAAGGATAAAAATAATAATTTATTCTGGAATAGAAACTTATCACAACACCAAAATTTATATGATCTGTTTGGTTAAAAGCCAAAGTTGGTATTGAACTTCAATGTCTTTTAAGGATGCGACACGAACATTTTGAAGAAAATTCCTCCACCCAAAAGTACCCTTTACATGGGAAATTTTTCAAAAAAATTTGTTGCTCTATATCTAGAAAATAGCTCAAACGACTTTGATAAAAATGCCATATGTTGAGATATCTTATAACAAGTGAAATATATATTTAAATTTTCTGGCTATAGCCCATGTAGTCCTGATGAGTTTTACATAACTGGTAAGCCGTAGGAAATAGACCAAATCTTACTATACAAAAAAATGTAGATCTTGCTAAAACACAACATTTATGTCCAAATAAATCTTCTTGTAGAGGGAACCATTTCGGAGATATTCCTTGTTATTTGTGCGAGTTTTGGAAAATAAACTTTCGTCAAATGGAGCATCGTTGTTCATTTTTATATGTTAGCCGTGCAAAGAGATCGGAATTTGAAAGATTTAAAAGATCTGATTATCGCTCAAAACCTACTATATTCCCATATTCCCCTTGTACCTACAAGAAAATACGCATTCATTTCTGCAAATGTTTATCTCAAACAATACGAAGAAGATATAGGAATAAGAGTTTGTAAGAATGGCTAGAGAAAGTCATGTGAGTGCACTACATCAGATCTGTTATTGTAAAGTTAACCATTTCCAAGATACTCCTTGTTTTCAAAGCCGTCACTTAGCGATCAGCTGTTAAAAGATTTGACTGCCACTAAGGCTATTGTATTCCCATACTCCCCTTGCACCTACAAAGAAATACGTAATAAAACTAATGCTTATTTTTCATTGTTATGATATACAAATAAGCACTTTTAACAATGCTTTGTACAAGAATGAACATCAGAGTTTTAATACTAAGTATAAAATGCACACATTTGTATATAATTCAGCTAGTGATCATGATTTGCTTGCATAATCGCATAGGTAACAGGACATTAATGATAATAGCTTGTTCGTTACTTATACCCGTTATTTGTAACTGTGACAGTAATAATAACAGTTTCACGTAGGTAAATAGAGTTTGCCAGGTAATATCACAGTCTGCATATAATTATCGTCTGGTTTTTATCTCTGCACGTATATTAGCTTATTTTACCTGAATTGCATCATTCCCTGTGAATATTATCAGCTGTATGAAAACCCAGCGGCTACAAATATAGGCTCTGCGATGAACAACACGCTTTATGGCTTCAAATAGTGAGTTAATTAGGTTTATTTATACTCTGTACACTATGGAATTATTCGCTTGTTTACTAGTTACCCTTAATATCATTAGTCGCAGCGAAGCTTTGACTTTAAAAGCAGTTGGTTTCTTTATTTAAGTTTTGCGAACTCTGACCTAGAAGGTTATATTGGACGACGCTGAATGCTAAAGGTGAAATGGTTTCGATAGACCTGACTTAGGAGAAGGTGGTAAGCCCAGAGCAGGCTTCTCTATCAGCCAGCCGCAGCAGTAGCGAACTGATGATCCGGGATGAGTTAGTTGACTTTCCTCTAAGAGAGGAATGAGGTAGGATTGGAGTAATCGTTCAAATATCTGTGAAACTATGGGCAGCAGGCTGATGGAGCGGTAGTTTGATGGCGAGAGCGTGTCCCACCCCGGGTCAGGTGGACGACGGCCTTGAGGGGCAGGTGCTGGAGCATGGGCGCCGTGACGCCATCATGCCCCGGGGATTCAAGCTTTTGGTGTAAGAAGCCACCTATCTTGGGGTGACTATGGGAATATGGAGGCTTGGGTAATGGCACCTTATGCCATTTGCGTTCCATTACAGGTGATACCCGTTTTTTAGGTACCATTACAGGTGATACCCGTTTTTCGTGTACCATGACAGGTGATACCCCTTTTTAGGTACCATGACAGATGATACCCGTTTTTCGGGTACCATGACAGATGATACCCGTTTTTTTGGTACCATGACAGATGATACCCGTTTTTCGGGTACCATGACAGATGATACCCGATTCTTAGGTACCATGACAGATGATACCCGTTTTTTAGGTACCATGACAGGTGATACCCGTTTTTAGGTACCATGACAGATGATACCCGTTTTTTGGGTACCATGACAGATGATACCGGTTTTTTAGGTACCATGACAGATGGTACCCGTTTTTTACCCGTTTTTTAGGTACCATGACAGATGATACCCGTTTTTTGGGTACCATGACACGAGATACCCGTTTTTTGGGTACCATGATACATGATACCCGCTTTTTGGGTACCATGGCAGATGGTACCCGTTTTTAGGTACCATGACAGATGATACCCGTTTTTTGGGTACCATGACAAATGATACCCGTTTTTTGGGTACCATGACAGATGATACCCGTGTTTGGGTACCATGACAGGTGATACCCGTTTTTCGGGTACCATGACAGATGATACCCGATTTTTGGGTACCATGACAGATGATACCGGTTTTTAGGTACCATGACAGACAATACCCGTTTTTCAGGTACCATTACAGGTGATACCCGTTTTTTGGGTACCATGACAGATGATACCCGTGTTTGGGTACCATGACAGGTGATACCCGTTTTTTGGGTACCGTGACATATGGTACCCGTTTTTTTGGTACCGTTACATATGGTACCCGTTTTCTGGGAACCGTGACATTTGATACCCGTGTTTGGGTACCATGACAGGTGACACCCGTTTTTTGGGTACCGTGACATATGGTACCCGTTTTTGGTACCGTGACATATGGTACCCTTTTTTTGGGTACCGTGACATATGGTACCCTTTTTTGGGTACCGTGACATATGGTACAAGTTTTTGGGGTACCGTGATATATGGTACCCGTTTTTTGGTTACCATGACAGATGGTACTCGTTTTTTGGGTGCCATGACAGATGGTACCCGTTTTTTGGGTACCATGACAAATGATACCCGTTTTTTGGGTACCGTGACATATGGTACTCGTTTTTTGGGTACCGTGACATATGGTACCCGTTTTTTCGGTACCGTGACATATGGTACCCGTTTTTCGGGTACCGTGACATATGGTACCCGTTTTTGGTACTGTGACATATGGTACTCTTTTTTGGGTACCGTGACATATGGTACCCGTTTTTCGGGTACCGTGACATATGGTACCCTTTTTTTTTGGGTACCTTGACATATGGTACCCGTTTTTCGGGTACCGTGACATATGGTACCCGTTTTTTGGGTACCGTGACATATGGTACTCGTTTTTTGGGTACCGTGACATGTGGTACCCATTTTTTGGGTATCGTGACATATGGTACCCGTTTTTTGGGTACCTTGACATATGGTACCCGATTTTTTGGTACCTTGACATATGGTACCCGTTTTTTGGGTACCGTGACATATGGTACCCGTTTTTTGGGTACCGTGACATATGGTACCCGTTTTTTTGGGTACCGTGACATATGGTACCCGTTTTTTGATTACCATGACAAATAGGCCTTCCCAGACAAGATAGGCCTTTGAACCAAAATAGGACTTTCTAGACAAGATAGGCCTTCTTAGACAAAATAGGCCTTTCTTCACAAAATAGGCCTTTCTAGGCAAAATAGGCCTTTGTAGACAAATTGCCTTTCCTAGACAAGAAAGGCCTTCATGACAAAATAGGCCTTTCTAGACAAGATAGGTCTTTCTAGACAAATAGGCCTTTATGACAAAATAGGCCTTTCTAGACAAAATAGGCCTTCCTAGATAAATAGGCCTTTATGACAAAATAGGCCTTTCTAGACAAAATAGGCCTTACTAGACAAATAGGCCTTCATGACAAAATAGGCCTTACTAGACAAAATAGGCCTTTCTAGACAAATAGGCCTTTATGACAAAATAGGCCTTTCTAGACAAAATAGGCCTTTGTAGAGAAATTGCCTTTCCTAGACAAAATAGGCCTTTGTAGACAAATTGCCTTTCCTAGACAACATAGGCCTTCATGACAAAATAGGCCTTTCTAGACAAAATAGGCCTTTCTACAAATAGGCCTTTATGATAAAATAGGCCTTTCTAGACAAAATAGGCCTTCCTAGATAAATAGGCCTTTATGACAAAATAGGCCTTTCTAGACAAAATAGGCCTTCCTAGACAAAATTGGCCTTTCTAGACAAAATAGGCCTTTCTACACAAATAGGCCTTTATGACAAAATAGGCCTTTCTAGACAAAATAGGCCTTCCTAGACAAAATTGGCCTTTCTAGACAAAATAGGCCTTTCTACACAAATAGGCCTTTATGACAAAATAGGCCTTTCTAGCCAAAATAGGCCTTCCTAGACAAAATTGGCCTTTCTAGACAAAATAGGCCTTTCTACACAAATAGACCTTCATGACAAAATAGGCCTTTCTAGACAAAATAGGCCTTTCTACACAAATAGGCCTTTATGACAAAATAGGCCTTTCTAGACAAGATAGGCCTTCCTAGACAAAATAGGCCTTTGTAGACAAGATAGGCCTTTCTAGACAAAATAGACCTTCCTAGGCAAAATAGGCCTTCGTAGACAAATTGCCTTTCCTAGACAAGATAGGCCTTCCTAGACAAATAGGTTTTCCTGACAAAATAGGCCTTTCTAGACAAAATAGGTCTTTCTAGACAAATAGGCCTTTATGACAAAATAGGCCTTCCTAGGCAAAATAGGCCTTTGTAGACAAATTGCATTTCCTAGACATGATAGGCCTTCATGACAAAATAGGCCTTTCTAGACAAAATACGCCTTACTAGACAAAATAGGCCTTTCTAGACCAAATTGGCCTTCCTAGGCAAAATAGGCCTTTGTAGACAAATTGCCTTTCCTAGACAAAATAGGCCTTTCTAGACAAAATAGGTCTTTCTACACAAATAGGCCTTTATGACAAAATAGGCCTTTCTAGACAAGATAGGGCTTCCTAGACAAATTGGCCTTTCTAGACTAAATAGGCCTTCCTAGGCAAAATAGGCCTTTGTAGACAAATTGCATTTCCTAGACAAAATAGGCCTTTCTAGACAAAATAGGTCTTTCTACACCAATAGGCCTTTATGACAAAATAGGCCTTTCTAGACAAGATAGGGCTTCCTAGATAAAATAGGCCTTACTAGACAAATAGGCCTTTATGACAAAATAGGCCTAGCTAGACAAAATAGGCCTTTATAGACAAATAGGCCTTCATGACAAAATAGGCCTTACTAGACAAAAAGGCCTTTCTAGACAAAATAGGCCTTCCTAGACAAAATAGGCCTTTCTAGACAAAATAGGTCTTTCTACACAAATAGGCCTTTATGACAAAATAGGCCTTTCTAGACAAGATAGGGCTTCTTAGACAAATTGGCCTTTCTAGACTAAATAGGCCTTCCTAGGCAAAATAGGCCTTTGTAGACAAATTGGATTTCCTAGACAAGATAGGCCTTCATGACAAAATAGGCCTTTCTGGACAAGATAGGCCTTCCTAGACAAATAGGTGTTCCTGACAAAATAGGCCTTGCTAGACAAAATAGTCTTTCTAGACAAATAGGCCTTTATGAGAAAATAGGCCTTTCTAGGCAAATAGGTGTTCCTGACAAAATAGGCCTTGCTAGACAAAATAGGCATTTCTAGACAAAATAGGTCTTTCTAGACAAATAGGCCTTTCTAGACAAAATAGACCTTCCTAGGCAAAATAGGCCTTCGTAGACAAATTGCCTTTCCTAGACAAGATAGGCCTTCATGACAAAATAGGCCTTTCTAGACAAGATAGGCCTTCCTAGACAAATAGGCCTTCATGACAAAATAGGCCTTTCTAGACGAGATGGGCCTTCCTAGACAAATAGGTGTTCCTGACAAAATAGGCCTTTCTAGACAAATAGGTGTTCCTGACAAAATAGGCCTTCATGACAAAATAGGTTTTCCTAGACAAATAGGCCTTTCTAGACAAATAGGTGTTCCTGACAAAATAGGCCTTTCTGGACAAGATAGGCCTTCCTAGACAAAATAGGCCTTTCTAGACAAAATAGGCCTTCGTAGACAAATTGCCTTTCCTAGACAAAGTTTCATCAGTTTTAACCAACCCGAGGGAGGGAACGAACGAACGAACGAACCGACGTGTTGAATGTATAGTGCGGTACGTACGTGGACTTTTTCCCTTACGTTTCACAAATGTTGGACGGATCATCCGATCTTAACCAATTTCACAATCTTTACATTTCTTGACACGGGGAACACGCCTGGACCGGTCTCGAGTCGTTGCGGTCCTGGGTTCGCGTTTTAGAAATGTTTGTCAATTTTCGGAAATTTACATTTTTCCAAAATGTGACATTTTTCATAAATTTGACATATTTCGAAAATGGACATTTTTTGACAGATTGAAAATTTTCAAAACTTTGACATTTTCCAGTTTTGAAGAGCTGGTTCCTGGGAGTGAGTAGTGCGGGCAACGTTAAGGAGTCTGACTGCAAAGTCCTCCTCGGGGAGGGAGGGACCGACCGACTACTAGAACACGTGGTGGTGGTGGTGGTCCGAATTGACGGAAATTGCTCGTTCGTTTCAAAAGTTGCACATTTCTCTCACGAGATGTATAGAAGGAAGGGAAGCGGGTGGGTGCCAGCTTTAACGAATGTGACTGCATAACCCTCTGGTAGGAGCACGACTCGATCTTGAAGGGACTTTCCGTCTCTTGAGAAGGGCCTAGTGCTCCGGCACTTGGACCCGGCCGGCCGCCGGTCTTGGACCCATAGGAACAACAGCCGTGCTCCGCTCCAGGCCCCGGACCCAGCCAGACTGACGGCTTCACCAAGTGCAGGTGTACCTACCCCCACCCAGCAGCAGCAGCAGTCAAAGCACTTTGCTGGCCAGAAGCACCACCCAGCCACTAAAGCACCCGACGACCAAAAAGAGGATCCACTTCCTTCGTCGAATGCTGTCGAAGGATGTCAAAGGATGGAGATCGCCACTCGCGGGATCGCTAAATCGCGACCTGGCAACTACCACCTGCCTTATTCACCAGACACCATCTTCACTTCCTGCAGCTACTCACTCTGCGCTACTTTACAGCCCTTCTGCGTGTCCCCCAACAGAGGGCCACAAATCTTTAAGGTAAAAACAAGACCGCATATATTATGTCAGTTGAACTGTAATATTTCCACTTATATAAAAAATCCACACTTGATTGGTCACTATGTTAGTAAAATACCCACAATGCTCTCCTTTTGACAAAAATATCTGACGTAGGAACTACAGAAATTAATTAAATATAATTCATGGTTATAAACTCAGCTGGGGAGCAAACCGGATAATAGTCCGTGACTCATTTTTCCTCCGTTTACAGAGAAAAATCGTGTACTTGTATATGCTTAAGTTTATCCAACTTATTTGAAATTTTCTGTGCTTATTATTAACGTAACTAACTACTGTAAAAGTTTTAAACGTCTATACCTAAGGCAAGTTGTTTTTCAAAATATTTCATTTTAATAAAAAAGGATAAAAATAATAATTTATTCTGGAATAGAAACTTATAACAACACCAAAATTTATATGATCTGTTCGGCTAAAAGCCAAAGTTGGTATTGAAGATTGTAGATGAACCATTTCGGAGTTATTCCTTGTTATTTGTGCGAGTTTTGGAAAATAAACTTTCGTCAAATGGAGCATCGTTGTTCATTTTTATATGTTAGCCGCGCAAAGAGATCGGAATTTGAAAGATTTAAAAGATCTGATTATCGCTCAAAACCTACTATATTCCCATATTCCACTTGTACCTACAAGAAAATACGCAATAAATTCTGCAAATGTTTATCTCAAACAATACGAAGAAGATATAGGAATAAGAGTTTGTAAGAATGGCTAGAGAAAGTCATGTGAGTGCAGTACTGACTCATGATTTGTCATTGTAAAGTTAACCATTTCCAAGATATTCCTTGTTATTGGTTTGACTTTTCAATACTTTTATAATATTTTTCGCTTACAGATATAAAGAGAACAGCGTTTCAAAGCCGTCACTTAGCGATCAGCTGTTAAAAGATTTGAATGCCACTAAGCCTCTTGTATTCCCATACTCCCCTTCCTCCTACAAAGAAATACGTAATAAAACTAATGCCTATTTTTCATTATTATGATAAAAAATAAGCACTTTTAACAATACTTTGTACAAGAATGAACAGATTTTTAATACTAAGCATAAAATGCACACATTTGTATATAATTCAGCTAGTGATGATAGTTTGCTTGCATAATCGCATAGGTAACAGGACATTAATGATAATAGCTTGTTCGTTACTTATACCCGTTATTTGTAACTGTGACAGTAATAATAACAGTTTCACGTAGGTAAATAGAGTTTGCCAGGTAATATCACAGTCTGCATATAATTATCGTCTGGTTTTTATCTCTGCACGTATATTAGCTTATTTTACCTGAATTGCATCATTCCCTGTGAATATTATCAGCTGTATGAAAACCCAGCGGCTACAAATATAGGCTCTGCGATGAACAACACGCTTTATGGCTTCAAATAGTGAGTTAATTAGGTTTATTTATACTCTGTACACTATGGAATTATTCGCTTGTTTACTAGTTACCCTTAATATCATTAGTCGCAGCGAAGCTTTGACTTTAAAAGCAATTTGTTTCTTTATTTAAGTTTTGCGAACTCTGACCTAGAAGGTTATATTGGACGACGCTGAATGTTAAAGGTGAAATGGTTTCGATAGACCTGACTTAGGAGAAGGTGGTAAGCCCAGAGCAGGCTTCTCTATCAGCCGCAGCAGTAGCGAACTGATGATCCGGGATGAGTTAGTTGACTTTCCTCTAAGAGAGGAATGAGGTAGGATTGGAGTAATCGTTCAAATATCTGTGAAACTATGGGCAGCAGGCTGATGGAGCGGTAGTTTGATGGCGAGAGCGTGTCCCACCCCGGGTCAGGTGGACGACGGCCTTAAGGGGGAGGTGCTGGAGCATGGGCGCCGTGACGCCATCATGCCCCGGGGATTTGCTGGGATATAAGCTTTTGGTGTAAGAAGCCACCTATCTTGGGGTGACTATGGGAATATGGAGGCTTGGGTAATGGCACCTTATGCCATTTGCGTTCCATTACAGGTGATACCCGTTTTTTAGGTACCATTACAGGTGATACCCGTTTTTAGGTACCATGACAGGGGATACCCGTTTTTCGGGTACCATGACAGATGATACCCGATTTTCGGGTACCATGACAGATGATACCCGTTTTTTCGGGTACCATGACAGATGATACTCGTTTTTTGGGTACCATTACAGGTGATACCCGTTTTTTTGGGTACCATGACAGATGATACCCGTTTTTAGGTACCATGACAGATGATACCCGTTTTTAGGTACCATGACAGATGATACCCGTTTTTTGAGTACCATGACAGATGATACCCGTTTTTCGGGTACCATAACATATGATACCCGTTTTTTAGGTACCATGACAGATGATACCCGTTTTTCGGGTACCATGACAGATGATACCCGTTTTTAGGTACCATGACAGATGATACCCGTTTTTTAGGTACCATGACAGATGATAACCGTTTTTTGGGTATCATGACAGATGATACCCGTTTTCGGGTACCATGACAGATGATACCCGATTTTTAGGTACCGTGACAGATGATACCCGTTTTTTGGGTACCATTACATGTGATACCCGTTTTTCGGGTACCATGACAGATGATACCCGTTTTTCGGGTACCATGACAGATGATACCCGTTTTTAGGTATCATGACAGATGATACCCGTTTTTAGGTATCATGACAGATGATACCCGTTTTTAGGTACCATGACAGATGATACCCGTTTTTTGAGTACCATGACAGATGGAACCCGTTTTTTGGGTACCATGACAGATGATACCCGTTTGTTAGGTACCATGACAGGTGATACCCGTTTTTCAGGTACCATTACAGGTGATACCCGTTTTTTGGGTACCATGACAGATGGTACCTGTTTTTAGGTACCATGACAGATGATACCCGTGTTTGGGTACCATGACAGATGGAACCCGTTTTTTGGGTACCGTGACAGATGATACCCGTTTGTTAGGTACCATGACAGATGATACCCGTTTTTTGGGTACCATGACAGATGATACCCGTTTGTTAGGTACCATGACAGATGATACCCGTGTTTGGGTACCATGACAGATGGAACCCGTTTTTTCGGTACCATGACAGATGATACCCGTTTTTCGGTACCATGACAGATGATATCTTTTTTTAGGTACCATGACAGAAGATACCCGTTTGTTAGGTACCACGACAGGTGATACCCGTTTTTTGGGTACCATTACATGTGATACCCGTTTTTCGGGTACCATGACAGATGATACCCGTTTTTCGGGTACCATAACAGATGATACCCGTTTTTAGGTATCATGACAGATGATACCCGTTTTTAGGTACCATGACAGATGATACCCGTTTTTTGAGTACCATGACAGATGGAACCCGTTTTTTGGGTACCATGACAGATGATACCCGTTTGTTAGGTACCATGACAGGTGATACCCGTTTTTCAGGTACCATTACAGGTGATACCCGTTTTTTGGGTACCATGACAGATGGTACCTGTTTTTAGGTACCATGACAGATGATACCCGTGTTTGGGTACCATGACAGATGGAACCCGTTTTTTGGGTACCGTGACAGATGATACCCGTTTGTTAGGTACCATGACAGATGATACCCGTTTTTTGGGTACCATGACAGATGATACCCGTTTGTTAGGTACCATGACAGATGATACCCGTGTTTGGGTACCATGACAGATGGAACCCGTTTTTTCGGTACCATGACAGATGATACCCGTTTTTTCGGTACCATGACAGATGATATCTTTTTTTAGGTACCATGACAGAAGATACCCGTTTGTTAGGTACCACGACAGGTGATACCCGTTTTTTGGGTACCATGACAGATGATACCCGTTTTTCGGGTACCATGACAGATGATACCCGTTTTTCGGGTACCATGACAGATGATACCCGTTTTTCGGGTACCATGACAGATGATACCCGTTTTTTGGGTACCATTACAGGTGATACCCGTTTTTTGGATACCATGACAGGTGATACCCGTTTTTTGGGTACCATGACAGATGATACCGGTTTTTTAGGTACCATGACAGATGGTACCCGTTTTTTGGGTACCATGACAGATGGTACCCGTTTTTTAGGTACCATGACAGATGATACCCGTTTTTGGGTACCATGACAGATGGTACCCGTTTTTAGGTACCATGACAGATGATACCCGTTTTTTGGGTACCATGACAAATGATACCCGTTTTTTGGGTACCATGACAGATGATACCGGTTTTTAGGTACCATGACAGATAATACCCGTTTTTCAGGTACCATTACAGGTGATACCCGTTTTTTGGGTACCATGACAGATGATACCCGTGTTTGGGTACCAAGACAGGTGATACCCGTTTTTCGGGTACCATGACAGATGATACCCGATTTTTGGGTACCATGACAGATGATACCGGTTTTTAGGTACCATGACAGATAATACCCGTTTTTCAGGTACCATTACAGGTGATACCCGTTTTTTGGGTACCACGACAGATGATACCCGTTTTTTGAGTACCATGACAGATGATACCCGTTTTTTTGGGTACCATGACATGTGATACCCGTTTTTTGGGTACCATTACAGATGATACCCGTTTATTGGGTACCATGACAGATGATACCCGTTTATTGGGTACCATGACAGATGATACCCGTTTATTGGGTACCATGACAGATGATACCCGTTTTTTGGGTACCATGACAGATGATACCCGTTTTTTGGGTACCATGACACATGATACCCGTTTTTAGGTACCATGACAGATGATACCCGTTTTTTGGGTACCATGACAGATGATACCCGTTTTTTGAGTACCATGACAGATTGAACCCGTTTTTTGGGTACCATGACAGATGCTACCCGTTTGTTAGGTACCATGACAGATGATACCCGTTTTTCAGGTACCATGACAGGTGATACCCGTTTTTCAGGTACCATTACAGGTGATACCCGTTTTTTGGGTACCATGACAGATGATACCCGTTTTTCGGGTACCATGACAGATGATACCCGTTTTTCGGGTACCATGACAGATGATACCCGTTTTTTGGGTACCATTACAGGTGATACCCGTTTTTTTGGGTACCATAACAGATGATACCCGTTTTTAGGTACCATGACAGATGATACCCGTTTTTAGGTACCATGACAGATGATACCCGTTTTTTGAGTACCATGACAGATGATACCCGTTTTTCGGGTACCATAACATATGATACCCGTTTTTTAGGTACCATGACAGATGATACCCGTTTTTCGGGTACCATGACAGATGATACCCGTTTTTAGGTACCATGACAGATGATACCCGTTTTTTAGGTACCATGACAGATGATAACCGTTTTTTGGGTATCATGACAGATGATACCCGTTTTCGGGTACCATGACAGATGATACCCGATTTTTAGGTACCATGACAGATGATACCCGTTTTTTGGGTACCATTACATGTGATACCCGTTTTTCGGGTACCATGACAGATGATACCCGTTTTTCGGGTACCATGACAGATGATACCCGTTTTTAGGTATCATGACAGATGATACCCGTTTTTAGGTACCATGACAGATGATACCCGTTTTTTGAGTACCATGACAGATGGAACCCGTTTTTTGGGTACCATGACAGATGATACCCGTTTGTTAGGTACCATGACAGGTGATACCCGTTTTTCAGGTACCATTACAGGTGATACCCGTTTTTTGGGTACCATGACAGATGGTACCTGTTTTTTAGGTACCATGACAGATGATACCCGTGTTTGGGTACCATGACAGATGGAACCCGTTTTTTGGGTACCGTGACAGATGATACCCGTTTGTTAGGTACCATGACAGATGATACCCGTTTTTTGGGTACCATGACAGATGATACCCGTTTGTTAGGTACCATGACAGATGATACCCGTGTTTGGGTACCATGACAGATGGAACCCGTTTTTTCGGTACCATGACAGATGATACCCGTTTTTTCGGTACCATGACAGATGATATCTTTTTTTAGGTACCATGACAGAAGATACCCGTTTGTTAGGTACCATGACAGGTGATACCCGTTTTTTGGGTACCATGACAGATGATACCCGTTTTTCGGGTACCATGACAGATGATACCCGTTTTTCGGGTACCATGACAGATGATACCCGTTTTTCGGGTACCATGACAGATGATACCCGTTTTTTGGGTACCATTACAGGTGATACCCGTTTTTTGGATACCATGACAGGTGATACCCGTTTTTTGGGTACCATGACTGATGGTAGCCGTTTTTTGGGTACCATGACAGATGATACCCGTTATTTGGGTACCATGACAGATGATACCCGTTTTTTGGGTACCATGACAGATGGTACCCGTTTTTTCGGTACCATGACAGAAGATACCCGTTTTTGGGTACCATGACAGATGATACCCGTTTTTTGGGTACCATGACAGATGATACCCGTTTATTGGGTACCATGACAGATGATACCCGTTTTTTGGGTACCATGACAGATGATACCCGTTTTTTGGGTACCATGACACATGATACCCGTTTTTAGGTACCATGACAGATGATACCCGTTTTTTGGGTACCATGACAGATGATACCCGTTTTTTGAGTACCATGACAGATTGAACCCGTTTTTTGGGTACCATGACAGATGCTACCCGTTTGTTAGGTACCATGACAGGTGATACCCGTTTTTCAGGTACCATGACAGGTGATACCCGTTTTTCAGGTACCATTACAGGTGATACCCGTTTTTTGGGTACCATGACAGATGATACCCGTTTTTCGGGTACCATGACAGATGATACCCGTTTTTCGGGTACCATGACAGATGATACCCGTTTTTTGGGTACCATTACAGGTGATACCCGTTTTTTTGGGTACCATGACAGATGATACCCGTTTTTCGGGTACCATGACAGATGATACCCGTTTGTTAGGTACCATGACAGATGATACCCGTTTTTCAGGTACCATTACAGGTGATACCCGTTTGTTAGGTACCATGACAGATGATACCCGTTTTTTAGGTACCATGACAGATGATACCCGTTTTTTTAGGTACCATGACAGATGATACCCGTTTTTTGGGTATCATGACAGATGATACCCGTTTTCGGGTACCATGATAGATGATACCCGTTTTTCAGGTACCATGACAGGTGATACCCGTTTGTTAGGTACCATGACAGATGGTACCCGTTTTTTAGGTACCATTACAGGTGATAGCCGTTTTTCGGGTACCATGACAGATGATACCCGTTTTTCGGGTACCATGACAGATGATACCCGTTTTTTTGGGTACCATTACAGGTGAAACCCGTTTTTTCGGTACCATGACAGAAGATACCCGTTTTTTGGGTACCATGACTGATGGTACCCGTTTTTTGGGTACCATGACAGAAGATACCCGTTTTTGGGTACCATGACAGATGGTACGCGTTTTTTCGGTACCATGACAGATGATACCCGTTTTTTGGGTACCATGACAGAAGATACCCGTTTGTTAGGTACCATGACAGGTGATACCCGTTTTTCAGGTACCATTACAGATTATACCCGTTTTTTGGGTACCATGACAGATGATACCCGTTTTTTTGGGTACCATGACATATGATACCCGTTTTTTGAGTACCATGACAGATGATACTCGTTTTTTGGGTACCATGACAGATGATACCCCCCCCTAGACAAGGGCGCCTGCTATAGTAATGGATCCTACCTTTGTCTAGGTCACACCTATAGGAGAAGCCGACTTTTTGAACGGGGCCTCGGAGAGACTCGCCGATGGTCTAGGAGTGTCGGCCGTGGTCCAAAACGTATAATTCCAGAGTTTGGTCACTCTCCGTGAAGCCGTTCCCACTTTTCGGTATCGTGTCTGCAGTAGCGAGTCAAGACGGGTTGATTATATAGTGCGCTACCTGGACTTGTAGCCTTACTTTTTACAAGTTTTTCCAAAATTTGAACGGCTCGACAGAACTTTCTGAATTTCACAATGGGTACGTTTCTTAACCCGGGGAACACGCCTGGACCGGTCTTGAGTCGCTGTGGTCCTTGGTTCGAGTTTTAGAAATTTTTGGCTATCTTTGATCGCTTCTTGCGAAGAAGCGAGAGGAGGTTTAAGGAATCTGACTGTTGGGTCGTGTAGCCGTCGGGGAGGACTACCGGAATCGGTGGTCCGAGTTCGACCTCCGGCGCCCAGTCGAGAGTAAAGATGTTTTATGTGTATAGCGTGCGCTACCGCAGGCGCGGGGGGATGTCACGGGGTGGGTCAGTAGTGCCCCTGGGGCCGAAGCTTCAGCTAACATTTGGCGGTTCGAGGTCCATTAAGGCGCCGACGAGAGCGTCCCGCAGTTTTCCCCGACTTTGGAAGCTTAGATCCGGGCAGGGCGTACAGGTTTAAGGACACTGAGCACATGTGTGGAAAGCGGTCGAGCTGCACTACAACAGTTAGTGGTCCGAATTGGCGGATTTTGCGCCGTTCAAATTTTAGAAAGTTTCGGCCACCTTACGAGAGGTGTGGGCGGGCCCCCGTCGGCGCGGTTTCGCACACGAAGGTGTTTCTGCATAGCCCTGGAGAAGTAGTGCCCAGCCGCGGTGTCCAGGTTCGAATCCCGCGCACCGCTGGGGAGTAAATCGGTTTTTTGTCAATAGAGGGCGCTGGTGGTAAGCGGGGGCGGACTTCGATCCGGCATACGCTGGCACCTGGTCCCCCGGGCACCCACCGCGAATTTCGCATCTCCAGCTCAATTACGGATGCCGTTACCGATTTTTAAGACTTTTTTGACTCCTGCGGGCCAACGGCTGGAGATGGGGGCAAAGTGCACATAAGCATTCTTGCTCGCCTCGTCGAGACGCGTCTTTTGAGTCGTCGCGCGGCGCGGTAGCTTAATTTTGACAAATCGGCGGTGGCTCAACCGTAAGCGGCGCTGGGAGCAGATCGAGAACGCGTGGTCGTAGAAAGACGGGGTTTTTTGCATCGGGAGGGGCGAGACAAGCCCTTTTCAACGCACCCCTCGCCGACCTCGTATCTTAGAGAATAAGGCTCATTGCGACTTTGAAGACCTTGTTCCGGGGAGTGAGTGAGTGCGGGCAACTTCAACGAATCTGACTACAAAGCCCTCCTCGGGGAGGCTGGTGGACCCGCCAGTACGCGAAGCCCAGCCCCACACGGCCGGCCGCCGGTCCTGGGGCCCAGAAGAACAAGATCCGCGCTCCGTTCCAGGCTCTGGACCGAGCCAGACTGACTGTCTGTCAGCCCCACCAAGTGCTGGCAGGGCGGGAGTCAAAGCACTTTGCTGGCCAGAAGCACCACCCAGCCACCAAAGCACTCGATGACCAAAAAGAGGATCCACTTCCTTTGTCGAATGCTGTCAAAGGATGGAGATCGCCAATCGCGGGATCGCTAAATCGCGACCTGGCAACTACCACCTGCCTTATTCACCAGACACCATCTTCACTTCCTGCAGCTACTCACTCCGCGCTACTTTACAGCCCTTCTGCGTGTCCCCCGGCATCGCCGCCACCCTCGCCGACTCTCACCCCCGTTTCTCAGACTCGACACGCCTGCAAATATTTCGTCCTGCCGACATTCTCTTTATTAACGGCGAAAACAGCGAGACGCATGTGCGTTCGGACCTTGCCGCCATCTGTCGGACGGACGTACGTACGTAGGAGAACCAACTAGTCGTGTCGCAGCAGCAGCAGCCTGACAGAGGGCGTGCGTGCCTAGCGACGACTCTCTCTTCTGTCGGTCGGTCGGGCCATGGACAGAGAACAACTCTGTCACTCAACAGAGGGCCACAAATCTTTAAGGTAAAAACAAGACCGCATATATTATGTCAGTTGAACTGTAATATTTCCACTTATATAAAAAATCCACACTTGATTGGTCACTATGTTAGTAAAATACCCACAATGCTCTCCTTTTGACAAAAATATCTGACGTAGGAACTACAGAACTTAATTAAATATAATTCATGGTTATAAACTCAGCTGGGGAGCAAACCGGATAATAGTCCGTGACTCATTTTTTCCTCCGTTTACAGAGAAAAATCGTATATGCTTAAGTTTATCCAACTTATTTGAAATTTTCTGTGCTTATTATTAACATAACTAACTACTGTAAAAGTTTTAAACGTCTATACCTAAGGCAAGTTGCTTTTCAAGATATTTAATTTTAATAAAAAAGGATAAAAATAATAATTTATTCTGGAATAGAAACTTATAACAACACCAAAATTTATATGATCTGTTTGGTTAAAAGCCAAAGTTGGTATTGAACTTCAATGTCTTTTAAGGATGCGACAGGAATATTTTGAAGAAAATTCCTCCACCCAAAAGTACCCTTTACATGGGAAATTTTTCAAAAAAATTTGATGCTCTATATCTAGAAAATAGCTCTAACGACTTTGATAAAAATGCCATATGTTGAGATATCTTATGACAAGTGAAATATATATTTAAATTTTCTGGCTATAGCCCATGTAGTCCTGATGAGTTTTACGTAACTGGTAAACCGTAGGAAATAGACCAAATCTTACTATACAAAAAAATGTAGATCTTGCTAAAACACAACATTCATGTCCAAATAAATCTTCTTGTAGAGGGAACCATTTCGGAGATATTCCTTGTTATTTGTGCGAGTTTTGGAAAATAAACTTTCGTCAAATGGAGCATCGTTGTTCATTTTTATATGTTAGCCGTGCAAAGAGATCGGAATTTCAAAGATTTAAAAGATCTGATTATCGCTCAAAACCTACTATATTCCCATATTCCACTTGTACCTACAAGAAAATACGCATTCATTTCTGCAAATGTTTATCTCAAACAATACGAAGAAGATATAGGAATAAGAGTTTGTAAGAATGGCTAGAGAAAGTCATGTGAGTGCACTACATCAGATCTGTTATTGTAAAGTTAACCATTTCCAAGATACTCCTTGTTTTCAAAGCCGTTACTTAGCGATCAGCTGTTAAAAGATTTGACTGCCACTAAGCCTCTTGTATTCCCATACTCCCCTTCCTCCTACAAAGAAATACGTAATAAAACTAATGCTTATTTTTCATTATTATGATAAAAAATAAGCACTTTTAACAATACTTTGTAGAAGAATGAACAGATTTTTAATACTAAGCATAAAATGCACACATTTGTATATAATTCAGCTAGTGATGATAGTTTGCTTGCATAATCGCATAGGTAACAGGACATTAATGATAATAGCTTGTTCGTTACTTATACCCGTTATTTGTAACTGTGACAGTAATAATAACAGTTTCACGTAGGTAAATAGAGTTTGCCAGGTAATATCACAGTCTGCATATAATTATCGTCTGGTTTTTATCTCTGCACGTATATTAGCTTATTTTACCTGAATTGCATCATTCCCTGTGAATATTATCAGCTGTATGAAAACCCAGCGGCTACAAATATAGGCTCTGCGATGAACAACACGCTTTATGGCTTCAAATAGTGAGTTAATTAGGTTTATTTATACTCTGTACACCATGGAATTATTCGCTTGTTTACTAGTTACCCTTAATATCATTAGTCGCAGCGAAGCTTTGACTTTAAAAGCAATTGGTTTCTTTATTTAAGTTTTGCGGACTCTGACCTAGAAGGTTATATTGGACGACGCTGGATGTTAAAGGTGAAATGGTTTCGATAGACCTGACTTAGGAGAAGGTGGTAAGCCCAGAGCAGGCTTCTCTATCAGCCGCAGCAGTAGCGAACTGATGATCCGGGATGAGTTAGTTGACTTTCCTCTAAGAGAGGAATGAGGTAGGATTGGAGTAATCGTTCAAATATCTCTGAAACTATGGGCAGCAGGCTGATGGAGCGGTAGTTTGATGGCGAGAGCGTGTCCCACCCCGGGTCAGGTGGACGACGGCCTTAAGGGGGAGGTGCTGGAGCATGGGCGCCGTGACGCCATCATGCCCCGGGGATTTGCTGGGATATAAGCTTTTGGTGTAAGAAGCCACCTATCTTGGGGTGACTATGGGAATATGGAGGCTTGGGTAATGGCACCTTATGCCATTTGCGTTCCATTACAGGTGATACCCGTTTTTTAGGTACCATTACAGGTGATACCCGTTTTTAGGTACCATGACAGGTGATACCCGTTTTTCGGGTACCATGACAGATGATACCCGATTTTCGGGTACCATGACAGATGATACCCGTTTTTTCGGGTACCATGACAGATGATACTCGTTTTTTGGGTACCATTACAGGTGATACCCGTTTTTTTGGGTACCATGACAGATGATACCCGTTTTTAGGTACCATGACAGATGATACCCGTTTTTAGGTACCATGACAGATGATACCCGTTTTTTGAGTACCATGACAGATGATACCCGTTTTTCGGGTACCATAACATATGATACCCGTTTTTTAGGTACCATGACAGATGATACCCGTTTTTCGGGTACCATGACAGATGATACCCGTTTTTAGGTACCATGACAGATGATACCCGTTTTTTAGGTACCATGACAGATGATAACCGTTTTTTGGGTATCATGACAGATGATACCCGTTTTCGGGTACCATGACAGATGATACCCGATTTTTAGGTACCGTGACAGATGATACCCGTTTTTTGGGTACCATTACATGTGATACCCGTTTTTCGGGTACCATGACAGATGATACCCGTTTTTCGGGTACCATGACAGATGATACCCGTTTTTAGGTATCATGACAGATGATACCCGTTTTTAGGTACCATGACAGATGATACCCGTTTTTTGAGTACCATGACAGATGGAACCCGTTTTTTGGGTACCATGACAGATGATACCCGTTTGTTAGGTACCATGACAGGTGATACCCGTTTTTCAGGTACCATTACAGGTGATACCCGTTTTTTGGGTACCATGACAGATGGTACCTGTTTTTAGGTACCATGACAGATGATACCCGTGTTTGGGTACCATGACAGATGGAACCCGTTTTTTGGGTACCGTGACAGATGATACCCGTTTGTTAGGTACCATGACAGATGATACCCGTTTTTTGGGTACCATGACAGATGATACCCGTTTGTTAGGTACCATGACAGATGATACCCGTGTTTGGGTACCATGACAGATGGAACCCGTTTTTTCGGTACCATGACAGATGATACCCGTTTTTTCGGTACCATGACAGATGATATCTTTTTTTAGGTACCATGACAGAAGATACCCGTTTGTTAGGTACCACGACAGGTGATACCCGTTTTTTGGGTACCATTACATGTGATACCCGTTTTTCGGGTACCATGACAGATGATACCCGTTTTTCGGGTACCATGACAGATGATACCCGTTTTTAGGTATCATGACAGATGATACCCGTTTTTAGGTACCATGACAGATGATACCCGTTTTTTGAGTACCATGACAGATGGAACCCGTTTTTTGGGTACCATGACAGATGATACCCGTTTGTTAGGTACCATGACAGGTGATACCCGTTTTTCAGGTACCATTACAGGTGATACCCGTTTTTTGGGTACCATGACAGATGGTACCTGTTTTTAGGTACCATGACAGATGATACCCGTGTTTGGGTACCATGACAGATGGAACCCGTTTTTTGGGTACCGTGACAGATGATACCCGTTTGTTAGGTACCATGACAGATGATACTCGTTTTTTGGGTACCATGACAGATGATACCCGTTTGTTAGGTACCATGACAGATGATACCCGTGTTTGGGTACCATGACAGATGGAACCCGTTTTTTCGGTACCATGACAGATGATACCCGTTTTTTCGGGTACCATGACAGATGATACCCGTTTTTCGGGTACCATGACAGATGATACCCGTTTTTTGGGTACCATTACAGGTGATACCCGTTTTTTGGATACCATGACAGGTGATACCCGTTTTTTGGGTACCATGACAGATGATACCGGTTTTTTAGGTACCATGACAGATGGTACCCGTTTTTTGGGTACCATGACAGATGGTACCCGTTTTTTAGGTACCATGACAGATGATACCCGTTTTTTGGGTACCATGACAGATGGTACCCGTTTTTAGGTACCATGACAGATGATACCCGTTTTTTGGGTACCATGACAAATGATACCCGTTTTTTGGGTACCATGACAGATGATACCGGTTTTTAGGTACCATGACAGATAATACCCGTTTTTCAGGTACCATTACAGGTGATACCCGTTTTTTGGGTACCATGACAGATGATACCCGTGTTTGGGTACCAAGACAGGTGATACCCGTTTTTCGGGTACCATGACAGATGATACCCGATTTTTGGGTACCATGACAGATGATACCGGTTTTTAGGTACCATGACAGATAATACCCGTTTTTCAGGTACCATTACAGGTGATACCCGTTTTTTGGGTACCACGACAGATGATACCCGTTTTTTGAGTACCATGACAGATGATACCCGTTTTTTTGGGTACCATGACATGTGATACCCGTTTTTTGGGTACCATTACAGATGATACCCGTTTATTGGGTACCATGACAGATGATACCCGTTTATTGGGTACCATGACAGATGATACCCGTTTATTGGGTACCATGACAGATGATACCCGTTTTTTGGGTACCATGACAGATGATACCCGTTTTTTGGGTACCATGACACATGATACCCGTTTTTAGGTACCATGACAGATGATACCCGTTTTTTGGGTACCATGACAGATGATACCCGTTTTTTGAGTACCATGACAGATTGAACCCGTTTTTTGGGTACCATGACAGATGCTACCCGTTTGTTAGGTACCATGACAGATGATACCCGTTTTTCAGGTACCATGACAGGTGATACCCGTTTTTCAGGTACCATTACAGGTGATACCCGTTTTTTGGGTACCATGACAGATGATACCCGTTTTTCGGGTACCATGACAGATGATACCCGTTTTTCGGGTACCATGACAGATGATACCCGTTTTTTGGGTACCATTACAGGTGATACCCGTTTTTTTGGGTACCATAACAGATGATACCCGTTTTTAGGTACCATGACAGATGATACCCGTTTTTAGGTACCATGACAGATGATACCCGTTTTTTGAGTACCATGACAGATGATACCCGTTTTTCGGGTACCATAACATATGATACCCGTTTTTTAGGTACCATGACAGATGATACCCGTTTTTCGGGTACCATGACAGATGATACCCGTTTTTAGGTACCATGACAGATGATACCCGTTTTTTAGGTACCATGACAGATGATAACCGTTTTTTGGGTATCATGACAGATGATACCCGTTTTCGGGTACCATGACAGATGATACCCGATTTTTAGGTACCATGACAGATGATACCCGATTTTTAGGTACCATGACAGATGATACCCGTTTTTTGGGTACCATTACATGTGATACCCGTTTTTCGGGTACCATGACAGATGATACCCGTTTTTCGGGTACCATGACAGATGATACCCGTTTTTAGGTATCATGACAGATGATACCCGTTTTTAGGTACCATGACAGATGATACCCGTTTTTTGAGTACCATGACAGATGGAACCCGTTTTTTGGGTACCATGACAGATGATACCCGTTTGTTAGGTACCATGACAGGTGATACCCGTTTTTCAGGTACCATTACAGGTGATACCCGTTTTTTGGGTACCATGACAGATGGTACCTGTTTTTTAGGTACCATGACAGATGATACCCGTGTTTGGGTACCATGACAGATGGAACCCGTTTTTTGGGTACCGTGACAGATGATACCCGTTTGTTAGGTACCATGACAGATGATACCCGTTTTTTGGGTACCATGACAGATGATACCCGTTTGTTAGGTACCATGACAGATGATACCCGTGTTTGGGTACCATGACAGATGGAACCCGTTTTTTCGGTACCATGACAGATGATACCCGTTTTTTCGGTACCATGACAGATGATATCTTTTTTTAGGTACCATGACAGAAGATACCCGTTTGTTAGGTACCATGACAGGTGATACCCGTTTTTTGGGTACCATGACAGATGATACCCGTTTTTCGGGTACCATGACAGATGATACCCGTTTTTCGGGTACCATGACAGATGATACCCGTTTTTCGGGTACCATGACAGATGATACCCGTTTTTTGGGTACCATTACAGGTGATACCCGTTTTTTGGATACCATGACAGGTGATACCCGTTTTTTGGGTACCATGACTGATGGTACCCGTTTTTTGGGTACCATGACAGATGATACCCGTTATTTGGGTACCATGACAGATGATACCCGTTTTTTGGGTACCATGACAGATGGTACCCGTTTTTTCGGTACCATGACAGAAGATACCCGTTTTTGGGTACCATGACAGATGATACCCGTTTTTTGGGTACCATGACAGATGATACCCGTTTATTGGGTACCATGACAGATGATACCCGTTTTTTGGGTACCATGACAGATGATACCCGTTTTTTGGGTACCATGACACATGATACCCGTTTTTAGGTACCATGACAGATGATACCCGTTTTTTGGGTACCATGACAGATGATACCCGTTTTTTGAGTACCATGACAGATTGAACCCGTTTTTTGGGTACCATGACAGATGCTACCCGTTTGTTAGGTACCATGACAGGTGATACCCGTTTTTCAGGTACCATGACAGGTGATACCCGTTTTTCAGGTACCATTACAGGTGATACCCGTTTTTTGGGTACCATGACAGATGATACCCGTTTTTCGGGTACCATGACAGATGATACCCGTTTTTCGGGTACCATGACAGATGATACCCGTTTTTTGGGTACCATTACAGGTGATACCCGTTTTTTTGGGTACCATGACAGATGATACCCGTTTTTCGGGTACCATGACAGATGATACCCGTTTGTTAGGTACCATGACAGATGATACCCGTTTTTCAGGTACCATTACAGGTGATACCCGTTTGTTAGGTACCATGACAGATGATACCCGTTTTTTAGGTACCATGACAGATGATACCCGTTTTTTAGGTACCATGACAGATGATACCCGTTTTTTGGGTATCATGACAGATGATACCCGTTTTCGGGTACCATGATAGATGATACCCGTTTTTCAGGTACCATGACAGGTGATACCCGTTTGTTAGGTACCATGACAGATGGTACCCGTTTTTTAGGTACCATTACAGGTGATAGCCGTTTTTCGGGTACCATGACAGATGATACCCGTTTTTCGGGTACCATGACAGATGATACCCGTTTTTTTGGGTACCATTACAGGTGAAACCCGTTTTTTCGGTACCATGACAGAAGATACCCGTTTTTTGGGTACCATGACTGATGGTACCCGTTTTTTGGGTACCATGACAGAAGATACCCGTTTTTGGGTACCATGACAGATGGTACGCGTTTTTTCGGTACCATGACAGATGATACCCGTTTTTTGGGTACCATGACAGAAGATACCCGTTTGTTAGGTACCATGACAGGTGATACCCGTTTTTCAGGTACCATTACAGATTATACCCGTTTTTTGGGTACCATGACAGATGATACCCGTTTTTTTGGGTACCATGACATATGATACCCGTTTTTTGAGTACCATGACAGATGATACTCGTTTTTTGGGTACCATGACAGATGATACCCCCCCCTAGACAAGGGCGCCTGCTATAGTAATGGATCCTACCTTTGTCTAGGTCACACCTATAAGAGAAGCCGACTTTTTGAACGGGGCCTCGGAGAGACTCGCCGATGGTCTAGGAGTGTCGGCCGTGGTCCAAAACGTATAATTCCAGAGTTTGGTCACTCTCCGTGAAGCCGTTCCCACTTTTCGGTATCGTGTCTGCAGTAGCGAGTCAAGACGGGTTGATTATATAGTGCGCTACCTGGACTTGTAGCCTTACTTTTTACAAGTTTTTCCAAAATTTGAACGGCTCGACAGAACTTTCTGAATTTCACAATGGGTACGTTTCTTAACCCGGGGAACACGCCTGGACCGGTCTTGAGTCGCTGTGGTCCTTGGTTCGAGTTTTAGAAATTTTTGGCTATCTTTGATCGCTTCTTGCGAAGAAGCGAGAGGAGGTTTAAGGAATCTGACTGTTGGGTCGTGTAGCCGTCGGGGAGGACTACCGGAATCGGTGGTCCGAGTTCGACCTCCGGCGCCCAGTCGAGAGTAAAGGTGTTTTATGTGTATAGCGTGCGCTACCGCAGGCGCGGGGGGATGTCACGGGGTGGGTCAGTAGTGCCCCTGGGGCCGAAGCTTCAGCTAACATTTGGCGGTTCGAGGTCCATTAAGGCGCCGACGAGAGCGTCCCGCAGTTTTCCCCGACTTTGGAAGCTTAGATCCGGGCAGGGCGTACAGGTTTAAGGACACTGAGCACATGTGTGGAAAGCGGTCGAGCTGCACTACAACAGTTAGTGGTCCGAATTGGCGGATTTTGCGCCGTTCAAATTTTAGAAAGTTTCGGCCACCTTACGAGAGGTGTGGGCGGGCCCCCGTCGGCGCGGTTTCGCACACGAAGGTGTTTCTGCATAGCCCTGGAGAAGTAGTGCCCAGCCGCGGTGTCCAGGTTCGAATCCCGCGCACCGCTGGGGAGTAAATCGGTTTTTTGTCAATAGAGGGCGCTGGTGGTAAGCGGGGGCGGACTTCGATCCGGCATACGCTGGCACCTGGTCCCCCGGGCACCCACCGCGAATTTCGCATCTCCAGCTCAATTACGGATGCCGTTACCGATTTTTAAGACTTTTTTGACTCCTGCGGGCCAACGGCTGGAGATGGGGGCAAAGTGCACATAAGCATTCTTGCTCGCCTCGTCGAGACGCGTCTTTTGAGTCGTCGCGCGGCGCGGTAGCTTAATTTTGACAAATCGGCGGTGGCTCAACCGTAAGCGGCGCTGGGAGCAGATCGAGAACGCGTGGTCGTAGAAAGACGGGGTTTTTTGCATCGGGAGGGGCGAGACGAGCCCTTTTCAACGCACCCCTCGCCGACCTCGTATCTTAGAGAATAAGGCTCATTGCGACTTTGAAGACCTTGTTCCGGGGAGTGAGTGAGTGCGGGCAACTTCAACGAATCTGACTACAAAGCCCTCCTCGGGGAGGCTGGTGGACCCGCCAGTACGCGAAGCCCAGCCCCACACGGCCGGCCGCCGGTCCTGGGGCCCAGAAGAACAAGATCCGCGCTCCGTTCCAGGCTCTGGACCGAGCCAGACTGACTGTCTGTCAGCCCCACCAAGTGCTGGCAGGGCGGGAGTCAAAGCACTTTGCTGGCCAGAAGCACCACCCAGCCACCAAAGCACTCGACGACCAAAAAGAGGATCCACTTCCTTTGTCGAATGCTGTCAAAGGATGGAGATCGCCAATCGCGGGATCGCTAAATCGCGACCTGGCAACTACCACCTGCCTTATTCACCAGACACCATCTTCACTTCCTGCAGCTACTCACTCTGCGCTACTTTACAGCCCTTCTGCGTGTCCCCCGGCATCGCCGCCACCCTCGCCGACTCTCACCCCCGTTTCTCAGACTCAACACGCCTGCAAATATTTCGTCCTGCCGACATTCTCTTTATTAACGGCGAAAACAGCGAGACGCATGTGCGTTCGGACCTTGCCGCCATCTGTCGGACGTACGTACGTACGTAGGAGAACCAACTAGTCGTGTCGCAGCAGCAGCAGCCTGACAGAGGGCGTGCGTGCCTAGCGACGACTCTCTCTTCTGTCGGTCGGTCGGTCGGGCCATGGACAGAGAACAACTCTGTCACTCAACAGAGGGCCACAAATCTTTAAGGTAAAAACAAGACCGCATATATTATGTCAGTTGAACTGTAATATTTCCACTTATATAAAAAATCCACACTTGATTGGTCACTATGTTAGTAAAATACCCACAATGCTCTCCTTTTGACAAAAATATCTGACGTAGGAACTACAGAAATTAATTAAATATAATTCATGGTTATAAACTCAGCTGGGGAGCAAACCGGATAATAGTCCGTGACTCATTTTTTCCTCCGTTTACAGAGAAAAATCGTATACTTGTATATGCTTAGTTTATCCAACTTATTTGAAATTTTCTGTGCTTATTATTAACGTAACTAACTACTGTAAAAGTTTTAAACGTCTATACCTAAGGCAAGTTGTTTTTCAAGATATTTCATTTTAATAAAAAAGGATAAAAATAATGATTTATTCTGGAATAGAAACTTATAACAACACCAAAATTTATATGATCTGTTTGGTTAAAAGCCAAAGTTGGTATTGAACTTCAATGTCTTTTAAGGATGCGACACGAACATTTTGAAGAAAATTCCTCCACCCAAAAGTACCTTTTACATGGAAAATTTTTCAAAAAAATTTGTTGCTCTATATCTAGAAAATAGCTCAAACGACTTTGATAAAAATGCCATATGTTGAGATATTCTTATGACATGTGAAATATATATTTAAATTTTCTGGCTATAGCCCATGTAGTCCTGATGAGTTTTACATAACTGGTAAGCCGTAGGAAATAGACCAAATCTTACTATACAAAAAATGTAGATCTTGCTAAAACACAACATTTATGTCCAAATAAATCTTCTTGTAGAGGGAACCATTTCGGAGATATTCCTTGTTATTTGTGCGAGTTTTGGAAAATAAACTTTCGTCAAATGGAGCATCGTTGTTCATTTTTATATGTTAGCCGTGCAAAGAGATCGGAATTTGAAAGATTTAAAAGATCTGATTATCGCTCAAAACCTACTATATTCCCATATTGCACTTGTACCTACAAGAAAATACGCAATAATTTCTGCAAATGTTTATCTCAAACAATACGAAGAAGATATAGGAATAAGAGTTTGTAAGAATGGCTAGAGAAAGTTATGTGAGTGCACTACATCAGATCTGTTATTGTAAAGTTAACCATTTCCAAGATACTCCTTGTTTTCAAAGCCGTCACTTAGCGATCAGCTGTTAAAAGATTTGAATACCACTAAGCCTCTTGTATTCGCATACTCCCCTTGCACCTACAAAGAAATACGTAATAAAACAAATGCTTATTTTTCATTGTTATGATATACAAATAAGCACTTTTAACAATGCTTTGTACAAGAATGAACATCAGAGTTTTAATACTAAGCATAAAATGCACAGCTTTGTATATAATTCAGCTAGTGATCATGGTTTGCTTGCATAATCGCATAGGTAACAGGACATTAATGATAATAGCTTGTTCGTTACTTATACCCGTTATTTGTAACTGTGACAGTAATAATAACAGTTTCACGTAGGTAAATAGAGTTTGCCAGGTAATATCACAGTCTGCATATAATTATCGTCTGGTTTTTATCTCTGCACGTATATTAGCTTATTTTACCTGAATTGCATCATTCCCTGTGAATATTATCAGCTGTATGAAAACCCAGCGGCTACAAATATAGGCTCTGCGATGAACAACACGCTTTATGGCTTCAAATAGTGAGTTAATTAGGTTTATTTATACTCTGTACACTATGGAATTATTCGCTTGTTTACTAGTTACCCTTAATATCATTAGTCGCAGCGAAGCTTTGACTTTAAAAGCAATTGGTTTCTTTATTTAAGTTTTGCGGACTCTAACCTAGAAGGTTATATTGGACGACGCTGAATGTTAAAGGTGAAATGGTTTCGATAGACCTGACTTAGGAGAAGGTGGTAAGCCCAGAGCAGGCTTCTCTATCAGCCGCAGCAGTAGCGAACTGATGATCCGGGATGAGTTAGTTGACTTTCCTCTAAGAGAGGAATGAGGTAGGATTGGAGTAATCGTTCAAATATCTCTGAAACTATGGGCAGCAGGCTGATGGAGTAAATATAGTTGGCGATATTTACTCCTGCACTACAAAACCAAAGAGGTTGGTGAATATTAAATAAACATTATTAAGAAAAGCATAATATCATAATTTTCCATGATATGATTATCCGTTTTGCTAACTCTTCAACGTTTTAAAAGTTGATGAGCATTAAATATAAAATTAAGAATTATATACAAATGAATAAAATATTTACTATGGTGCCATCTATACATTGACTTCAATCCAAATGCACTGCAGCGCTGCCATCCGTTTTGGTAGCCAAGACACTGTTTATATTTGATTGCAATGCTCCCAAGGGTTAACATAGCTCACTAACTGGTAGACACCGGTAGCTTACAAATCTCTTTGCCTCCTCAATCCTTCCGTATTAGCTCAGGTTTCAATAATTTTATTGCATCCTAATCTTGTGTTGTAAGAATAGTTCTATCAGTCTTCATGAAAATGTCATACTCGCCACTGAATGTGGGCGTCGGAGCAGTGTAGCGGATGGATGGCAGGTGCAGTGAGACAAAAACGTGTCTGTAAGAATTTTTTTTTTTTTTTTGGAGAACGTGAAGAGAAAGTAATATGAAAGTAATACACGAAGCACTGTAGGTGACACGTGACTCGCTTTCAGGAGGTCGTAGGTTCGACCGCTCTTTGGACACCCTACTAGCACCACTCAAAAACGAAAAGTAGTTTAAAAAACACAGTTGGCATTTAAGTTTAATGTATTTCAAGCATGCGACACGAAGATTTTGAAGAAAATTCTCCACCCTAACCTACTCTTTACATGGAAAGTTTTTTGAAAATTTTGATCTTAAAATAGCTCTAACGATTTTGATTAAAATGCTATATGTTTGGGATATTTTTATGACAAATAAATTTTCTGGCTATAGCCTATGTAGTTCATTGGAAGTTATTAGATATTGTAGCACAGATATGGGCTGTGTGTGTGCGTGTGTGTGCGCGTGTGTGTATGTGTGTACGCGCCTGTGTGTGCGTGTGTGTGCGCGCGCGTGTGTGTGTGCGTGTGTGTGCGCCTGTGTGTGTGCGTTAGTGTGTGTATGTCTGTGTGTACGCGCCTGTGTGTGCCCGTGTGTGTGTGTGTGTGTGTGTGTGTGCGTGTGTGTGAAATAAGCAGCCCGTTAAAGTAATAGGGCTCACTACTTTGCGATAGATATAGGTAGTAACGTTTATTCCACACCTGTTACTGACAGTAGTAGACAGTTCATTGTTCACAGCTTCCCTCCCTCCCTCCCTGCCCCCCCCCCCCCCCCCGTATTTGTGGTTTCCAGTTTTCGTTATGGCTTCCAGCTACGTGTCTGTCTGTCAGCATATGGTTTCAATGGCCCAACGTCACGAGATGCGATATAATGGAATCGAAATTATGTCATAAACTTGTATAGACAGCAGCACTGCCAACCCCTTTTTATTGTCTATATATTCATTTAATTCTGGTTTGGTACCAGCCACAACTCTATTTGCAAAGCACATAATATTAACACCTAGCCAATCGTATAAATATTATCTGCGATTGCTTTACGTAAACACAATATCTCCATCAGTATCACCCTTACATACATACAGGAGGGTGGAAGGGGAGTCGGGTATTTCACCTAGTAACAAAGAAACACAAGACTATTGGACAAGTACAACCTAAGTCTAAATGTTGTAGTGATAAATCATCAAACCACGGACAACGTCGGGTATTTCACCTAGTAACAAAGAAACACAAGGCTATTGGACAAGTACAACCTAAGTCTAAATGTTGTAGTGATAAATCATCAAACCACAGACAACGTCGGGTATTTCACCTAGTAACAAAGAAACACAAGACTATTGGACAAGTACAACCTAAGTCTAAATGTTGTAGTGATAAATCATCAAACCACGGACAACGTCGGGTATTTCACCCAGTAACAAAGAAACACAAGGCTATTGGACAAGTACAACCTAAGTCTAAATGTTGTAGTGATTAATCATCAAAACACGGACAACGTCGGGTATTTCACCTAGTAACAAAGAAACACAAGACTATTGGACAAGTACAACCTAAGTCTAAATGTTATAGTGATAAATCATCAAACCATGGACAACGTCGGGTATTTCACCTAGTAACAAAGAAACACAAGGCTATTGGACAAGTACAACCTAAGTCTAAATGTTGTAGTGATAAATCATCAAACCACGGACAACGTCGGGTATTTCACCCAGTAACAAAGAAACACAAGACTACTGGACAAGTACAACCTAAGTCTAAATGTTGTAGTGATAAATCATCAAACCACGGACAACGTCGGGTATTTCACCCAGTAACAAAGAAACACAAGGCTATTGGACAAGTACAACCTAAGTCTAAATGTTGTAGTGATTAATCATCAAAACACGGACAACGTCGGGTATTTCACCTAGTAACAAAGAAACACAAGACTATTGGACAAGTACAACCTCAGTCTAAATTTTGTAGTGATAAATCATCAAACCACGGACAACGTCGGGTATTTCACCTAGTAACAAAGAAACACAAGACTATTGGACAAGTGCAACCTAAGTCTAAATGTTGTAGTGATAAATCATCAAACCACGGACAACGTCGGGTATTTCACCTAGTAACAAAGAAACACAAGGCTATTGGGCAAGTACAACCCAAGTCTAAATGTTGTAATGATAAATCATCAAACCACGGACAACGTCGGGTATATCACCAGGTAACAAAGAAACACAAGACTATTGGACAAGTACAACCTAAGTCTAAATGTTGTAGTGATAAATCATCAAACCACGGACAACGTCAGGTATTTCACCTAGTAACAAAGAAACACAAGACTATTGGACAAGTACAACCTAAGTCTAAATGTTGTAGTGATAAATCATCAAACCTCGGACAACGTCGGGTATTTCACCTAGTAACAAAGAAACACAAGACTATTGGACAAGTACAACCCAAGTCTAAATGTTGTAGTGATAAATCATCAAACCTCGGACAACGTCGGGTATTTCACCTAGTAACAAAGAAACACAAGACTATTGGACAAGTACAACCTAAGTCTAAATGTTGTAGTGATAAATCATCAAACCTCGGACAACGTCGGGTATTTCACCTAGTAACAAAGAAACACAAGACTATTGGACAAGTACAACCTAAGTCTAAATGTTGTAGTGATAAATCATCAAACCACGGACAACGTCGGGTATTTCACCTAGTAACAAAGAAACACAAGACTATTGGACAAGTACAACCTAAGTCTAAATGTTGTAGTGATAAATCATCAAACCACGGACAACGTCGGGTATTTCACCTAGTAACAAAGAAACACAAGGCTATTGGACAAGTACAACCTAAGTCTAAATGTTGTAGTGATAAATCATCAAACCACGGACAACGTCGGGTATTTCACCTAGTAACAAAGAAACACAAGACTATTGGACAAGTACAACCTAAGTCTAAATGTTGTAGTGATAAATCATCAAACCACGGACAACGTCGGGTATTTCACCTAGTAACAAAGAAACACAAGACTATTGGACAAGTACAACCTAAGTCTAAATGTTGTAGTGATAAATCATCAAACCACGGACGACGTCGGGTATTTCACCTAGTAACAAAGAAACACAAGACTATTGGACAAGTACAAACCACAGAGGTGAATATGTGCAAAGCAGTGCACTGAAGGGTTAAAGGTAGAAATGGGACATCTTGTTGGGGGTTTGTCTATACACAGATAAAACCGGACTGATAAAACAGCTTATCGCTGAACGAAACAAGCTGCAATAGCAAAACTTTAGGTAAAAAGTGGGTAGTAACATTTAACAAGCAATTTAACCGTTGGTGTTTATGCCCCGGGCGTGATGATTATCGCGGCACTTCATACGGGTCGGGGGAGGGGGGGGGGGGGTAATAGCGTGTTTTACAACAACGGTAATGGGCATGATAAAGCTTCATGCGGTCGGTGCACAGGATCTGAAAAACAAATAACACTTATGAAGATGATGTTATAATAGTAAATTAGTAAATCCCTAATCTTTGTGCGGTTTTCCGTTCTCTTAACCTTTTGTTCTTTGTGAGAGGGATGAGGGAGGGTTACAAAGAACCAACCCCGGATTATAGGGGTGCTAAGTGTATCGTGATTTTCCACTTTTACTAATGCCTTTGTTACTTGGCTTCCTCCACTCGCAAACACCTCTTCTGCTTTAAAAGTGTTCTCTTTCTGGATAAAAAACGCTACTGACGTTGAAAATATTTAGATTTTTCCGCTAGAAGAAAGACTGATAAGTTTTCTTTTTACTTTTTCTACTACGTGTAGTAAGTAGAGGAAGTATTGTATTCCACCCAAAAATTCTATGTCGAGATTTCATCGGAAATATATGTTTTGAGGCCCCCTGAATCCAAAAAAAAAGCATTTTTAGGAAAAGTCCCGTGTCTGTCTGTCTGTGTGTCCGTCTGTCAGTCTGTGGACAGCATAACTCAAAAACAAAAACTCGGTTAGAAACCAAAGTTGGTATTTAAGTTTAATGTCTTTCAAGGATACGACACCAAGATTTTGAAAAAACTAGGCCCAACCTAAACTACCCTTTACATGGAAACTTTTTCGAAAATTTTGATTTTCTTGAAAATGGCTCTAACGATTTTCATTAAAATGTCATGTTTGAGATATTTTGATGACAAATTAAATGTATATCTTTAATTTTCTGGCCATAGCCGCTGTAGTCGTATTTACTCTGGACGACTTTTGCATAACTGGTAAACCTTTAGAGACATACCAAATCATACTATACAAAAACTGTAGATCTTGCTAAAATACACAATTTATGTCTGAATAAATTTTCTTGTAGAGTGAACCATTTCGGAGATATTCCTTGTTATGTGTGTCAGTTTCGGAAAACTTAGAACTTTAGCGAAATGCAACAACGTTGTTCATTTTTTATATCTTAATCGTGCAAACAGAACGGAATCTCAAATATCAAAAAGATTTGACTATCGCACAAAGTCTTCTGTATTCTAATATTCCCCTTGCACCTACAAGGACATAAGGAATAAGATAATTTGTACGAATGTTTATTTTAACTAACACGAAGAAGATATAGGAATAAGAGTTTGTAAGAATGGTCAGTACAAGAGTAGAGAAAGTCATGTGAGTGTAACAAATTTTTTATTCAGGGGCCTCAAAACATATATTTCACGTACATCCTTTATATATTTCCGATGAAATTTTACAGATTCAACATGTTTCAGCGTTGTCTCCGATATTCTTGCAATAAAAGACTGGTGCGTTAAGTGCAGTGCAGTGTGTATTTCATCAAGTTGACAGCCCTGTCGTCATTAATCAGCATTCAGTTGGTAGTACCTACATAGCTCGTCACCTTGTACCACTTGCATTGACAAGCTAATGTACCTACAGAGTAAAGGGTTTTCATTAATATCCCAAGTCAATGCAGTGATAAATGACCCGAGAATTTCTTGCAATCGCACCAACTAAATTAAAAACATACATGTTCCTTTAAACCGCACGTTTTCATCATTTCCTGCCGTGGCTGCTGCTGCTGCTGCTGCGTTGGTTATTTATTATTCGGCGCACGTCATCCAGTTAAGCCAGCCGCCCAGCGCGCCCGCCCGCCCCGGTTGCTCTAATATCTATAGATACATGATTGAAACGGCGCCCACCATTCTGGTCATGTAATACAGCTAAACCGTTTTTATACCGTTAAACAGGGATGTGGTCTCAGGGTGCAGCAGCCCTGATTCCGACGTGCCCCCCCCCCCGTCATAATCAACTCCACCTAGACTTAACAACCAACTATTCTATCCCACCTATATAAGATCTGTAAGCAATTTTTACTGCACTGGGGAAAAGCTTAAACATACGAGAGACAGTCGAGTATTGGACAGCATAACTCAAAAACGAAAAGTCTGTGAAAAACTAAATCTGATATTTAAGTTTGTCTTTCAAGGATGCGACACAAAGATTTTGAAGAAAATAGTCCCACCTTAAACTACCCTTAACACGAAAAATGTTTCGAAAATTTCGATTTTCTTGAAAATGCCTCTAACAATTTTGATTAAAATACCACATGTTTGAGATTTTTATGGGAAACGAAATGTATATGTCGAATTTTCTGGCTAAATCTATGTAGTCCTGTTTACTCTGGATGACTTTCGCATAACTGGTAAACCGTAAGAAATAGACCGTATCTTACTATACAAAAAATGTAGATCTCGTAAAAACACAAACTTTATGTCGAAATGTATTTTTTGTGAACTGAACCATTTCGGAAATATTCCTTGTTATTTCTGTGAGTTGCAGAAAAAAACTTTCGTCAAAAAAAAACATCGTTATTCACTTTTCATGTTAGCATGCTTCAAAGCATTTGACTATCGCACAAAGTCTACTGTATTCTAATATTCCCCTTGTACCTACAAGGAAATAAGCAGTAAGATAATTTGTACAAATGTTTATCTCAACTAACACGAAGAAGATTTAGGAATAAGAGTTTGTAAGAATGGTTAGTACAAGAGTAGGGAAAGTCATGAACGTCCGGAAAGTTCTCGAAACTCTTTGGCGTGCTGCGCTCATTGTTGGGTATTACCTCGCCGTGACTGCTATTAGGTATTCTCTTGTTTTTATTCACGCCGCCACCAAGTGGCGTGTGGTGCCTTGGTCTTGGTCTTTTAGGCACACCCGCAGCCAGTGTTTATCATCACCACCACCGCCGCCGCCGCTGCCGCCACCACCACCGCCGCCACCATCACCGCCACCACCGCCACCACCACCGCCACCACCACCACCACCACCACCACCATCACCGCCACCACCACCATCACCACCACAATCACCGCCACCACCACCACCGCCACCACCACCGCCACCACCACCACCATCACCACCACCACCATTCCTATTATTATGATGATTGTGATTGTTGTTCTTATTGTTATTATTGCACTTATTAGGTTATAAATTGCATAAAACATTTTAAATTTTGGAAAACTGTATAAACGTGTTGTTCATTAACATTGTTAACTGATGGTATTCCCATTGTGACGCAAGATAAAAGTGCTATGCTTTGTTCCACCACCCTCGGTTGAAGCCAATAATAGCCATCAAATGACGTCATTTCCTGCTGCTAGAGAATAATAATTGCCCTTTATATTTCCTGGCGTTTTGTGTTTGTGCCTATGCACTAATCCCCTTAAGCCTTTAATGGTCTACCATTATTCAGCTTTTTGACCCCAAAATTCCCCTTTTCATTAGTAAAATTGTTTCATTGCTGCACTCGTTCTATGGGCGCCCGTCTATATGGAAATACGAAGAATGGAGAAATATTTGATTCGGTGGACTGACTACTGCTGGAAAATAAACAACTGTGTTGTAGAATTAAGTAGAAAATGTGGCACTCGTTCTCTCGCTCGCTCCATAAACTCATAAAGAAACAAGGCGGCCTTTGTCAGCTGCCCGCCTGCCCGCCCGTAATATTATATTATTGTTGACTTTTGTTTTGCAACTTTTCATGCTTCACAATGGCAGGCACCTGTACGGAGATTGCTACTACACGGATGGTGTTCGTTTTTTGTTTTTCAGAGGTGTTCACGCGTAGTGTTTTATTGATGATGTTTTAATGGCAAAGAACTTGTGCGGAAAGCGTATTGATGTAAATATAAGCTCATTCACGAATAAAATCTGATATAATGTGTTAGATATAAACTTCTATGCCCAATATTCGATAAACTGATATGCTACACTCACACGACTTTCTCTACTCTTGTACTAACCATTCTTACAAACTCTTATTCCTATATCTTCCATGACGGAGGAATTGGAAACAGCAGGAAAAGGTTGTTCAGCGCTGCGAGGGATGTGCGTGGCTTAGGTCAGCGAATGCAATCTAGCAGCAGTGTGAGGAGAAGGAGGCAATGTAGTTATGTACCTATATGTCAAATCCAACTATATCGATACTACCTGCTACCTTACTAATAACGCCGCATTGTCTGGCCAATTAACTTATGATCCCAATATAGCATCTAAACCCGTGCCCTAAGCCGACAGCTTCCAGTTTACCCAAAGATAATCATTCCAATTATCGAGTTAACTTACATTACCCTGCTGCGTTACAAACATTTCTCCTTAACCTATTCTTCGTACAAACTTCTTATCTATTTCATTTTAATACACATAAACATCTTTACAAATTATATCTTATTGCTTATTTCCTTGTAGGTACAAGGGGAATATTAGAATACAGTAGCCTTTGTGCGATAGTCAAATATTTTAAAGCTTTGAGATTCTGTTCTCTTTGCACACTTAAAAAATAAAATAAAAAAAAAATGAACAACGATGTTCAATTTCACGACAGTTTCAAGTTTTCCGAAACTCACACACACAACAAGGAATATCTCCGAAATGGTTCACCCTACAAGAAAATTTATTCAGACTTAAATTGTGTATTTTAGCAAGATCTACATCTTTTGTATAGTATAATTTGGCCTATCTCTTACGGTTTACCAGTTATGTAAAAGTCATGCAGAGTAAACCGCACTATATGGGCTATAGCGAGAAAATTCAAAATATACATTTCATTTGCCATAAAAATATCTTATACATATGGCATTTAAATCAAAATCGTTGTAGCCATTTTCAAGAAAATCAAAATTTTCATACAATTTTCCATGTAAAGAGTATAGAGTGGAGGAAGTTTCTTCAAAATCTTCGCGTCGCATCCTTAAGAAATATTAATCTTAAATACCCATTTTGCTTTTTAACCGACTTTTCGTTATCTCGACCTGGAGTTTTTAATCGAACACATGAACACAGCGAGTGTGATAATTTTGTATTAAATGTCAGTCGTCAGGGATATTGTTGTGGTCGTGTGACGTCATATTGTATGACGCTTGATTTACTAACCATATCGCGTGCACTATATTTATTAAAGAATTATGCGCTCTAAATGGCAATCCTTTGAATTATTGCTAAACAGATCATCATGATCGGATTTCATACGATACACGGCGGGCGGCCGCGCGGGCGGCTTAACGCACGCTTATCAACTGCTTCTGCATTACCAACACGTTTTCTATTCTGTTTTTTATCTTTTGTTTACAATAAAATCTCAAAAGTTTGTTGAAAGCACATTATTTAACACCTTTCTCGCTCCGAACGTTTAAACATGGTTTTAAACCGAAATAATAACAGAGATAGACCAAATCATACAATAAAAAAAATGTAGATCTTGCTAAAATACACAATTTATGTCTAAATAAAGTTTCTTGTAGGGTGAACCATTTCGGAGATATTCCTTGTTGTGTGTGTGAGTTTCCGAAAACAAAACTTTCGTGAAATGCAACATCATTGTGCAAAGTGTGCAAAGAGAACGGACTCTGAAAGCTTTAAAAGATTTTACTATCACACAAAGTCTACTGTATTCCAATATTCCCCTTGTACCTACAAGGAAATAAGCAATAAGATAATTTGTACAAATGTTTACCTTAACTAACACGAAGAAGATATAGGAATAAGAGTTTGTAAGAATGGTTAGTACAAGAGTAGAGAAAGTCATGTGAGTGTAACACATCAGGTATTTTCTAGTCGTTTTGTTGATGGCTGAAGAAAGTTTGAGGTTAAGTATTCGTTATTTTGAGAGGAAACATTTGCGATGTTGGTCGTCTAGCAGCCGTTTCTGATAACACCTTAGAGATAAAGAGAGACTTAACATGCACATCTTGTCCCAAGCGCCCACAAATGCTTACACTACACAAAAATTGCACCATTCACGTGGGGAAGGAAGGAAGGGAAAGTTGCCAAGTTGTTCCTTACTGCACGCACGCACGCACGCTGTTTCCCTTTCACTGACAATATTAAAAATTGCATGTTCACCACGTACGTGCTGCGACTAATAAATTTCTGCCATCTGCCGCCCCCATTCCCCCCCCCCCCCCCATCCTTTTATTCTGCGCCGCAACTTGCACCCGATCGTTTCATATCTTGCGTGTTCTTTATTTCTAACAGGCTCCGGTCGGAACACGTTATTGCCTGTGTGACTGACTGGCTGCGCGCGCATCTTCACATCATCTCTCATTTACAGTCACTTTGGCTTTGTATTTATATTTGAAACTTTATGGGTGAGCCTATTAAACCTCTCCTCCCCCTCCGCATCCTACTCCCCTCCTCCTGCCCCTCCCTCTCCTCCGCTTCCTCCCTTCCCTTCCCCTCCACCCCCTCCACCTCACTCCCCTCCCTCACCTCTCCCTCCCCTCTTCCTCCCTATCTTCCCCGTCCTACTCCCCCTCCTCCCTCCCTCCACCTCCACCTCCCTCTCCAACCACTCCTCCCCTTCTCTCCCCTACTCCCTCTCCTCCTTCCCTCCTCCTCCTCAAGACACTACACTGTGCTTACTGAATAATTAGTTATTTTCCATCTCGTTGTTTTGTAAATATTCCTCAGTCAGTTATTCTCTGAGTTGGTGTTAACTTCCCCGTGAAGGAACATTCAACCTCTACTTGTGATATGGACCATTAAGCTTATTTGATCAAGTCTATTACATGATTGTGTTAGTCACGTGACAAAGGGATTCAATTCGATCTGCTTCTCTCTGTACCAGCTTCCAGAAATAGCATACACCTTCATTAGGAAATTGGCTATCACATGTAGATAATACCTCTGTCCTCTGTAATACATGTTGTTTTTAGCTTACGAGTTATTCAGAGTGATTAATACATTTCAACACTGGCTGGCTTATTATATAGAGCATTGATTTACAGCCTGTGGGTCGCGACCCCATGGAGGGTCGCGAGAGGTCGAGAGAACTCACTAAAAAATCTGATGTGTTACACTCACATGACTTTCTCTACTCTTGTACTAACCATTCTTACAAACTCTTATTCCTAATTTGTACAAATTATCTTATTGCTCATTTCCTTGTAGCTACAAAGGGAATATTAGAATACAGTAGGCTTTGTACGGTAGTCAAACCTTTTAAAGCTTTGAGATTCCGTTCTCTTTGTACACGTAACATATAAAAAAATGAACAACGATGACCCATTTCACGAAAGTTCCAAGTTTTCCGAAACTCACACACATAACAAGGTATATCTCCGAAATGGTTCACGCTACAAGAAAATTTATTGGGACATAAATTGTGTATTTTAGCAAGATCTACATTTTTTGTTGAGTATAATTTGGTCTATCTCTAAGGGTTTATCAGTTATGCAAAAGTCGTCCAGAGTAAGTACGACTGCAGGGGCTATAGCTAGAAAATTCAAGATATACATTTCATTTGTCATAAAAATATCTCAAACATATGACATTTTAATCAAAATCGTTAGAGAGATGTTCAAGAAAATCAAAATTTTCGAAAAACTTTCCATGTAAAGGTTAGTTTAGGGTAGGGCTATTTTCTTCAAAATCTTCGTGTCGCATCCTTGAAAGACATTAAACTTAAATACAAACTTTGGTTTTTAGCCGACTTTTCGTTTTTGAGCTATGCTGTCCACAGACACACACACGGACACACATATCTGTTACGGTTTACCAGCTATGCGACAGTCACTCACACTGCAAAGGGCGTTTGAGGACTTTCTCAGAAAATTCAGAATACTCGTTTTAATTTGTCATCTAAATACCTTAAGAATATGGTTACTCCATGGCACGACAGCCCAACCAGGACAAGGGTTTCGCAGGAACACGTACTTCCCACCGAGAAACCCGTGCGTCAGGAGGTTCGGGCACGGGAATCGAACCGCGACCTATGTTTTTGGCAGCCAGTTTTAGAAAAGAAATTAACTGACACGAATAAAGGTTCTGGACTCTGACATTTCGCACACTGGTGTCAGATGTGGGATGTATCACATTATTATCTCCTTTACGTTTCTCGATACATGAATTTGTTATTGGACATTTTAGTTTTTCTAGTACGTGCCTATTTTGTCATGAAGGCCTATTTCTGTAGAAAGGCCTATGTTGCCTAGGAAGGCCAATTTTGTCTAGGAAGGCCTATTTTGTCTATAAAGGCCTATTTTGCCTAGGAAGGCCTATCTTGTCTAGAAAGGCCTATTTTGTCATAAAGGCCTATTTGTCTAGAAAGGCCTATTTTGTCTAATAAGGCCTATTTTGTCATGAAGGCCTATTTGTCTAGAAAGGCCTATTTTATCTAGCAAGGCCTCTTTTGTCAGGAACACCTATATGTCTAGGAAGGCCTATCTTGTCTAGAAAGGCCTATTTTGTCACAAAGGCCTATTTCTGTAGAAAGGCCTATTTTGTCTAGAAAGGCCTATTTTGTCATGAAGGCCTATGTTGTCTAGGAAAGGCAATTTGTCTAGAAAGGCCTATTTTGTCATAAAGGCCTATTTGGCTAGAAAGGCCTATTTTGTCTAATAAGGCCTATTTTGTCATGAAGGCCTATTTGTCTAGAAAGGCCTATTTTATCTAGCAAGGCCTATTTTGTCAGGAACACCTATATGTCTAGGAAGGCCTATCTTGTCTAGGAAATGCAATTTGTCTACAAAGGCCTATTTTGCCTAGGAAGCCCTATCTTGTCAAGAAAGGCCTATTTTGTCATGAAGGCCTTTCTTGTGTAGGAAAGGCAATTTGTCTACAAAGGCCTATTTTGCCTAGAAAGGCCTATTTTGTGTAGAAAGGCCTATTTTGTCTAAGAAGGCCTATCTTGTCAAGAAAGGCCTATTTTGTCTCAAAGGCCTATCTTGTCTGGGAAGGCCTATTTGTATAGAAAATCCTATTTTGTCTAGAAAGGCCTATTTGTCATGGTACCAAAAAACGGGTACCATATGTCATGGTAACCAAAAAACGGGTACCATATGTCACGGTAGCCAAAAAACGGGTACCATATGTCATGGTACCTAAAAAACGGGTACCATCTGTCATGGTACCCAAAAAAGGGTATCATCTGTCATGGTACCTAAAAAACGGGTACCATCTGTCATGGTACCCAAAAACGGGTATCATCCGTCATGGTACCCAAAAAACGGGTATCATTTGTCATGGTACCCAAAAAACGGGTATCATCGGTCATGGTAACCTAAAAACAGGTACCATCTGTCATGGTACCCAAAAAAACGGGTATCATGTGTCATGGTACCCAAAAAACGGGTATCATGTGTCATGGTACTCAAAAAACGGGTATCATCTGTCATGGTACCTAAAAACGGGTACCATCTGTCATGGTACCCAAAAAAACGGGTATCATCTGTCATGGTACTCCAAAAACGGGTATCATCTGTCATGGTACCTAAAAAACGGGTATCACCTGTCATGGTACCTAAAAAACGGGTATCATCTGTCATGGTACCTAAAAACGGTTATCATCTGTATGGTACCCAAAAATCGGGTATCATCTGTCATGGTTCCCAAAAAACGGGTACCCACTGTCATGGTACCCAAAAAACGGGTAAATCTGTCATGGTACCCAAAAAACGGGTACCCACTGTCATGGTACCCAAAAAACAGGTACCATATGTCAGCTAGGAAATAACTAACCATTCTTACAAACTCTTATTCCTATATCTTCTTTGTGTTAGTTGAGATAAACATTTGTACAAATTATCTTATTGCTTATTTCCTTGTAGCTACAAGGGGAATATTAGAATACAGTAGGCTTTGAGCGATAGTCAAATGTTTTAAAGCTTTGAGATTTGGTTCTCTTTGCACACTTAACATATAAAAAAATAAACAACGATGTTCCATTTCACGAAAGTTTTATGTTTTCTAAAACTCACACACATAACAAGGAATATCTCCGAAATGGTTGACCCTACAAAACAAATTTATTCAGACATAAATTGTGTATTTTAGCAAGATCTACATTTTTCGTATAGTGTCATCTCTAACGGTTTACCAGTTATACAAAATTCGTGCAGAGTAAATACGACTACAGGGGCTAACCCTGTAGTGATATACATTTCATTTGTCATAAAAATATCTCAAACATATGACATTTTAATAAAAATCGTTAGAGCCATTTTCAAGAAAATCAAAATTTTCGGAAAATGTTCCATGTAAAGGGTAGTTTAGGGTGGGGCTATTTGATTCAAAATATTCGTGTCGCATCCTTGAAAGACATTAAATTTAAATACCAACTTTGGTTTTTAACCGACTTTTCGTTTTTGAGTTATGCTGTCCACAGACACACAGACACACACACGGACACACATATCTGTTACGGTTTACCAGCTATGCGACAGTCACTCACACTGCAAAGGGCGTTTGAGGACTTTCTCAGAAAATTCAGAATACTCCTTTTAATTTGTCATCTAAATACCTTAAGAATATGGTAACTCCATGGCACGACAGCCCAACCAGGACAAGGGTTTCGCAGGAACACGTACTTCCCACCGAGAAACCCGTGCGTCAGGAGGTTCGGGCACGGGAATCGAACCGCGACCTATGTTTTTGGCAGCCAGTTTTAGAAAAGAAATTAACTGACACGAATAAAGGTTCTGGACTCTGACACTTCGCACACTGGTGTCAGATGTGGGATGTATCACATTATTATCTCCTTTACGTTTCTCGATAGATGAATTTGTTATTGGACATTTTAGTTTTTCTAGTACGTGTACTAATTAGGGGAAGCATCGCCAAAATATGTGTTTGGAGGCCTGCTAAATAAAAAAGCATCATTTTAGAAAATAGTGTTAGATTTGGAGAACTTATGCTTTTGTTAAATGGAACATCGCTATTCATTCTTTATGTTAGTCGTGCAAAGTCAACGAAACTTGAAAGCTTTAAAACATTTGACTATCGCTATCCTCTGCCTCGTTTCCTTATACAGCGAGTGTGACGTCACGCGGTGCCTTTTGGAATTTCTGCAGATGTTTATCTTTATTAACATAACTAGAGGAACAAACTTTTGTAAGAGTAATCTGTGGAGGAAATATAAACATAAATAACATTTTATAAAGAAATTCATGTAAACAAAAGACGTCAGTTGAAACTTTTGTGAAATAGCGTAACTTTCGAAGCTTTTATCAGGAGAAGTATGCACACAATCACAAAAGCATTGTTGTGAACATCTAGATAGCCAACTTGGGAGTAAATAAGTGGAGTTTGTGTTTTGATTTATACCTACTGCACCAGTTTATCACGTGAAAGGTGTTTTCGGCGTGCTGTGCTGTAATTCTTTATAAAATACCAATCTTGGCAGTTATATTAATGCTATTCATGCCTTTTCTCGGGCGGGCCGACCGACCGACCACTTAACCCAAGAGATCATCTTTATCTTTTCCCACAATGCATTGCACTACTTTACATTCCCTTGCCGTTATTCTTCTGTATCGCGTCTACCTTTTGTTTTTGATGGAATACAAGAATCATATTTTACATGAACACAAACACTACACACTTTTCGCTTTATTACTGTTGCAGTGAAACAAGAGAACAGCGCGCGCCCTCTGTTGAGTGACAGAGTTGTTCTCTGTCCATGGCCCGACCGACCGACCGACAGAAGAGAGAGTCGTCGCTAGGCACGCACGCCCTCTGTCAGGCTGCTGCTGCTGCTGCTGCGACACGACTAGTTGGTTCTCCTACGTACGTACGTACGTCCGACAGATGGCGGCAAGGTCCCAACGCACATGCGTCTCGCTGTTTTCGCCGTTAATAAAGAGAATGTCGGCAGGACGGAATATTTGCAGGCGTGTCGAGTCTGAGAAACGCGGGCGAGAGTTGGCGAGGGTGGTGGCAGCGCAGGCTGACGCGCAGCAGCGCTGTACAGACACGGAGAAAGGTGAGCCGCAGGAAGTGGAGAGGGTGTCTGGTGAATAAGGCAGGGGCAGGTTACGTGTGGTTCGCGCCAGCGTTCGTGGCAGCGACAGTTCATCCTTCACCATCCTTCGCCAAGGAAGTGGATACTCTTTTTGGTCGTCGGGTGCTTTGGTGGCTGGGTGGTGCTTCTGGCCACCAAAGTGCTTTGACTGCTGCTGGGTGGGGGTGGGTACAGCTGCACTTGGTGAAGCCGTCAGTCTGGCTGGGTCCGGGGCCTGGAGCGGAGCACGGCTCTTGTTCCTCTGGGCCCAGGACCGGCGGTCGGGTCGCTCCAAGTGCCGGCCGCCCTCAAGAGACGGAAAATCCCTTCAAGATCGGGGATCGATTCCGGTGCTCCTACCAGAGGGTTATGCAGTCACGTTCGTTAAAGCTGGCAGGCACCCACTTCCCTTCCTTCCATACATCTCGTGAGAGAAATGTCCAACTTTTGAAACGAAGGAGCAATTTCCGTCAATTTGGACCAACACCACCACGTATTCCAGTAGTCGGTCGGTCTTGCAGTCAGACTCCTTAACGTTGCCCGCACTACTCGCTCCCAGGAACCAGGTCTTCAAGGTCGGTCGGGCAAAACTGCAAAATGTCACATTTTGGAAAAATGTAAATTTCCGAAAATTGACAAACATTTCTAAAACGCGAACCCAGGACCGCAACGGGTCGAGAGAGACCGGTCCAGGCTTGTTCCCCCCCGTGTCAAGAAATGTAAAAATTGTGAAATTGGCTAAGATCCGTTCGACATTTGTGAAACGTAAGGGAAAAAGTCCACGTACGTACCGCACGCACCATACATTCAACACGTCGGTTCGTTCGTTCCCTCCCTCGGGTTGGTTAAAACTGATGAAACTTTGTCCAGGAAGACCTATTCGTCTAGGAAAGACAATTTGTCGAGAAAGGCCTATTTTGTGTATAAGGGCCTATTTTGTCTAGGAAAGACAATTTGTCGAGAAAGGCCTATTTTGTTTAGAAAGGCCTATTCTGTGTAAAAAGCCTATTTTGTTTAGAAGGGCCTATTTTGTTTGGAAAGGCCTATCTTGTCTACGAAGGCGTATTTTGTCTAGGAAAGACAATTTGTCGAGAAAGGCCTATTTTGTTTAGAAAGGCCTATTCTGTGTAAAAAGCCAATATTGTTTAGAAGCGCCTATTTTGTTTAGAAAGGCCTATCTTGTCTACGAAGGCGTATTTTGTCTAGGAAAGACAATTTGTCTAGGAAGGCATATCAACTAGGAAGGCTCAAAATGAGTACCATCTGTCATGGTATCCAAAAAACCGGTATCATCTGTCATGGTACCCAAAAAACGGGGTATCACCTGTAATGGTACCCAAAAAACGGCTATCATCTGTCATGGTACCTAAAAAACCGGTATCACATGTCATGGTACCCAAAAAACGGGTATCATCTGTCATGGTACCCGAAAAACGGGTATCATCTGTCATGGTACCCAAAAAACGGGTATCACCTGTCATGGTACCCAAAAAACGGGTATCACCTGTCATGGTACCTAAAAACGGGTACCATCTGTCATGGTACCCAAAAAACGGGTATCATGTGTCATGGTACCCAAAAAACGGGTATCATCTGTCATGGTACCTAAAAAAACGGGTACCATCTGTCATGGTACCCAGAAAACGGGTACCATCTGTCATGGTACCCAAAAAACGGGTACCATCTGTCATGGTACCCAAAAAACGGGTATCATGTGTCATGGTACCCAGAAAACGGGTATCATCTGTCATGGTACCTAAAAAAACGGGTAAATCTGTCATGGTACCCAAAAAACGGGTACCCACTGTCATGGTACCCAAAAAACAGGTACCATATGTCAGCTAGGAAATAACTAACCATTCTTACAAACTCTTATTCCTATATCTTCTTCGTGTTAGTTGAGATAAACATTTGTACAAATTATCTTATTGCTTATTTCCTTGTAGCTACAAGGGGAATATTACAATACAGTAGGCTTTGTGCGGTAGTCAAACCTTTTAAAGCTTTGAGATTCCGTTCTCTTTGTACACGTAACATATAAAAAAATGAATAACGATGACCCATTTCACGAAAGTTCCAAGTTTTCCGAAATTCACACACATAACAAGGTATATCTCCGAAATGGTTCACTCTACAAGAAAATTTATTGAGACATAAATTGTGTATTTTAGCAAGATCTACATTTTTTGTAGAGTATAATTTGGTCTATCTCCAACGGTTTACCAGTTATGCAAAAGTCGTCCAGAGTAAGTACGACTACAGGGGCTATAGCCAGAAAATTCAAGATATACATTTCATTTGTCATAAAAATATCTCAAACATATGACATTTTAATAAAAATCGTTAGAGCCATTTTCAAGAAAATAAAAATTTTCGAAGAATTTTCCAAGTAAAGGGTAGCTTACGGTGAGGCTATTTTCTTCAAAATCTTCGTGTCGCATCCTTGAAAGGCATTAAACTTAAATACCAACTTTGGTTTTTAACCGACTTTTCGTTTTTGAGTTATGCTGTCCACAGACACACAGACACACACACGGACACACATATCTGTTACGGTTTACCAGCTATGCGACAGTCACTCACACTGCAAAGGGCGTTTGAGGACTTTCTCAGAAAATTCAGAATACTCGTTTTAATTTGTCATCTAAATACCTTAAGAATATGGTAACTCCATGGCACGACAGCCCAACCAGGACAAGGGATTCGCAGGAACACGTACTTCCCACCGGGAAACCCGTGCGCCAGGAAGTTCGGGCACGGGAATCGAACCGCGACCTATGTTTTTGGCAGCCAGTTTTAGAAAAGAAATTAACTGACACGAATAAAGGTTCTGGACTCTGACACTTCGCACACTGGTGTCAGATGTGGGATGTATCACATTATTATCTCCTTTACGTTTCTCGATAGATGAATTTGTTATTGGACATTTTAGTTTTTCTAGTACGTGTACTAATTAGGGGAAGTATCGCCATAATATGTGTTTGGAGGCCTGCTGAATAAAAAAGCATCATTTTAGAAAATAGTTGTGTTAGATTTGGAGAACTCATGCTTTTGTTAAATGGAACATGGCTATTCACTTTTTATGTTAAAAGATTTCACTATCGCTATCCTCTGCCTCGTTTCCTTATACAGCGAGTGTGACGTCACGCGGTGCTGTTTGGAATTTCTGCAGATGTTTATCTTTATTAACATAACTAGAGGAACAAACTCTTGTAAGAGTAATCTGTGGAGGAAATATAAACATAAATAGCATCTTATGAAGTAATTCATGTAAACAAAAGACGTCAGTTGAAACTTTTGTGAAATAGCGTAACTTTCGAAGCTTTTATCAGGAGAAGTATGCACACAATCACAAAAGCATTGTTGTGAACATCTAGATAGCCAACTTGGGAGTAAATAAGTGGAGTTTGTGTTTTGATTTATACCTACTGCACCAGTTTATCACGTGAAAGGTGTTTTCGGCGTGCTGTGCTGTAATTCTTTATAAAATACCAATCTTGGCAGTTATATTAATGCTATTCGTGCCTTTTCTCGGGCGGGCCGACCGACCGACCGACCACTTAACCCAAGAGATCATCTTTATCTTTTCCCACAATGCATTGCACTACTTTACATTCCCTTGCCGTTATTCTTCTGTATCGCGTCTACCTTTTGTTTTTGATGGAATACAAGAATCATATTTTACATGAACACAAACACTACACACTTTTCGCTTTATTACTGTTGCAGTGAAACAAGAGAACAGCGCGCGCCCTCTGTTGAGTGACAGAGTTGTTCTCTGTCCATGGCCCGACCGACCGACCGACCGACAGAAGAGAGAGTCGTCGCTAGCCACGCACGCCCTCTGTCAGGCTGCTGCTGCTGCGACACGACTAGTTGGTTCTCCTACGTACGTACGTCCGTACGTCCGACAGATGGCGGCAAGGTCCGAACGCACATGCGTTTCGCTGTTTTCGCCGTTAATAAAGAGAATGTCGGCAGGACGGTATGTTCGCACGCGTGCCGAGTCTGAGAAACGGGGGCGAGAGTCGGCGAGGGTGGTGGCAGCGCAGGCTGACGCGCAGCAGCGCTGTACAGACACGGAGAAAGGTGAGCCGCAGGAAGTGGAGAGGGTGTCTGGTGAATAAGGCAGGGGCAGGTTACGTGTGGTTCGCGCCAGCGTTCGTGGCAGCGATAGTTCATCCTTCGCCATCCTTCGACAGCATTCGACAAAGGAAGTGGACCCTCTTTTTGGTCGTCGAGTGCTTTGGTGGCTGGGTGGTGCTTCTGGCCACCAAAGTGCTTTGGCTCCCGCCCTGCCAGCACTTGGTGGGGCTGACAGTCAGTCTGGCTCGGTCCAGAGCCTGGAACGGAGCGCGGATCTTGTTCCTCTGGACCGGCGGCCGGCCGTGTGGGGCTGGGCTTCGCGTACTGGCGGGTCCACCAGCCTCCCCGAGGAGGGCTTTGTAGTCAGATTCGTTGAAGTTGCCCGCACTCACTCACTCCCCGGAACAAGGTCTTCAAAGTCGCAATGAGCCTTATTCTCTAAGATACGAGGTCGGCGAAGGGTGCGTTGGAAAGGGCTCGTCTCGCCCCTCCCGATGCAAAAAACCCCGTCTTTCTACGACCACGCGTTCTCGATCTGCTCCCAGCGCCGCTTACGGTTGAGCCACCGCCGATTTGTCAAAATTAAGCTACCGAGCCGCGCGACGACTCAAAAGACGCGTCTCGACGAGGCGAGCAAGAATGCTTATGTGCACTTTGCCCCCATCTCCAGCCGTTGGCCCGCAGGAGTCAAAAAAGCCTTAAAAATCGGTAACGGCATCCCTAATTGAGCTGGAGATGCGAAATTCGCGGTGGGTGCCCGGAGGGCCATGTGCCAGCGTATGCCGGATCGAAGTCCGCGCCCGCTTACCACCAGCGCCCTCTATTGACAAAAAACCGATTTACTCCCCAACGGTGCGCGGGATTCGAACCTGGACACCGCGGCTGGGCACTACTTCTCCAGGGCTATGCAGAAACACCTTCGTGTGCGAAACCGCGCCGACGGGGGCCCGCCCACACCTCTCGTAAGGTGGCCAAAACTTTCTAAAATTTGAACGGCGCAAAATCCGCCAATTCGGACCACTAACTGTTGTAGTGCAGCTCGACCGCTTTCCACACATGTGCTCAGTGTCCTTAAACCTGTACGCCCTGCCCGGATCTAAGCTTCCAAAGTCGGGCAAAACTGCGGGACGCTCTCGTCGGCGCCTTAATGGACCTGGAACCGCCAAATGTTAGCTGAAGCTTCGGCCCCAGGGGCACTACTGACCCACCCCGTGACATCCCCCCGCGCCTGCGGTAGCGCACGCTATACACATAAAAGTCTTTTACTCTCGACTGGGTGCCGGAGGTCGAACTCGGACCACCGATTCCGGTAGTCCTCCCCGACGGCTACACGACCCAATAGTCAGATTCCTTAAACGTCCTCTCGCTTCTTCGCAAGAAGCGATCAAAGATAGCCAAAAATTTCTAAAACTCGAACCAAGGACCACAGCGACTCAAGACCGGTCCAGGCGTGTTCCCCGGGTTAACAAACGTACCCGTTGTGAAATTCAGAAAGTTCTGTCGAGCCGTTCAAATTTTGGAAAAACTTGTAAAAAGTAAGGCTACAAGTCCAGGTAGCGCACTATATAATCAACCCGTCTTGACTCGCTACTGCAGACACGATACCGAAAAGTGGGAACGGCTTCACGGAGAGTGACCAAACTCTCGAATTATACGTTTTGGACCACGGCCGACACTCCTAGACCATCGGCGAGTCTCTCCGAGGCCCCGTTCAAAAAGTCGGCTTCTCTTATAGGTGTGACCTAGACAAAGGTAGGATCCATTACTATAGCAGGCGCCCTTGTCTAGGGGGGGTATCATCTGTCATGGTACCCAACACGGGTATCATTTGTCATGGTACCCAAAAAAACGGGTATCATCTGTCATGGTACCCAATAAACGGGTATCATCTGTCATGGTACCCAATAAACGGGTATCATCTGTCATGGTACCCAAAAAACGGGTATCTCATGTCATGGTGCCCAAAAAAACGGGTATCATCTGTCATGGTACCCAAAAAACGGGTATCATCTGTCATGGTACCCAAAAAACGGGTATCATCTGTCATGGTACCCAAAAAACGGGTACCATCTGTCATGTTACCCAATAAACGGGTATCATCTGTCATGGTACCTAAAAAACGGGTATCACCTGTCATGGTACCTAAAAAACGGGTATCACCTGTCATGGTACCCAAAAAAACGGGTATCACCTGTCATGGTACCCAAAAAACGGGTATCATCTGTCATGGTACCGAAAAAACGGGTATCTTCTGTCATTGTACCCAAAAAACGGGTATCATCCGTCATGGTACCCAAAAATCGGGTATCATCTGTCATGGTACCCGAAAAACGGGTATCACCTGTCATGGTACCCAAAAAACGGGTATCATCTGTCATGGTACCCAAAAAACGGGTATCACCTGTAATGGTACCCGAAAAACGGGTATCACCTGTAATGGTACCCGAAAAACGGGTATCATCTGTCATGGTACCCAAAAAACGGGTATCACCTGTAATGGTACCTGAAAAACGGGTATCATCTGTCATGGTACGCGAAAAACGGGTATCATCTGTCATGGTACGCGAAAAACGGGTATCATCTGTCATGGTACCTAACAAACGGGTATCATTTGTCATGGTACCCAAACACGGGTATCACCTGTCATGATACCCAAAAAACGGGTATCACCTGTCATGGTACCCAAAAAACGGGTATCATCCGTCATGGTACCGAAAAAACGGGTACCATCTGTCATGGTACCCAAAAAACGGGTATCATCTGTCATGGTACCCAAAAAACGGGTATCACCTGTAATGGTACCCAAAAACGGGTATCATCTGTCATGGTACCCGAAAAACGTATCATCTATCATGGTACCCAAAAAACGGGTATCACCTGTAATGGTACCTGAAAAACGGGTATCATCTGTCATGGTACCTAACAAACGGGTATCATCTGTCATGGTACCCAAAAAACGGGTTCCATCTGTCATGGTACCCAAACACGGGTATCATCTGTCATGGTACCTAAAAAACCGGTATCATCTGTCATGGTACCCAATAAACGGGTATCATCTGTCATGGTACCTAAAAAACGGGTATCACCTGTCATGGTACCTAAAAACGGGTATCACCTGTCATGGTACCCAAAAAACGGGTATCATCTGTCATGGTACCGAAAAAACGGGTATCTTCTGTCATGGTACCCAAAAAACGGGTATCATCCGTCATGGTACCGAAAAAACGGGTACCATCTGTCATGGTACCCAAAAAACGGGTATCATCTGTCATGGTACCCGAAAAACGGGTATCACCTGTAATGGTACCCGAAAAACGGGTATCATCTGTCATGGTACCCGAAAAACGGGTATCATCTGTCATGGTACCCGAAAAACGGGTATCATCTGTCATGGTACCCGAAAAACGGGTATCATCTGTCATGGTACCCAAAAAACGGGTATCACCTGTAATGGTACCTGAAAAACGGGTATCATCTGTCATGGTACCCGAAAAACGGGTATCATCTGTCATGGTACCTAACAAACGGGTATCATCTGTCATGGTACACAAAAAAAGGGGATCATCTGTCATGGTACCTAAAAAACGGGTATCATCTGTCATGGTACCCGAAAATCGGGTATCATCTGTCATGGTACCCGAAAAACGGGTATCATCTGTCATGGTACCCAAACACGGGTATCACCTGTCATGGTACCCAAAAAACGGGTATCATCTGTCATGGTACCGAAAAAACGGGTATCTTCTGTCATTGTACCCAAAAAACGGGTATCATCCGTCATGGTACCGAAAAAACGGGTACCATCTGTCATGGTACCCAAAAAACGGGTATCATCTGTCATGGTACCTAACAAACGGGTATCATCTGTCATGGTACCTAAAAACGGGTATCATCTGTCATGGTACCCGAAAATCGGGTATCATCTGTCATGGTACCCGAAAAACGGGTATCATCTGTCATGGTACCCAAACACGGGTATCACCTGTCATGGTACCCAAAAAACGGGTATCATCTGTCATGGTACCGAAAAAACGGGTATCTTCTGTCATTGTACCCAAAAAACGGGTATCATCCGTCATGGTACCGTAAAAACGGGTACCATCTGTCATGGTACCCAAAAAACGGGTATCATCTGTCATGGTACCCAAAAAACGGGTATCACCTGTAATGGTACCTAAAAAAGGGAATCATCTGTCATGGTACCCGAAAACGGGTATCATCTGTCATGGTACCTAACAAACGGGTATCATCTGTCATGGTACCCAAAAAACGGGTATCATCTGTCATGGTACCTAAAAAACGGGTATCATCTGTCATTGTACCCAAAAAACAGGTATCATCTGTCATGGTACCCGAAAAACGGGTATCATCTGTCATGGTACCTGTAAAACGGGTATCACCTGTAATGGTACCCGAAAAACGGGTATCATCTGTCATGGTACCTGTAAAACGGGTATCACCTGTAATGGTACCCGAAAAACGGGTATCATCTGTCATGGTACCCAAAAAACGGGTATCATCTGTCATGGTACCCGAAAAACGGGTATCATCTGTCATGGTACCTGTAAAACGGGTATCACCTGTAATGGTACCCAAAAAACGTGTATCACCTGTCATGGTACCCAAAAAACGGGTATCATCTGTCATGGTACCCGAAAAACGGGTATCATCTGTCATGGTACCTGTAAAACGGGTATCACCTGTAATGGTACCCGAAAAACGGGTATCATCTGTCATGGTACCCAAAAAACGGGTATCATCTGTCATGGTACCTAAAAACGGGTACCATCTGTCATTGTACCCAAAAACGGGTATCATGTGTCATGGTACCCAAAAAACGGGTATCATCTGTCATGGTACTCAATAAACGGGTATCATCTGTCATGGTACCCAATAAACGGGTATCATATGTCATGGTACCCAAATTACGGGTATCACATGTCATGGTACCCAAAAAAACGGGTATCATCTGTCATGGTACTCAAAAAACGGGTATCATCTGTCATGGTACCTAAACAACGGGTATCACCTGTCATGCTACCTAAAAACGGGTATCATCTGTCATGCTACCTAAAAACGGGTATCATCTGTCATGGTACCTGAAAATCGGGTATCACCTGTTTTGGTACCCAAAAAACGGGTATCACCTGTCATGGTACCCAAAAAAACGGGTATCATCTGTCATGGTACCGAAAAAACGGGTATCTTCTGTCATTGTACCCAAAAAACGGATATCATCCGTCATGGTACCCAAAAAACGGGTATCATCTATCATGGTACCCAAAAAAAGAGTACCACCTGTAATGGTACCCAAAAAACAGGTATCATCTGTCATGGTACCCGAAAAACGGGTATCATCTGTCATGGTACCTAACAAACGGGTATCATCTGTCATGGTACCCAAAAAACGGGTATCATCCGTCATGGTACCGAAAAAACGGGTATCATCTGTCATGGTACCCGAAAAACGGGTATCATCTGTCATGGTACCTAACAAACGGGTATCATCTGTCATGGTACCCAAAAAACGGGTATCATCTGTCATGGTACCCAAAAAACGGGTATCATCTGTCATGGTACCCGAAAAACGGGTATCATCTGTCATGGTACCCGAAAAACGGGTATCATCTGTCATGGTACCTAAAAACGGGTACCATCTATCATGGTACCCAAAAAACGGGTATCACATGTCATGGTACCCAAAAAACGGGTATCATCTGTCATGGTACCTAAAAACGGGTACCATCTGTCATGGTACCCAAAAAACGGGTATCATGTGTCATGGTACCCAAAAAACGGGTATCATCTGTCATGGTACCCAATAAACGGGTATCATCTGTCATGGTACCCAATAAACGGGTATCATCTGTCATGGTACCCAAAAAACGGGTATCATCTGTAATGGTACCTGTAAAACGGGTATCACCTGTAATAGTACCCGAAAAACGGGTATCATCTGTCATGGTACCCAAAAAACGGGTATCATCTGTCATGGTACCTAAAAACGGGTACCATCTGTCATGGTTAACAAAAAACGGGTATCATGTGTCATGGTACCCAAAAAACGGGTATCATCTGTCATGGTACCCAAAAAACGGGTATCATCTGTAATAGTACCTGTAAAACGGGTATCACCTGTAATAGTACCCGAAAAACGGGTATCATCTGTCATGGTACCCAAAAAACGGGTATCATCTGTCATGGTACCTAAAAACGGGTACCATCTGTCATGGTACCCAAAAAACGGGTATCATGTGTCATGGTACCCAAAAAACGGGTATCATCTGTCATGGTACCCAATAAACGGGTATCATCTGTCATGGTACCCAATAAACGGGTATCATCTGTCATGGTACCCAAAAAACGGGTATCACATGTCATGGTACCCAAAAAACGGGTATCATTTGTCTTGGTACCCAAAAAACGGGTATCATCTGTCATGGTACCTAAAAAACGGGTATCATGTGTCATGGTACCCAAAAAACGGGTACCATCTGTCATGGTACCTAAAACGGGTACCATCTGTCATGGTACCTAAAAACGGGTACCATCTGTCATGGTACCCAAAACACGGGTACCATATGTCACGGTACCCAATAAACGAGTACCATATGTCATGGTTCCCAAAAAACTGGTACCATATGTCACCGTACCCAAAAAACGGGTACCATATGTCACGGTACTCAAAAAACGGGTACCATATGTCACGGTACCCAAAAAACGAATACCATACTTCACGGTACCCAAAAAACGGGTACCATATGTCACGGTACCCAAAAAACGAATACCATATGTCACGGTACCCAAAAAACGAGTACCATATGTCACGGTACCCAAAAAACGAGTACCATATGTCACGGTACCCAAAAAACGGGTACCATATGTCACGGCACCCAAAAAAAGGGTACCATATGTCACGGTACCCAAAAAATGGGTACCATATGTTACGGTACCCAAAAAACGAGTACCATATGTCACGGCACCCAAAAAATGGGTACCATATGTCACGGTACCCAAAAAACGAATACCATATGTCAGCTAGGAAATAACTAACCATTCTTACAAACTCTTATTCCTATATCTTCTTCGTGTTAGTTGAGATAAACATTTGTACAAATTATCTTATTGCTTATTTCCTTGTAGGTACAAGGGGAATATTGGAATACAGTAGACTTTGTGCGGTAGTCAAACCTTTTAAAGCTTTGAGATTCCGTTCTCTTTGTACACGTAACATATAAAAAAATGAACAACGATGACCCATTTCACGAAAGTTCCAAGTTTTCCGAAACTCACACACATAACAAGGTATATCTCCGAAATGGTTCACGCTACAAGAAAATTTATTGGGACATAAATTGTGTATTTTAGCAAGATCTACATTTTTTGTTGAGTATAATTTGGTCTATCTCTAACGGTTTACCAGTTATGCAAAAGTCGTCCAGAGTAAGTACGACTACAGGGGCTATAGTCAGAAAATTCAAGATATACATTTCATTTGTCATAAAAATATCTCAAACATATGACATTTTAATAAAAATCGTTAGAGCCATTTTCAAGAAAATCAAAATTTTCGAAGAATTTTCCATGTAAAGGGTAGCTTAGGGTGAGGCTATTTTCTTCAAAATCTTCGTGTCGCATCCTTGAAAGGCATTAAACTTAAATACCAACTTTGGTTTTTAACCGACTTTTCGTTTTTGAGTTATGCTGTCCACAGACACACAGACACACACACAGACACACATATCTGTTACGGTTTACCAGCTATGCGACAGTCACTCACACTGCAAAGGGCGTTTGAGGACTTTCTCAGAAAATTCAGAATACTCGTTTTAATTTGTCATCTAAATACCTTAAGAATATGGTAACTCCATGGCACGACAGCCCAACCAGGACAAGGGTTTCGCAGGAAGACGTACTTCCCACCGGGAAACCCGTGCGCCAGGAAGTTCGGGCACGGGAATCGAACCGCGACCTATGTTTTTGGCAGCCAGTTTTAGAAAAGAAATAAACTGACACGAATAAAGGTTCTGGACTCTGACATTTCGCAGACTGGTGTCAGATGTGGGATGTATCACATTATTATCTCCTTTACGTTTCTCGATAGATGAATTTGTTATTGGACATTTTAGTTTTTCTAGTACGTGTACTAATTAGGGGAAGTATCGCCATAATATGTGTTTGGAGGCCTGCTGAATAAAAAAGCATTATTTTAGAAAATAGTTGTGTTAGATTTGGAGAACTCATGCTTTTGTTAAATGGAACATCGCTATTCACTTTTTATGTTAAAAGATTTGACTATCGCTATCCTCTGCCTCGTTTCCTTATACAGCGAGTGTGACGTCACGCGGTGCTGTTTGGAATTTCTGCAGATGTTTATCTTTATTAACATAACTAGAGGAACAAACTCTTGTAAGAGTAATCTGTGGAGGAAATATAAACATAAATAACATCTTATGAAGTAATTCATGTAAACAAAAGACGTCAGTTGAAACTTTTGTGAAATAGCGTAACTTTCGAAGCTTTTATCAGGAGAAGTATGCACACAATCACAAAAGCATTGTTGTGAACATCTAGATAGCCAACCTGCGAGTAAATAAGTGGAGTTTGTGTTTTGATTTATACCTACTGCACCAGTTTATCACGTGAAAGGTGTTTTCGGCGTGCTGTGCTGTAATTCTTTATAAAATACCAATCTTGGCAGTTATATTAATGCTATTCGTGCCTTTTCTCGGGCGGGCCGACCGACCGACCGACCACTTAACCCAAGAGATCATCTTTATCTTTTCCCACAATGCATTGCACTACTTTACATTCCCTTGCCGTTATTCTTCTGTATCGCGTCTACCTTTTGTTTTTGATGGAATACAAGAATCATATTTTACATGAACACAAACACTACACACTTTTCGCTTTATTACTGTTGCAGTGAAACAAGAGAACAGCGCGCGCCCTCTGTTGAGTGACAGAGTTGTTCTCTGTCCATGGCCCGACCGACCGACCGACCGACAGAAGAGAGAGTCGTCGCTAGCCACGCACGCCCTCTGTCAGGCTGCTGCTGCTGCGACACGACTAGTTGGTTCTCCTACGTACGTACGTCCGTACGTCCGACAGATGGCGGCAAGGTCCGAACGCACATGCGTTTCGCTGTTTTCGCCGTTAATAAAGAGAATGTCGGCAGGACGGTATGTTCGCACGCGTGCCGAGTCTGAGAAACGGGGGCGAGAGTCGGCGAGGGTGGTGGCAGCGCAGGCTGACGCGCAGCAGCGCTGTACAGACACGGAGAAAGGTGAGCCGCAGGAAGTGGAGAGGGTGTCTGGTGAATAAGGCAGGGGCAGGTTACGTGTGGTTCGCGCCAGCGTTCGTGGCAGCGATAGTTCATCCTTCGCCATCCTTCGACAGCATTCGACAAAGGAAGTGGACCCTCTTTTTGGTCGTCGAGTGCTTTGGTGGCTGGGTGGTGCTTCTGGCCACCAAAGTGCTTTGGCTCCCGCCCTGCCAGCACTTGGTGGGGCTGACAGTCAGTCTGGCTCGGTCCAGAGCCTGGAACGGAGCGCGGATCTTGTTCCTCTGGACCGGCGGCCGGCCGTGTGGGGCTGGGCTTCGCGTACTGGCGGGTCCACCAGCCTCCCCGAGGAGGGCTTTGTAGTCAGATTCGTTGAAGTTGCCCGCACTCACTCACTCCCCGGAACAAGGTCTTCAAAGTCGCAATGAGCCTTATTCTCTAAGATACGAGGTCGGCGAAGGGTGCGTTGGAAAGGGCTCGTCTCGCCCCTCCCGATGCAAAAAACCCCGTCTTTCTACGACCACGCGTTCTCGATCTGCTCCCAGCGCCGCTTACGGTTGAGCCACCGCCGATTTGTCAAAATTAAGCTACCGAGCCGCGCGACGACTCAAAAGACGCGTCTCGACGAGGCGAGCAAGAATGCTTATGTGCACTTTGCCCCCATCTCCAGCCGTTGGCCCGCAGGAGTCAAAAAAGCCTTAAAAATCGGTAACGGCATCCCTAATTGAGCTGGAGATGCGAAATTCGCGGTGGGTGCCCGGAGGGCCATGTGCCAGCGTATGCCGGATCGAAGTCCGCGCCCGCTTACCACCAGCGCCCTCTATTGACAAAAAACCGATTTACTCCCCAACGGTGCGCGGGATTCGAACCTGGACACCGCGGCTGGGCACTACTTCTCCAGGGCTATGCAGAAACACCTTCGTGTGCGAAACCGCGCCGACGGGGGCCCGCCCACACCTCTCGTAAGGTGGCCAAAACTTTCTAAAATTTGAACGGCGCAAAATCCGCCAATTCGGACCACTAACTGTTGTAGTGCAGCTCGACCGCTTTCCACACATGTGCTCAGTGTCCTTAAACCTGTACGCCCTGCCCGGATCTAAGCTTCCAAAGTCGGGCAAAACTGCGGGACGCTCTCGTCGGCGCCTTAATGGACCTGGAACCGCCAAATGTTAGCTGAAGCTTCGGCCCCAGGGGCACTACTGACCCACCCCGTGACATCCCCCCGCGCCTGCGGTAGCGCACGCTATACACATAAAAGTCTTTTACTCTCGACTGGGTGCCGGAGGTCGAACTCGGACCACCGATTCCGGTAGTCCTCCCCGACGGCTACACGACCCAATAGTCAGATTCCTTAAACGTCCTCTCGCTTCTTCGCAAGAAGCGATCAAAGATAGCCAAAAATTTCTAAAACTCGAACCAAGGACCACAGCGACTCAAGACCGGTCCAGGCGTGTTCCCCGGGTTAACAAACGTACCCGTTGTGAAATTCAGAAAGTTCTGTCGAGCCGTTCAAATTTTGGAAAAACTTGTAAAAAGTAAGGCTACAAGTCCAGGTAGCGCACTATATAATCAACCCGTCTTGACTCGCTACTGCAGACACGATACCGAAAAGTGGGAACGGCTTCACGGAGAGTGACCAAACTCTCGAATTATACGTTTTGGACCACGGCCGACACTCCTAGACCATCGGCGAGTCTCTCCGAGGCCCCGTTCAAAAAGTCGGCTTCTCTTATAGGTGTGACCTAGACAAAGGTAGGATCCATTACTATAGCAGGCGCCCTTGTCTAGGGGGGGTATCATCTGTCATGGTACCCAACACGGGTATCATTTGTCATGGTACCCAAAAAAACGGGTATCATCTGTCATGGTACCCAATAAACGGGTATCATCTGTCATGGTACCCAATAAACGGGTATCATCTGTCATGGTACCCAAAAAACGGGTATCTCATGTCATGGTGCCCAAAAAAACGGGTATCATCTGTCATGGTACCCAAAAAACGGGTATCATCTGTCATGGTACCCAAAAAACGGGTATCATCTGTCATGGTACCCAAAAAACGGGTACCATCTGTCATGTTACCCAATAAACGGGTATCATCTGTCATGGTACCTAAAAAACGGGTATCACCTGTCATGGTACCTAAAAAACGGGTATCACCTGTCATGGTACCCAAAAAAACGGGTATCACCTGTCATGGTACCCAAAAAACGGGTATCATCTGTCATGGTACCGAAAAAACGGGTATCTTCTGTCATTGTACCCAAAAAACGGGTATCATCCGTCATGGTACCCAAAAATCGGGTATCATCTGTCATGGTACCCGAAAAACGGGTATCACCTGTCATGGTACCCAAAAAACGGGTATCATCTGTCATGGTACCCAAAAAACGGGTATCACCTGTAATGGTACCCGAAAAACGGGTATCACCTGTAATGGTACCCGAAAAACGGGTATCATCTGTCATGGTACCCAAAAAACGGGTATCACCTGTAATGGTACCTGAAAAACGGGTATCATCTGTCATGGTACGCGAAAAACGGGTATCATCTGTCATGGTACGCGAAAAACGGGTATCATCTGTCATGGTACCTAACAAACGGGTATCATTTGTCATGGTACCCAAACACGGGTATCACCTGTCATGATACCCAAAAAACGGGTATCACCTGTCATGGTACCCAAAAAACGGGTATCATCCGTCATGGTACCGAAAAAACGGGTACCATCTGTCATGGTACCCAAAAAACGGGTATCATCTGTCATGGTACCCAAAAAACGGGTATCACCTGTAATGGTACCCAAAAACGGGTATCATCTGTCATGGTACCCGAAAAACGTATCATCTATCATGGTACCCAAAAAACGGGTATCACCTGTAATGGTACCTGAAAAACGGGTATCATCTGTCATGGTACCTAACAAACGGGTATCATCTGTCATGGTACCCAAAAAACGGGTTCCATCTGTCATGGTACCCAAACACGGGTATCATCTGTCATGGTACCTAAAAAACCGGTATCATCTGTCATGGTACCCAATAAACGGGTATCATCTGTCATGGTACCTAAAAAACGGGTATCACCTGTCATGGTACCTAAAAACGGGTATCACCTGTCATGGTACCCAAAAAACGGGTATCATCTGTCATGGTACCGAAAAAACGGGTATCTTCTGTCATGGTACCCAAAAAACGGGTATCATCCGTCATGGTACCGAAAAAACGGGTACCATCTGTCATGGTACCCAAAAAACGGGTATCATCTGTCATGGTACCCGAAAAACGGGTATCACCTGTAATGGTACCCGAAAAACGGGTATCATCTGTCATGGTACCCGAAAAACGGGTATCATCTGTCATGGTACCCGAAAAACGGGTATCATCTGTCATGGTACCCGAAAAACGGGTATCATCTGTCATGGTACCCAAAAAACGGGTATCACCTGTAATGGTACCTGAAAAACGGGTATCATCTGTCATGGTACCCGAAAAACGGGTATCATCTGTCATGGTACCTAACAAACGGGTATCATCTGTCATGGTACACAAAAAAAGGGGATCATCTGTCATGGTACCTAAAAAACGGGTATCATCTGTCATGGTACCCGAAAATCGGGTATCATCTGTCATGGTACCCGAAAAACGGGTATCATCTGTCATGGTACCCAAACACGGGTATCACCTGTCATGGTACCCAAAAAACGGGTATCATCTGTCATGGTACCGAAAAAACGGGTATCTTCTGTCATTGTACCCAAAAAACGGGTATCATCCGTCATGGTACCGAAAAAACGGGTACCATCTGTCATGGTACCCAAAAAACGGGTATCATCTGTCATGGTACCTAACAAACGGGTATCATCTGTCATGGTACCTAAAAACGGGTATCATCTGTCATGGTACCCGAAAATCGGGTATCATCTGTCATGGTACCCGAAAAACGGGTATCATCTGTCATGGTACCCAAACACGGGTATCACCTGTCATGGTACCCAAAAAACGGGTATCATCTGTCATGGTACCGAAAAAACGGGTATCTTCTGTCATTGTACCCAAAAAACGGGTATCATCCGTCATGGTACCGTAAAAACGGGTACCATCTGTCATGGTACCCAAAAAACGGGTATCATCTGTCATGGTACCCAAAAAACGGGTATCACCTGTAATGGTACCTAAAAAAGGGAATCATCTGTCATGGTACCCGAAAACGGGTATCATCTGTCATGGTACCTAACAAACGGGTATCATCTGTCATGGTACCCAAAAAACGGGTATCATCTGTCATGGTACCTAAAAAACGGGTATCATCTGTCATTGTACCCAAAAAACAGGTATCATCTGTCATGGTACCCGAAAAACGGGTATCATCTGTCATGGTACCTGTAAAACGGGTATCACCTGTAATGGTACCCGAAAAACGGGTATCATCTGTCATGGTACCTGTAAAACGGGTATCACCTGTAATGGTACCCGAAAAACGGGTATCATCTGTCATGGTACCCAAAAAACGGGTATCATCTGTCATGGTACCCGAAAAACGGGTATCATCTGTCATGGTACCTGTAAAACGGGTATCACCTGTAATGGTACCCAAAAAACGTGTATCACCTGTCATGGTACCCAAAAAACGGGTATCATCTGTCATGGTACCCGAAAAACGGGTATCATCTGTCATGGTACCTGTAAAACGGGTATCACCTGTAATGGTACCCGAAAAACGGGTATCATCTGTCATGGTACCCAAAAAACGGGTATCATCTGTCATGGTACCTAAAAACGGGTACCATCTGTCATTGTACCCAAAAACGGGTATCATGTGTCATGGTACCCAAAAAACGGGTATCATCTGTCATGGTACTCAATAAACGGGTATCATCTGTCATGGTACCCAATAAACGGGTATCATATGTCATGGTACCCAAATTACGGGTATCACATGTCATGGTACCCAAAAAAACGGGTATCATCTGTCATGGTACTCAAAAAACGGGTATCATCTGTCATGGTACCTAAACAACGGGTATCACCTGTCATGCTACCTAAAAACGGGTATCATCTGTCATGCTACCTAAAAACGGGTATCATCTGTCATGGTACCTGAAAATCGGGTATCACCTGTTTTGGTACCCAAAAAACGGGTATCACCTGTCATGGTACCCAAAAAAACGGGTATCATCTGTCATGGTACCGAAAAAACGGGTATCTTCTGTCATTGTACCCAAAAAACGGATATCATCCGTCATGGTACCCAAAAAACGGGTATCATCTATCATGGTACCCAAAAAAAGAGTACCACCTGTAATGGTACCCAAAAAACAGGTATCATCTGTCATGGTACCCGAAAAACGGGTATCATCTGTCATGGTACCTAACAAACGGGTATCATCTGTCATGGTACCCAAAAAACGGGTATCATCCGTCATGGTACCGAAAAAACGGGTATCATCTGTCATGGTACCCGAAAAACGGGTATCATCTGTCATGGTACCTAACAAACGGGTATCATCTGTCATGGTACCCAAAAAACGGGTATCATCTGTCATGGTACCCAAAAAACGGGTATCATCTGTCATGGTACCCGAAAAACGGGTATCATCTGTCATGGTACCCGAAAAACGGGTATCATCTGTCATGGTACCTAAAAACGGGTACCATCTATCATGGTACCCAAAAAACGGGTATCACATGTCATGGTACCCAAAAAACGGGTATCATCTGTCATGGTACCTAAAAACGGGTACCATCTGTCATGGTACCCAAAAAACGGGTATCATGTGTCATGGTACCCAAAAAACGGGTATCATCTGTCATGGTACCCAATAAACGGGTATCATCTGTCATGGTACCCAATAAACGGGTATCATCTGTCATGGTACCCAAAAAACGGGTATCATCTGTAATGGTACCTGTAAAACGGGTATCACCTGTAATAGTACCCGAAAAACGGGTATCATCTGTCATGGTACCCAAAAAACGGGTATCATCTGTCATGGTACCTAAAAACGGGTACCATCTGTCATGGTTAACAAAAAACGGGTATCATGTGTCATGGTACCCAAAAAACGGGTATCATCTGTCATGGTACCCAAAAAACGGGTATCATCTGTAATAGTACCTGTAAAACGGGTATCACCTGTAATAGTACCCGAAAAACGGGTATCATCTGTCATGGTACCCAAAAAACGGGTATCATCTGTCATGGTACCTAAAAACGGGTACCATCTGTCATGGTACCCAAAAAACGGGTATCATGTGTCATGGTACCCAAAAAACGGGTATCATCTGTCATGGTACCCAATAAACGGGTATCATCTGTCATGGTACCCAATAAACGGGTATCATCTGTCATGGTACCCAAAAAACGGGTATCACATGTCATGGTACCCAAAAAACGGGTATCATTTGTCTTGGTACCCAAAAAACGGGTATCATCTGTCATGGTACCTAAAAAACGGGTATCATGTGTCATGGTACCCAAAAAACGGGTACCATCTGTCATGGTACCTAAAACGGGTACCATCTGTCATGGTACCTAAAAACGGGTACCATCTGTCATGGTACCCAAAACACGGGTACCATATGTCACGGTACCCAATAAACGAGTACCATATGTCATGGTTCCCAAAAAACTGGTACCATATGTCACCGTACCCAAAAAACGGGTACCATATGTCACGGTACTCAAAAAACGGGTACCATATGTCACGGTACCCAAAAAACGAATACCATACTTCACGGTACCCAAAAAACGGGTACCATATGTCACGGTACCCAAAAAACGAATACCATATGTCACGGTACCCAAAAAACGAGTACCATATGTCACGGTACCCAAAAAACGAGTACCATATGTCACGGTACCCAAAAAACGGGTACCATATGTCACGGCACCCAAAAAAAGGGTACCATATGTCACGGTACCCAAAAAATGGGTACCATATGTTACGGTACCCAAAAAACGAGTACCATATGTCACGGCACCCAAAAAATGGGTACCATATGTCACGGTACCCAAAAAACGAATACCATATGTCAGCTAGGAAATAACTAACCATTCTTACAAACTCTTATTCCTATATCTTCTTCGTGTTAGTTGAGATAAACATTTGTACAAATTATCTTATTGCTTATTTCCTTGTAGGTACAAGGGGAATATTGGAATACAGTAGACTTTGTGCGGTAGTCAAACCTTTTAAAGCTTTGAGATTCCGTTCTCTTTGTACACGTAACATATAAAAAAATGAACAACGATGACCCATTTCACGAAAGTTCCAAGTTTTCCGAAACTCACACACATAACAAGGTATATCTCCGAAATGGTTCACGCTACAAGAAAATTTATTGGGACATAAATTGTGTATTTTAGCAAGATCTACATTTTTTGTTGAGTATAATTTGGTCTATCTCTAACGGTTTACCAGTTATGCAAAAGTCGTCCAGAGTAAGTACGACTACAGGGGCTATAGCCAGAAAATTCAAGATATACATTTCATTTGTCATAAAAATATCTCAAACATATGACATTTTAATAAAAATCGTTAGAGCCATTTTCAAGAAAATCAAAATTTTCGAAGAATTTTCCATGTAAAGGGTAGCTTAGGGTGAGGCTATTTTCTTCAAAATCTTCGTGTCGCATCCTTGAAAGGCATTAAACTTAAATACCAACTTTGGTTTTTAACCGACTTTTCGTTTTTGAGTTATGCTGTCCACAGACACACAGACACACACACCTGACACACATATCTGTTACGGTTTACCAGCAATGCGACAGTCACTCACACTGCAAAGGGCGTTTGAGGACTTTCTCAGAAAATTCAGAATACTCGTTTTAATTTGTCATCTAAATACCTTAAGAATATGGTAACTCCATGGCACGACAGCCCAACCAGGACAAGGGTTTCGCAGGAAGACGTACTTCCCACCGGGAAACCCGTGCGCCAGGAAGTTCGGGCACGGGAATCGAACCGCGACCTATGTTTTTGGCAGCCAGTTTTAGAAAAGAAATAAACTGACACGAATAAAGGTTCTGGACTCTGACATTTCGCAGACTGGTGTCAGATGTGGGATGTATCACATTATTATCTCCTTTACGTTTCTCGATAGATGAATTTGTTATTGGACATTTTAGTTTTTCTAGTACGTGTACTAATTAGGGGAAGTATCGCCATAATATGTGTTTGGAGGCCTGCTGAATAAAAAAGCATCATTTTAGAAAATAGTTGTGTTAGATTTGGAGAACTCATGCTTTTGTTAAATGGAACATCGCTATTCACTTTTTATGTTAAAAGATTTGACTATCGCTATCCTCTGCCTCGTTTCCTTATACAGCGAGTGTGACGTCACGCGGTGCTGTTTGGAATTTCTGCAGATGTTTATCTTTATTAACATAACTAGAGGAACAAACTCTTGTAAGAGTAATCTGTGGAGGAAATATAAACATAAATAACATCTTATGAAGTAATTCATGTAAACAAAAGACGTCAGTTGAAACTTTTGTGAAATAGCGTAACTTTCGAAGCTTTTATCAGGAGAAGTATGCACACAATCACAAAAGCATTGTTGTGAACATCTAGATAGCCAACCTGCGAGTAAATAAGTGGAGTTTGTGTTTTGATTTATACCTACTGCACCAGTTTATCACGTGAAAGGTGTTTTCGGCGTGCTGTGCTGTAATTCTTTATAAAATACCAATCTTGGCAGTTATATTAATGCTATTCGTGCCTTTTCTCGGGCGGGCCGACCGACCGACCGACCACTTAACCCAAGAGATCATCTTTATCTTTTCCCACAATGCATTGCACTACTTTACATTCCCTTGCCGTTATTCTTCTGTATCGCGTCTACCTTTTGTTTTTGATGGAATACAAGAATCATATTTTACATGAACACAAACACTACACACTTTTCGCTTTATTACTGTTGCAGTGAAACAAGAGAACAGCGCGCGCCCTCTGTTGAGTGACAGAGTTGTTCTCTGTCCATGGCCCGACCGACCGACCGACCGACAGAAGAGAGAGTCGTCGCTAGCCACGCACGCCCTCTGTCAGGCTGCTGCTGCTGCGACACGACTAGTTGGTTCTCCTACGTACGTACGTCCGTACGTCCGACAGATGGCGGCAAGGTCCGAACGCACATGCGTTTCGCTGTTTTCGCCGTTAATAAAGAGAATGTCGGCAGGACGGTATGTTCGCACGCGTGCCGAGTCTGAGAAACGGGGGCGAGAGTCGGCGAGGGTGGTGGCAGCGCAGGCTGACGCGCAGCAGCGCTGTACAGACACGGAGAAAGGTGAGCCGCAGGAAGTGGAGAGGGTGTCTGGTGAATAAGGCAGGGGCAGGTTACGTGTGGTTCGCGCCAGCGTTCGTGGCAGCGATAGTTCATCCTTCGCCATCCTTCGACAGCATTCGACAAAGGAAGTGGACCCTCTTTTTGGTCGTCGAGTGCTTTGGTGGCTGGGTGGTGCTTCTGGCCACCAAAGTGCTTTGGCTCCCGCCCTGCCAGCACTTGGTGGGGCTGACAGTCAGTCTGGCTCGGTCCAGAGCCTGGAACGGAGCGCGGATCTTGTTCCTCTGGACCGGCGGCCGGCCGTGTGGGGCTGGGCTTCGCGTACTGGCGGGTCCACCAGCCTCCCCGAGGAGGGCTTTGTAGTCAGATTCGTTGAAGTTGCCCGCACTCACTCACTCCCCGGAACAAGGTCTTCAAAGTCGCAATGAGCCTTATTCTCTAAGATACGAGGTCGGCGAAGGGTGCGTTGGAAAGGGCTCGTCTCGCCCCTCCCGATGCAAAAAACCCCGTCTTTCTACGACCACGCGTTCTCGATCTGCTCCCAGCGCCGCTTACGGTTGAGCCACCGCCGATTTGTCAAAATTAAGCTACCGAGCCGCGCGACGACTCAAAAGACGCGTCTCGACGAGGCGAGCAAGAATGCTTATGTGCACTTTGCCCCCATCTCCAGCCGTTGGCCCGCAGGAGTCAAAAAAGCCTTAAAAATCGGTAACGGCATCCCTAATTGAGCTGGAGATGCGAAATTCGCGGTGGGTGCCCGGAGGGCCATGTGCCAGCGTATGCCGGATCGAAGTCCGCGCCCGCTTACCACCAGCGCCCTCTATTGACAAAAAACCGATTTACTCCCCAACGGTGCGCGGGATTCGAACCTGGACACCGCGGCTGGGCACTACTTCTCCAGGGCTATGCAGAAACACCTTCGTGTGCGAAACCGCGCCGACGGGGGCCCGCCCACACCTCTCGTAAGGTGGCCAAAACTTTCTAAAATTTGAACGGCGCAAAATCCGCCAATTCGGACCACTAACTGTTGTAGTGCAGCTCGACCGCTTTCCACACATGTGCTCAGTGTCCTTAAACCTGTACGCCCTGCCCGGATCTAAGCTTCCAAAGTCGGGCAAAACTGCGGGACGCTCTCGTCGGCGCCTTAATGGACCTGGAACCGCCAAATGTTAGCTGAAGCTTCGGCCCCAGGGGCACTACTGACCCACCCCGTGACATCCCCCCGCGCCTGCGGTAGCGCACGCTATACACATAAAAGTCTTTTACTCTCGACTGGGTGCCGGAGGTCGAACTCGGACCACCGATTCCGGTAGTCCTCCCCGACGGCTACACGACCCAATAGTCAGATTCCTTAAACGTCCTCTCGCTTCTTCGCAAGAAGCGATCAAAGATAGCCAAAAATTTCTAAAACTCGAACCAAGGACCACAGCGACTCAAGACCGGTCCAGGCGTGTTCCCCGGGTTAACAAACGTACCCGTTGTGAAATTCAGAAAGTTCTGTCGAGCCGTTCAAATTTTGGAAAAACTTGTAAAAAGTAAGGCTACAAGTCCAGGTAGCGCACTATATAATCAACCCGTCTTGACTCGCTACTGCAGACACGATACCGAAAAGTGGGAACGGCTTCACGGAGAGTGACCAAACTCTCGAATTATACGTTTTGGACCACGGCCGACACTCCTAGACCATCGGCGAGTCTCTCCGAGGCCCCGTTCAAAAAGTCGGCTTCTCTTATAGGTGTGACCTAGACAAAGGTAGGATCCATTACTATAGCAGGCGCCCTTGTCTAGGGGGGGTATCATCTGTCATGGTACCCAACACGGGTATCATTTGTCATGGTACCCAAAAAAACGGGTATCATCTGTCATGGTACCCAATAAACGGGTATCATCTGTCATGGTACCCAATAAACGGGTATCATCTGTCATGGTACCCAAAAAACGGGTATCTCATGTCATGGTGCCCAAAAAAACGGGTATCATCTGTCATGGTACCCAAAAAACGGGTATCATCTGTCATGGTACCCAAAAAACGGGTATCATCTGTCATGGTACCCAAAAAACGGGTACCATCTGTCATGTTACCCAATAAACGGGTATCATCTGTCATGGTACCTAAAAAACGGGTATCACCTGTCATGGTACCTAAAAAACGGGTATCACCTGTCATGGTACCCAAAAAAACGGGTATCACCTGTCATGGTACCCAAAAAACGGGTATCATCTGTCATGGTACCGAAAAAACGGGTATCTTCTGTCATTGTACCCAAAAAACGGGTATCATCCGTCATGGTACCCAAAAATCGGGTATCATCTGTCATGGTACCCGAAAAACGGGTATCACCTGTCATGGTACCCAAAAAACGGGTATCATCTGTCATGGTACCCAAAAAACGGGTATCACCTGTAATGGTACCCGAAAAACGGGTATCACCTGTAATGGTACCCGAAAAACAGGTATCATCTGTCATGGTACCCAAAAAACGGGTATCACCTGTAATGGTACCTGAAAAACGGGTATCATCTGTCATGGTACGCGAAAAACGGGTATCATCTGTCATGGTACGCGAAAAACGGGTATCATCTGTCATGGTACCTAACAAACGGGTATCATTTGTCATGGTACCCAAACACGGGTATCACCTGTCATGATACCCAAAAAACGGGTATCACCTGTCATGGTACCCAAAAAACGGGTATCATCCGTCATGGTACCGAAAAAACGGGTACCATCTGTCATGGTACCCAAAAAACGGGTATCATCTGTCATGGTACCCAAAAAACGGGTATCACCTGTAATGGTACCCAAAAACGGGTATCATCTGTCATGGTACCCGAAAAACGTATCATCTATCATGGTACCCAAAAAACGGGTATCACCTGTAATGGTACCTGAAAAACGGGTATCATCTGTCATGGTACCTAACAAACGGGTATCATCTGTCATGGTACCCAAAAAACGGGTTCCATCTGTCATGGTACCCAAACACGGGTATCATCTGTCATGGTACCTAAAAAACCGGTATCATCTGTCATGGTACCCAATAAACGGGTATCATCTGTCATGGTACCTAAAAAACGGGTATCACCTGTCATGGTACCTAAAAACGGGTATCACCTGTCATGGTACCCAAAAAACGGGTATCATCTGTCATGGTACCGAAAAAACGGGTATCTTCTGTCATGGTACCCAAAAAACGGGTATCATCCGTCATGGTACCGAAAAAACGGGTACCATCTGTCATGGTACCCAAAAAACGGGTATCATCTGTCATGGTACCCGAAAAACGGGTATCACCTGTAATGGTACCCGAAAAACGGGTATCATCTGTCATGGTACCCGAAAAACGGGTATCATCTGTCATGGTACCCGAAAAACGGGTATCATCTGTCATGGTACCCGAAAAACGGGTATCATCTGTCATGGTACCCAAAAAACGGGTATCACCTGTAATGGTACCTGAAAAACGGGTATCATCTGTCATGGTACCCGAAAAACGGGTATCATCTGTCATGGTACCTAACAAACGGGTATCATCTGTCATGGTACACAAAAAAAGGGGATCATCTGTCATGGTACCTAAAAAACGGGTATCATCTGTCATGGTACCCGAAAATCGGGTATCATCTGTCATGGTACCCGAAAAACGGGTATCATCTGTCATGGTACCCAAACACGGGTATCACCTGTCATGGTACCCAAAAAACGGGTATCATCTGTCATGGTACCGAAAAAACGGGTATCTTCTGTCATTGTACCCAAAAAACGGGTATCATCCGTCATGGTACCGAAAAAACGGGTACCATCTGTCATGGTACCCAAAAAACGGGTATCATCTGTCATGGTACCTAACAAACGGGTATCATCTGTCATGGTACCTAAAAACGGGTATCATCTGTCATGGTACCCGAAAATCGGGTATCATCTGTCATGGTACCCGAAAAACGGGTATCATCTGTCATGGTACCCAAACACGGGTATCACCTGTCATGGTACCCAAAAAACGGGTATCATCTGTCATGGTACCGAAAAAACGGGTATCTTCTGTCATTGTACCCAAAAAACGGGTATCATCCGTCATGGTACCGTAAAAACGGGTACCATCTGTCATGGTACCCAAAAAACGGGTATCATCTGTCATGGTACCCAAAAAACGGGTATCACCTGTAATGGTACCTAAAAAAGGGAATCATCTGTCATGGTACCCGAAAACGGGTATCATCTGTCATGGTACCTAACAAACGGGTATCATCTGTCATGGTACCCAAAAAACGGGTATCATCTGTCATGGTACCTAAAAAACGGGTATCATCTGTCATGGTACCCAAAAAACAGGTATCATCTGTCATGGTACCCGAAAAACGGGTATCATCTGTCATGGTACCTGTAAAACGGGTATCACCTGTAATGGTACCCGAAAAACGGGTATCATCTGTCATGGTACCCAAAAAACGGGTATCATCTGTCATGGTACCTAAAAAACGGGTATCATCTGTCATGGTACCCAAAAAACAGGTATCATCTGTCATGGTACCCGAAAAACGGGTATCATCTGTCATGGTACCTGTAAAACGGGTATCACCTGTAATGGTACCCGAAAAACGGGTATCATCTGTCATGGTACCTGTAAAACGGGTATCACCTGTAATGGTACCCGAAAAACGGGTATCATCTGTCATGGTACCCAAAAAACGGGTATCATCTGTCATGGTACCCGAAAAACGGGTATCATCTGTCATGGTACCTGTAAAACGGGTATCACCTGTAATGGTACCCAAAAAACGTGTATCACCTGTCATGGTACCCAAAAAACGGGTATCATCTGTCATGGTACCCGAAAAACGGGTATCATCTGTCATGGTACCTGTAAAACGGGTATCACCTGTAATGGTACCCGAAAAACGGGTATCATCTGTCATGGTACCCAAAAAACGGGTATCATCTGTCATGGTACCTAAAAACGGGTACCATCTGTCATGGTACCCAAAAACGGGTATCATGTGTCATGGTACCCAAAAAACGGGTATCATCTGTCATGGTACTCAATAAACGGGTATCATCTGTCATGGTACCCAATAAACGGGTATCATATGTCATGGTACCCAAATTACGGGTATCACATGTCATGGTACCCAAAAAAACGGGTATCATCTGTCATGGTACTCAAAAAACGGGTATCATCTGTCATGGTACCTAAACAACGGGTATCACCTGTCATGCTACCTAAAAACGGGTATCATCTGTCATGCTACCTAAAAACGGGTATCATCTGTCATGGTACCTGAAAATCGGGTATCACCTGTTTTGGTACCCAAAAAACGGGTATCACCTGTCATGGTACCCAAAAAAACGGGTATCATCTGTCATGGTACCGAAAAAACGGGTATCTTCTGTCATTGTACCCAAAAAACGGATATCATCCGTCATGGTACCCAAAAAACGGGTATCATCTATCATGGTACCCAAAAAAAGAGTACCACCTGTAATGGTACCCAAAAAACAGGTATCATCTGTCATGGTACCCGAAAAACGGGTATCATCTGTCATGGTACCTAACAAACGGGTATCATCTGTCATGGTACCCAAAAAACGGGTATCATCCGTCATGGTACCGAAAAAACGGGTATCATCTGTCATGGTACCCGAAAAACGGGTATCATCTGTCATGGTACCTAACAAACGGGTATCATCTGTCATGGTACCCAAAAAACGGGTATCATCTGTCATGGTACCCAAAAAACGGGTATCATCTGTCATGGTACCCGAAAAACGGGTATCATCTGTCATGGTACCCGAAAAACGGGTATCATCTGTCATGGTACCTAAAAACGGGTACCATCTATCATGGTACCCAAAAAACGGGTATCACATGTCATGGTACCCAAAAAACGGGTATCATCTGTCATGGTACCTAAAAACGGGTACCATCTGTCATGGTACCCAAAAAACGGGTATCATGTGTCATGGTACCCAAAAAACGGGTATCATCTGTCATGGTACCCAATAAACGGGTATCATCTGTCATGGTACCCAATAAACGGGTATCATCTGTCATGGTACCCAAAAAACGGGTATCATCTGTAATGGTACCTGTAAAACGGGTATCACCTGTAATAGTACCCGAAAAACGGGTATCATCTGTCATGGTACCCAAAAAACGGGTATCATCTGTCATGGTACCTAAAAACGGGTACCATCTGTCATGGTTAACAAAAAACGGGTATCATGTGTCATGGTACCCAAAAAACGGGTATCATCTGTCATGGTACCCAAAAAACGGGTATCATCTGTAATAGTACCTGTAAAACGGGTATCACCTGTAATAGTACCCGAAAAACGGGTATCATCTGTCATGGTACCCAAAAAACGGGTATCATCTGTCATGGTACCTAAAAACGGGTACCATCTGTCATGGTACCCAAAAAAACGGGTATCATGTGTCATGGTACCCAAAAAACGGGTATCATCTGTCATGGTACCCAATAAACGGGTATCATCTGTCATGGTACCCAATAAACGGGTATCATCTGTCATGGTACCCAAAAAACGGGTATCACATGTCATGGTACCCAAAAAACGGGTATCATTTGTCTTGGTACCCAAAAAACGGGTATCATCTGTCATGGTACCTAAAAAACGGGTATCATGTGTCATGGTACCCAAAAAACGGGTACCATCTGTCATGGTACCTAAAACGGGTACCATCTGTCATGGTACCTAAAAACGGGTACCATCTGTCATGGTACCCAAAACACGGGTACCATATGTCACGGTACCCAATAAACGAGTACCATATGTCATGGTTCCCAAAAAACTGGTACCATATGTCACCGTACCCAAAAAACGGGTACCATATGTCACGGTACTCAAAAAACGGGTACCATATGTCACGGTACCCAAAAAACGAATACCATACTTCACGGTACCCAAAAAACGGGTACCATATGTCACGGTACCCAAAAAACGAATACCATATGTCACGGTACCCAAAAAACGAGTACCATATGTCACGGTACCCAAAAAACGAGTACCATATGTCACGGTACCCAAAAAACGGGTACCATATGTCACGGCACCCAAAAAAAGGGTACCATATGTCACGGTACCCAAAAAATGGGTACCATATGTTACGGTACCCAAAAAACGAGTACCATATGTCACGGCACCCAAAAAATGGGTACCATATGTCACGGTACCCAAAAAACGAATACCATATGTCAGCTAGGAAATAACTAACCATTCTTACAAACTCTTATTCCTATATCTTCTTCGTGTTAGTTGAGATAAACATTTGTACAAATTATCTTATTGCTTATTTCCTTGTAGGTACAAGGGGAATATTGGAATACAGTAGACTTTGTGCGGTAGTCAAACCTTTTAAAGCTTTGAGATTCCGTTCTCTTTGTACACGTAACATATAAAAAAATGAACAACGATGACCCATTTCACGAAAGTTCCAAGTTTTCCGAAACTCACACACATAACAAGGTATATCTCCGAAATGGTTCACGCTACAAGAAAATTTATTGGGACATAAATTGTGTATTTTAGCAAGATCTACATTTTTTGTTGAGTATAATTTGGTCTATCTCTAACGGTTTATCAGTTATGCAAAAGTCGTCCAGAGTAAGTACGACTACAGGGGCTATAGCCAGAAAATTCAAGATATACATTTCATTTGTCATAAAAATATCTCAAACATATGACATTTTAATAAAAATCGTTAGAGCCATTTTCAAGAAAATCAAAATTTTCGAAGAATTTTCCATGTAAAGGGTAGCTTAGGGTGAGGCTATTTTCTTCAAAATCTTCGTGTCGCATCCTTGAAAGGCATTAAACTTAAATACCAACTTTGGTTTTTAACCGACTTTTCGTTTTTGAGTTATGCTGTCCACAGACACACACACCTGACACACATATCTGTTACGGTTTACCAGCAATGCGACAGTCACTCACACTGCAAAGGGCGTTTGAGGACTTTCTCAGAAAATTCAGAATACTCGTTTTAATTTGTCATCTAAATACCTTAAGAATATGGTAACTCCATGGCACGACAGCCCAACCAGGACAAGGGTTTCGCAGGAAGACGTACTTCCCACCGGGAAACCCGTGCGCCAGGAAGTTCGGACACGGGAATCGAACCGCGACCTATGTTTTTGGCAGCCAGTTTTAGAAAAGAAATTAACTGACACGAATAAAGGTTCTGGACTCTGACATTTCGACACTTCGCACACTGGTGTCAGATGTGGGATGTATCACATTATTATCTCCTTTACGTTTCTCGATAGATGAATTTGTTATTGGACATTTTAGTTTTTCTAGTACGTGTACTAATTAGGGGAAGTATCGCCATAATATGTGTTTGGAGGCCTGCTGAATAAAAAAGCATCATTTTAGAAAATAGTTGTGTTAGATTTGGAGAACTCATGCTTTTGTTAAATGGAACATGGCTATTCACTTTTTATGTTAAAAGATTTGACTATCGCTATCCTCTGCCTCGTTTCCTTATACAGCGAGTGTGACGTCACGCGGTGCTGTTTGGAATTTCTGCAGATGTTTATCTTTATTAACATAACTAGAGGAACAAACTCTTGTAAGAGTAATCTGTGGAGGAAATATAAACATAAATAGCATCTTATGAAGTAATTCATGTAAACAAAAGACGTCAGTTGAAACTTTTGTGAAATAGCGTAACTTTCGAAGCTTTTATCAGGAGAAGTATGCACACAATCACAAAAGCATTGTTGTGAACATCTAGATAGCCAACTTGGGAGTAAATAAGTGGAGTTTGTGTTTTGATTTATACCTACTGCACCAGTTTATCACGTGAAAGGTGTTTTCGGCGTGCTGTGCTGTAATTCTTTATAAAATACCAATCTTGGCAGTTATATTAATGCTATTCGTGCCTTTTCTCGGGCGGGCCGACCGACCGACCGACCACTTAACCCAAGAGATCATCTTTATCTTTTCCCACAATGCATTGCACTACTTTACATTCCCTTGCCGTTATTCTTCTGTATCGCGTCTACCTTTTGTTTTTGATGGAATACAAGAATCATATTTTACATGAACACAAACACTACACACTTTTCGCTTTATTACTGTTGCAGTGAAACAAGAGAACAGCGCGCGCCCTCTGTTGAGTGACAGAGTTGTTCTCTGTCCATGGCCCGACCGACCGACCGACCGACAGAAGAGAGAGTCGTCGCTAGGCACGCACGCCCTCTGTCAGGCTGCTGCTGCTGCGACACGACTAGTTGGTTCTCCTACGTACGTACGTCCGTACGTCCGAC